>OZ010609.1:51389946-51402446 GCA_963932145.1 Acanthosepion lycidas | reverse complement strand
CAAAAAGCTTTTTGAATTGTAGGTCTGATGAATTGGATCGTATTTACGATTCCAATGGAATAAATTATGACCATGGAATATTAGTGTTTAAGCCTTTTTATTATATCCTTACTCTGTCCCGGACATTGAGTTCTACCTGGATTCTACCCTCTCGGAATTTTTTATTCCAAAAAATTACATATGTGTGTATATGCACCTGTGGATTTTGCATATATATGTATATTTACAACTAATATTATCTATCTATCTATCTATCTATCTATCTATCTATCTATCTATCTATCTATATATATATATATATATATATATATATATATATATATATGTTATTTTATCAGGTTTTTATTATTGAAAAGTTAGTTTTAGAAGAGTATGGTCTCCATTTGTTTCTTAAACATTACATCCTACATGAATGTAGATGGGGTTCTTTAGCCTTGGAAGGCAAACCATCTAGAGGAAGGAAAAACTTGATCCAAAATCACTGATGCCCTGTGGGATATCTAGTCCTGATAAAAAGTCTTCAAGAGCTAACCCTGGGGAGAAATCCGAGATGAAGGCTCTATGGATGTTCATCGCTGATTTTACTCCCGTTCTGGCAATTCCTGCGACGACGTTGGTGCCAAAATGTAATGGCCCTCCTGTTCCTTTGGATTCGTCAGCGTCGTGGAAACTGGGGAAATGCTTCCTGGGCAATTTATTGTCAACAGCCTGCTCAGGCTTAAAATTACATTACGCCTAACACTGGAGAGGTAATTAACCCCGACATCTAACTGGAGTGAACACTCCCCTTTCAGCGTCGGGTTTGAAGCAAAACCTGGAGTAGCAGTCCACTGATTATTAGTCGTAGTTCAATTGGCCTAGAGCTTGGCGCTAGGGATTGCTCCCCTCGGTGGGAGTGACTCTCGGATGATATTGGACAGCTGTCGCCCGCTTCAAGCTGGGCAGCTTTTACTCATTGGATGCATGAGAATTAGTTGAAATCTGACAGGCATGAGTGAGATTTCTGCACAAAGCAAAAGGAAACAAAGACAAAAGAGGCCAGCTCTAAAACTGGGAATGTCCGGACCATGTTGTCGGGCCTTACAGATAACCTCAGAGACATTGACGAATGCCAGGAAGGAAGCCATTTTAAAGAGGCTAATCGTCGGGCTGAAGCGAGCACACTGAAAGAGAAAACCTACATATTCTACTGGCAGGGGAAGCGTTTGGGTGAGCCTAGGGGACGTTGAGTTAGCTACACCGTGAATAGCATCTTGCTGAAGAAGGAAAGGCCGGGCAGAAACGGCTCTGCATGACTCCTCACTCTCCACCTCAACACCACAGAAGGTCCCTCTACTCTCGTCAGTGTGGATCACTCATCATAACCGCCAATGCACCGGAGGAGTTCTATGAGCACCTCGCAACCACAATCGGAAACATCTCCAGAACGGATCAATTAATTCTCCTGGGCGACTTCAATACCAGAATCGGAACTGATCATCACATTTGGCTATCCTGCCTGGCGCCATGTTACTGTGGGGGAACGTGAATTAAAATGGTCAGTGGCTGCCTATATTTTGAAATTCGCATATGTATATATATATATATATATATATATATATATATATATATATATTAAGAACAATAACTTGTAAGTCCTTAAAATATTAATATTAAAAAATGAGAATCTCTAAATGCATAAATGCCCCATGCCCCCTGTGTCAACATAAAAAGCTACATATATATTGTGTCCTAAAATATTTGTCACTTAAATCAACGAAATGAACTACCGTCATATGTAGACAGTGTAAAATATTCAGGTTATAATATTTTTTAAAGCAATTCACCACAAGCAAGGCGGGAGTGCCATTAGCATGCTAAGGGTTACGGAGAATTGAGAACAAGAGTAAAATGGCATTTTTTGAGGAAAGGATACAGAGAAGGACTGGGAACAAGAGTAAGGTATCGGACAATGTCGATTGTATATTTATCAGGGAAGCAAGCAACAGGAAGGTAGTTGCACAGACGGGAAGGGAGAGAGAAGCTGTTGGAGTAAAAGTGGCAATTACATTTAACTGTTTCGACATAAAAATATGGAACCGAGATGCCAGTCTAGTAGATCGATTTAATTCATGCGATCTGGGAACCAGCGAAAGTAGCTCGTCTCAACAGTTGCTGTGAAAATACTTGTAGAAGAGACAGGGGGAAGCCGCAGCACGTCTTTGAGAAAGCGACTGTAGACGAGATGCCCGATCGGGGTCTATCGTATTGCATATTAGTCTCTAGTTTTTCTCGTGGACTTCGCGACGTACAGCGGGGGTACCATACTATATATAGCAGCAATATTCCATAAAAGGAGGGGTGGTTGATTTATAAATTTGAAGGATGAACTCAGACGAGAAAAACTTTCGTTAACGAATTTTTATGAAAATTCTACATCCATTATTTGATATACGTGTAATATTGGTTTAATTCACTGATTTTTTAAAATTTTAAAATTCGCACGTATTAAAGACTTAGTGAATAAAATAAGAAATAATTTAGATTCAAAATAATATAAAAATGATTTCCTCATACCACAGAGGCCTCTTTAAGATAGATCTAAAGAATATGAAATAATGTTTTTAAAAAACGAAAATTAACCTATTGTTAGAAATATACATATCTCTCGGAATATTTCTTCATAACTTAAATGTATGCTCTTAACCGGAAGTACGTTTTCGATGCGTAATATGACAGTTCACCGAGACATTGAATGAATACCACACACCCGACAACACTTAACCTATATTTTTAACTTTACTGATTTCGATTTGACGTTTCTTTTGATCAGTTAAATATGACATACACATAAGATTTTGAAATCTAACCCCCGCTTTCCCCTTAACTCTTTGGCAAGCAAAAATATTGTTTTCTATTTTCAAATGGAAATCATTTTCATCAAAAAGTTACCAAACATTACTGAACGAGATAAAAATTTTGAGTCTCGAAACCTATAAATTTCTGGGTCGTCATGTAATATATATATATATATATATATATATATATATATATATATATATATATATATATATATATATATATATATATATATAATATTATAGCCAGCTTTCCCTGACGATCCGCTTAGGTATGTTTGTCTGGCTCACTAGGTCTGCTCTACGGTTGTATTGAGCTCTTATTTAGTTAGTTGTTTACTCGTGTCGGTTTTTTTTTCTTTGGGCTTTAAACCTGTATCTGTGTGATTTTTTTCGACAGACTTTCATGTTTCTAGCTCTTTCTTTTTTAAAACATTTTTTTTCACCAGGGATTGATTTGATTATTGGCAAATCAAAAATTCAAGGCTTTTTCGAAACGAGTATAGTTGCCTATATATATATATATATATATATATATATATATATATATATATATATATAAATGAACATAGAAGTCAACACATAGAGGCGACAGTCTGTTTCATGCTAGATGCAATCGTCAGGCCACGACTGCTGCTATTTTTCTCGGACCAGTGCTGTATTGTGGGTAGTCCACCGAACGTCGTTTATTTGTTTATTTATTTATTTGGGTTAAATTATTTTGCTTGTTTTATTTTTATTTTTATTTTTATTTGATAAAATAAATTTTAAAAAATCAATAAACCACCGATTAAAAGAAAAATAAAAAAATAAAAGATAAAAAAAAGAAAGAAATAAAAACAAGCAAAATAATTAAATAAATAAATAAACAAATAAACGACTTCCGGTAAAATAACCGCCAAAATAGACTACCCACAATGCACCATTGACCCGTATATATATAAATAGCCGAGAAAAATAACAGCACTCTTGGCCTGACGATTGCATATAGCATGAAACAGACCGTCGCCTCTAAATGTTGAATTCTATGTTCACTTTTATATTTACACACGCTCTATCTCTGATATTGAGTTCTTTATTCCATACATATAGCACACCTTAAGAGTATATTTCTTTACATATAATATATATATATATATATATATATATATATATATATATATATATGTGTGTGTGTGTGTGTGTGTGTGTGTGTGTGTGTGCGCGCGTGCCTGTATGCATGTTTCATTAAAAACGATAGACAAGGTACTACGGTTAAGCTTTATTTTATTTTTCTTGTGTTCGAACAAGAGCTTCCTTTTTTGGACACAGAGTGGGTAGAAACGGTTTAAATGTTCTATATTTCCGAGCGCTTTCTGCTACACTTTTAGCCATTATCAAGAATGATTTGATTTTTTCAGTTTAATTGAGTGTGTGCATTATGTGTATGCTTTTAGTGTGTTATAGAGGTGTTTTTATTTTCCGAACACGGTTAATACATTGTGGCCATGTTCGTAGTTAATATTGTTAAGAGTTGACTTTTCCTTTTTTTATTATTAGGGCTTCCATTATTTTTCATCTTTTTCTTTTTACAGGTCAATGAGGTTATTATGTTTGTGTTTTCTAGTATGTTTCGAATGGAGTCTGGTAGGTTTGTGTGCTTGTTTGAATGGGTTTTAATGGAGCTCTCGTCAGATAAGTGTATCGTAAGGCATCTAGATAGGCATGTAGTAACGTGACCGATGTAATTTTTTATGAATTCGGTTTGATCAGGAACACAGTTAAACTCTTGTGAGAACACAAGAAAAATTAAATAAAAAGCTTAACTGTAGTACCTTGTCTGTCGTTTTTAATGAAACATGTATACAAAATGAAGGATTGCTGCCTAAATACAATTATATATATATATATATATATATATATATATATATATATATATATATATATATATGTGTGTGTGTGTGTGTGTTTGTGTGTGTGTGTGATTTAATTATCTTCCCCAAACCAAAACAAAACTAAATAAGCGATATAAACAAAATTTTACTACGTTGATAAAACACCGATTAAAATAAAAATAAATAATTTTTTCTTTATAACTATTATTTGTTTTGTTTTTAATACAACCCAGTGAGTAATCTTGGTCAAATTCTCTTTAGATTTTCAGTTCGTCACTTTTCTTGGATTTAAAATGTAAAAAAAAAAAAGAAAAAAATACAGACAAAATGAACAAATACACCGAAACGAAATTCACTTTCATTAAATCATGTTAATGTTAGCTGAAGAAGGTTTAACTTTTCTCATGAGCTCAGAATTCAGCTGTAGCTTGTTATTTAAAATGAAAACGACTTTCGCACGAGAATGAACAGTATAACAAAATCTATGACAGAAAGACAAGAACGCAAAACATTTCCGAGGTCACCATATTCTAATTAATCATTATGAAGATCCTATTCACTTGAAATGGAATAGATTTTCGATATGGCCTTCCTTGAGTATATGTTGACTTTCTCAACACTAAAGGTATAATGATATTCTGAAACTGAAATAAGAGATGTAATTAAAATTAACAATTCTCAGTTCGAATAAGGTTTGACGTGCTTATTAATTTAACCAGCGATTTGTAATTATAACTCACTTACTAATTATATTAAAATAAATATACCCTAACTGATTTAACGTAATTCTTATTATTTAAATATTCGCAGAAGACAATATTCCAACAAAAACATTTTCTTTTCTTCATAGAGGCTGGCAAAAGAAACCGAACAGACGAATCAAATTTTACTCAAAAGCGCATGCGCGTCATAATGCTGTTTGCCATATTGGCAAGTTATGAAGTTGAAAGCAGCGGAATACACAATAAAAACGACATTTTTCTTCTTTCTTTTTTTTTCCTAAACCAACTAAACATTAATTTATTCATTATTTTATGCCATGCATTAAAAACCACAAGGTTAATGAGCGGTTGAATGAAAGAGTTTTATTTTATTTTTATACATTTTAAATATCATACAATATCTTAGAGCCTTATCTTTCAAAATATTGTGTAAAAAAAAAAAAAAAAAAAAAAAAAAAAAAGAAAAAAGCCATTTTGACACCACGAGTGGAAACGTCAGCGGAAAGCGAGATAATGAAAGAAGGCTTTTAATCAGGATTTCGCGGTGACAAATCGACTTAACGAAGTAAAGAACGGCAAGCAATTAGCAATTTGGTTTCGATGCATATTCGGAAATCATTCTGTAGTCATCAGCATGCTATGTGGCTTGTTCATTACAAGGTCAAGGGCAAAATTTCAAAGAATGCTCTTTGTCTTGTTAGGAAAAACGTATCGGCATGTTAACAATGCCAGTCTTAAAAGAAATTACAAAAATTAGAAATCTGCATCCATCAGTCGGTCAGTAAAGCTATCACAGTTTGTTATCTATCTATCTCAGTTTGTTGATGAAGATCTCTCTCTCGCTATATATATATATATATATATATATATATATATATATATATGTACTATCTATTTATCTATCTATTTCACTCTGCTCAGGTATATATTTCTATCTCAGTCTGCTTTTATCTATCTATTTTGCTAGCTAGCATTATCTGCTTACATATATCTGGCTGGCTTGCAATATAAATAAGTCTGTCATGTCTGTCGGTTTATATCTATCGATCTCAGTTTGCTCATCTCTCGACTTACCAATGAATATCTATCTATCTATCTATCTATCTATCTATCTATCTATCTATCTATCTATCTATCGTTAGTTATCTGTTCATATCTAACTACATATCTATCTTTCTGTCTCTCTCTTTCTCTCTCTCTCTCTCTCTATATATATATATATATATATATATATATATATATATATATTATTTTGTGTAAATATTTCTATAACACTCTGCTCATTTATATATTTCTACCTCAGTTTGGTTCTATCTATCTATCTATCTATCTATCTATCTATCTATTTATCTATCTATCTATCTATCTATCTATCTATATCTGCTTATATGTATATATGTATCTATCTGTCTAGCTAGCAATCTTCGTCTCCTCTTGTCTATCTATTTTTGTCTGTTCATAACTACGTATCTCTCTTTGCACATATGTATCATTTTCAGTGTGCTCATATCAATCTATCTACTTATATTATATATATATGTGTGTGTGTGTTCGTATGTGTATTACTCTGCTCATATTTATCTATCTTTCTATCCACGTCAGTTTTATTTAACTAAATCTATATTTTCACAAAAAATCATGTTAAATAACAGATGATGTCTTTACTTGGTGGTGAGGAGGCGCGGATAAAGTAACGAGTATGGGTGTTGAGAGTGAATTCGGAGACACGATTTCAATTCTCGTTCGATCCTGTTTCGTACACAATCATAAATATATCTTTCTCCAAGCAGACTGGACACTCTTTACTACGAATAGGAAAATTCAGAATTCTAAACCAGCACCGTTAATCGATTTTGCCAAATCCCGACCACTTATATATTATATATGGCGCGTCATTACGAACATAATGGATTTAAAGATATTATAAATAAATACATAAATTTCAAACGCGCGTGCGCACACCCACCCACACGCCGTTATATATATATATATATATATATATATATATATATATATATATATATATATATATATATATATATATATAATAAACTCGTCTGGAAAAATCTTAGTTGTTTTGGCTTGTAAATAAAGCTGGACGATTCGCTTAGATGAAACCTAGGTAGTTTTGCCTGGGTCTTTAGGTTCATAGTTATATATATATATATATATATGTATATATATATATATATTGTCTAGGTTGTTTTGCCTGGCTCATAGCCTAGTTATATTATATATATATATATATATATATATATATATATATATATATATATATATATATATATATATATTGTCTAGGTTGTTTTGCCTGGCTCTTTAGGTTTATAGTTATATATATATATATATATATATATATATATATATGGTAAAATTATGGAAAACAAAGCATATTTTTTTTTTCAAAATAAATCCGCATTACAACCAAAAACGTTTGCGGCACCTCTCTTCTCTTCTTTTTAATATACATACTTTTCTCTCGTTGGAACCACTACATCCTCTTTCTTTTATATATATATATATATATATATATATATATATATATATATATATATATTATACCAATAAAAAATCTGAGACATATTTTACTTTTCATGATTAAAAAGATAAACGAAAAATAAAGCAAGCAAAGCCCAGCGGTTCCGTTCGAACTCAACAGGTCAGGATCGAGGGATTATATATTGCAAAAAAATATAAAAACAGTATGTTATGTTAATGAAGGCGGAATAAAACTTAAATTGAAATCAAGTTAAGTCACAGCAGCCCTGCCCCTGCTTACAGAGGGAGGCCTGCCTGGACAGAACATAAATTGTTTCCGACACCTTTTCTGCAATATACAGCGAACGGAACTGAAGATGGTAAACGAGTTAATGCTAAATTTAGCGGCACAATTTGGGTTTTTAATAAGATGCTCCGTGATGGTGGTGCCATATGTGTTGTTCAGAACGTCCTTTAGTTGGAATGTTCCATTCCAGATTTTTCTAGGTATATGCTATCAACATCACGTTGGGTTGTTCACCCTATGTAGTCGGCATTGCAACTCCATTTAAACTGATAAACAACTTTATTAATGTACAGTATTTACATTATGCGGACCATTGTCCTCATCTTTGTCGCCATATTTGTCACAACGTTTCGGCCGTTGTACGCTCCGGCCTTCTTCAGGTGGATGGAATTTCGAACTGAACCCTTTTTTCGGAGGGAAAATTAGCAGGAGATAACTGATAACTGACATCCATCAAACATTGCACGTGGAACTAGAACAGTCTAACGCAGGGATCGAAATAAAGGGTTCAGTTCGAAATTCCAACCACCTGAAGAAGGCCGGAGCGTACAACGGCCGAAACGTTGTGACAAATATGGCGACAAAGATGAGGAAAATGGTCCGCATAGTGTAAATACTGTACATAATACCTCATCTCAGAAATATAGACAAACATTATTAATATGGTTAATATGGTGGGATATATATATATATTGTAGCCAACTTGCCCTGACGATCCGTGTAGGTGAAACCTAGGTAGGTTTACCTGTCTCTTTAGGTTCATAGTTAGGTTTGCTCTACTTAGTGTATTGAGAACTTTACATAGTTTCTTTTGCTTTACTCGTTTTGGAGGTTTTTTTTTCTTTGGACTCTGACCTGGGATTTTGGACGATTGTTTTCGCTTCAATTTCATGTTCTTTCTTCTTTCTTTTTTATCCCTTATGTTTCCTTGGGCATTGGCTTGTTCAACTACAAGACAAAACACCTAAGGTTTTTCCAAACGAGCATATATATATATATATATATATATATATATATATATATATGTGTGTGTGTGTGTGTGTGTATCTATCTATGTATGTGTGTGTGAAAATTATGTGTATATAAATATAAACATAAATATATATATATATATATATATATATAATATATATATATATATATATATGTAATATCTTATATATATATAAATATATATATATATATATATATATATATATATATATATATATATATATATATATATATATATATATATATGTAAAGACAAACTCCTTTAAAAAAACGACAGGGCAGACAAACATACTAGCTATAAAACTGACCAGTGCCCCAAAAGAGCACACAGAGTGATGAAGTGGGTCTCTGTGAACGGACAGGGAAGCCACCCGTTAGATTGTTTATCCTTACCTACTAAGCTACGTCTCATCCCAAATTCTCTCGCTTATAGCAGTATGTTACAACCCAAGAAGAATATCTGGTTTATTTCTAGTAATTGGTTTGTTTTTCAACGAATGTCGGGTCTAGTCTGAGCTGCAACGTAATACTACAATATACGATAACACGCGCCAAATCTACTATAAGGCCACATCACTTACTTTCATATAGAGACACCAACCGTAATATATTTCTATTTGCGCTGTATAAAAAACGACCAATAACGTACCCTGGTAGTTGTCGTATATTGGATCGGTATAACTTAGCGACCATTTAAAATTCGTCTCTATCACTTCAATTGTAATAAGAAAATACTTTCTTGAACTGGTTCGTTTACATTCTAATGTCTACTACATTGACTTGCTGTTTCTTGTTTTCCAGTTATGTTGGTACAAAAATAATGACGTAATAATGTCGTTTTTTGACGTTAAATATACGTCGAAAAACGACATTATTACGTCATTATTTTTGCACCAACCTAATAGAAATCTTACCATAAATTATGACGTACAAGTCAACCTGACATTCGACATTAAGATTTTTAGCTCAAAATTCGGAGTTACACCTATAGGTCGCCCCCGCCCCATCCCCAACTCATATTAGGCCCCAAAAATAGACCTCTCCGTTCATTGATCTTTGGCTACAGTACATAATAATCTGTGCCAAAACTACAAAACTGAACTAAGTTCAGGACATTTACCCGTATAATGAGACACTAACCGTAGTTATATGCGTTGTGTAGCAAACAACCTCGAACATACGCCGGCAGGTACCGTATATTGTATCTGTATAACTTAGCGTACATATAAATTTGTCAGGTCTTCTGATAAGCTCATTAATGTCAACATCAATTTCTATAAAATATTTATACCTTAGATTATACAACATGCCATGTAGTTTTTCATAGTACTCCTACGTATCGTATGAACGCAGTCGTTCATCCGTCATTTACATTCGATAACTTCAGGAAATCTCCTTCCTGACAAATCGACTATGCCGAGATTCGAACCTGAGTCCGAATGCAAATGTGAATGGTCAGAATGCAAACGATAGACGCAATGGATGATGTCGGGTTAAAAGAATACTGAATTTGTGTTACTAATTTTTCTTTTTTTAATTTTATATCAATTTCTGTGTTAATATGCTAAATATATTCACCAAATTTATGTGGAGATATGGTTGTGGAAGTTTGATGCGCTTAAGGTAAGTGATGTACAGTAATTTCTAGAAATTTCTTGTTTACAACTCGGAGGTAAATGTTTGCGGCTTATACACGCCATATAAGGTGATACTTAGTTTTGGAAATATATATATATTTTTTAGTCTTGAAAACTCGATTTGTATGCTGCGATTTACGTTAATTAACTTTGAAACACTTTGAATGGGTTAAAAACATTTTTTAACCAAAGAAAATTAGTATGTACACATGATGAAACAGCTGGCCACTCATATTCGAGGATAGCCATTATTGTTAACTGTCGTAAAGAATGGCTCGATAATGTTAACGCTCCCAAAACGCAAAGAACCCTTTTTGTCATCTATAGACATTTCTTGCCCGAATCTATCTTACATTTTGATACGTTTACCATTATCTGTCGATATTTTTGAGATGGGGTATTATGTACACTATTTACATTAGTCGGACTATTGTCCTCATCTTTGTCGCCATATTTGTCACAACGTTTCGTCCGTTGTAAGCTCCGGTCTGCTTCAGGTGGAATTGGAATGTCGAACTGAACGCTTTATTTCGCTCACTGGGGTAGACTGTTCTAGTTCCACGTGCCATGTGTAATGGATGTCAGTTATCAGTTATCTCCTTTTAATTACTCTCTGAAAGTTCTCCACTGCCTTAACCAGGTATTGAACTCACACTCTCTGGGTCCTGTTACTGGATCTAACTAACGTTTAGGCGTTAGTTATGTCCAGTGGCAGGCAGCTAATTTTTAGAAACCTATTTTTTTTTAATTTTATTTTCAATCGGAGAATGGAACCAACTTGTTTATAGTATCAAAAAGAATTCAATAATTTTTTAATCTAATAGATTATTCCAGATTGAAATTCTGTTCTCAACATATTTCTTTTCAGCATTATGACGTTTTTTTGACTCTAGTGCCATAAGCTGTGTTATGGTTTCTTAGCCAGATTCAAACTGAATCGCTACAGTCCCAATGATTCAACGGAAGAGCTATCAAATTTATGGCTAGAAGATTTGCAACATTTTTAACTTCAAGACAATTTCCTTTGTCAGAATAAATTATATTAATTACAGAAAACCCTCTTTCAGCCTACGCAGAACTTAGTTCAATGATATCAATTATATATTTATTTGTTATATATCGACTGTTAATGTATAAAAAATTTTGTGATGTCAACGAACAATCGTTGCCACTTTTTTGATGACAACGAATACTCGTTGTCACTTTTGTAATGCTCTTTGTAGTAGAGACTTTGTAATCGTAAGAGACAACTATAGTACGCTGTTGAATAATACTGGGGTCAAACTCCTTCGAATAGCACTCACACTAATAGTACTTGCTCGATAATACTAGCTCGAATAGCAACCCGTATAGCGATCTGAACAGAGAAATAGTATATTGATCACAGTAGAGAATGGCGGTCCGTATAATCATAGAGGATAGACTAGAAATGGTGATCTGAATAGTAATAGTGGATAGACTAGAAATAACGATCCGTATATTATAGAGGAATAAGGAATAGTGATCCAAATTATTAGGTTGGTGCAAAAATAATGTCGTTTTCTCACATATGTTACTATGTTAGAAAACGACATTATTTTTGCACCAACCTAATAATAATAGAGGATAGACTAGAATTGGAGATAACTTAAAAGCAAAGCTAATTCCTATTT
>OZ010609.1:51269946-51384946 GCA_963932145.1 Acanthosepion lycidas | reverse complement strand
CGATACCTAAGTTTAAAATGCATTTTTTAAAATGAAAAAACATGCTTGAAGATTTGATTTTAGCTTTACTTGGAAGTTGAATCATTAAATTTATTATTTCCATTAAGTAAACAATTTTGGTGGATTTCAGATAGAAACTATATACATAAGAATGTCAAATTTAATTTCAATTTTTTAAATTTTCTTAAAAACCGCCTTTTTCTTAATTTTAAGAAATTCGTAAACAAACACAAATTTATCGATTTTAAAAATATTTAAAAAAATTTCTGACACGTCATTTTAGTAAAATTAGAAAATTTAATGTTAAATTAATCTGATTTAAAAAAAATATTACTTAATTATACCATAAAAAATAAATATACAACGAATTATTAACGATTGGTACCGTAATTTTGATCCAATATTTTGGTTAAAAATCATAAATCATATTTTTCTTAATCAGCGACTCGGCCATTAATTAGTGTGCTATATTTAACGCATGTTTTGCAGTAAAAAAACAAAAAAAAAACATTGTTTTAGAAATTCTTGCAAAAATCAAATAATTGTCGGGTTTTAATTAAATATTCAAAACTTATCATAAATGAATTAAATTATTTTCGAATTATATTTTTTTAGAAATTCCTCGTAATTTTTTTTTTCTGTTACACCAATTTACTTAATCTCATGAACTTTTGATGAATTAAAAAGTCAGCCATATTTTTATATTAGTGAAAAGCAGGATGCCTTGAGGAATTTAAATCATAAATTTGTTTTTGTCAAACAGAAAGAACATTTACCGAATATCTGCTCTGAATCTTAGAATAAAGAAAGCAATAAAACTATGACGCCATTTAATTAGAAAAGCTTTTAATTGATTATATATATATATATATATATATATATATATATATATATATATATATATATATATATATATATATATATATATATATTAAATAAAGACAGACCACTTTAAGGTTCCATGTAATAAATTATTTCACCACAGCCCTTATAAAAGGACTGCGGATCATCAGACTTTACTTCCAAACAAAAATGAAAAGAAAATTTACACATTTTTGACGGGCCGTATTAAACATATGTAAATTAACGAAGTAAGGAAGTGAGCGCGGAGAGAGAGAAGACATGAGAGAGTTAGCAGATATTGACACATTTAAACCGTTAACTTAACGGAAGTTATATACTGATATCGAAGGGGTAGCGCAGAAAAAACTCATAGAGAAAAAAAAAAAAAGGGAGAAGTTAAGAGAGAAGAGATGTCACTAATTTTCATTGTAAAAAGTTAACCTTTTAAATGTCTCAATATCTGCTAACTCACTCATGTCCTTTCTCTCCCCACCCCTCACTTCCTCACTTCGTTAATTTACATATGTTTAATACGGCCCGTCAAAAATGTGTAAATTTTCTTTTCATTTTTTGTTTGGAAGTAAAGTCTGATGATCCGCACACCTTTAAAAGGGCAGTAGTGAAATAATTCATTACATGGAACTTTAAAGTGGTTTGTTTTTATTAGGTTGGTGCAAAAATAAGGACGTAATAATGTCGTTTTCTGACGTATTTTTTAACATCAAAAAACGACATTATTACGCCATTTTTTTGCACCAAGCTAATATTTAAATTATTTGCTCTGGATTTACATTGAGCTCTCTGGATTTTATCCTCCTTAGGTTTACCCATACGGATTACCTAGTTTTTCATAAACTAAATATATATATATATATATATATATATATATATATATATATATATATATATATATATATATATAGTTTATGCAAACTTAGGTAATCCGTATGGGTAGACCCGAGGAGGATGATATCCGGAGAGTTCAATTTTTGGAAGTAAAGTCTGATGATCCAGAGCCCTGTTAAAGGAGTTATGGTGAAATAATTTATTACATGGAACCTTAACGTGGTCTGTTTTTATTCAAATATATATATATATATGTATATATATATATATATATATATATATATATATATATATATATATATATATATATATATATAGTCTTAAGGTGCGCTATATTTATGGGATAAACTGCTCAATATCAGAGATAGAGAGTGTGTAAATATAAAAGTGAACATAGAAGTCAACGCTTAGAGGCGACAGTCTGTTTCATGCTATATGCAATCGTCTGTCCACTGACGATTGCATTGTGTACATATATATATTGTGTACATATATATATATATATATATATATATATATATATATATATATATATATTACGGATACAACTATCTAAGAAAAAAGTATTTTCGATGTATGATGACTTTCGAAAGTATGATTTTCATTTTTTTAAATTTTGTTTAGAAAATATTATAAACTTTTAAAACTATTAAAATTCTGAATCAATTTCAGCTTTTCAGATGATACTAAGTGAAAACTATATTTACTCATCATAAAAGGAAAACCTTAATGAAACGCATTAAACACCAATATTTTTAAAAGAATTTTGATTTTTTTTTATGTGCAATAATGTCCTTATTTTTTAAGTACGGCTGACCATAAACGACATTATCAGAAAATAAGAGCGATGACTATAGTAAATTTAAAGTCAGCATAAAACTTAATAAAACATTAAATTAAGAATAATATTTTCACAAATCTTCAGGATTTTTGTGTACTTAAAAATTATATAAGAATGGCGAGCCTGTCATTTTCTTAAATTATGTTTCACTGATAAAGTCTCTTTCAGAAAAGTATATTTTATTTTTGGAATATTTTTTAATAAAGATAATTTTTTGTGATGAAACATGACAAACAAGTAATCGAATCAGTTATTTATTAACGAAAGAAACTTATTCCAGTCAGTTTAATTTAGTTTTAAATTAGTTTCTGAAACGCCATAATGTATTTTTCTTATTGGAAATATTAAATTTAATTTATCAGCTTGAAATTAAAGCTTTAATAAAAGCTTCAAAAAAAAGTTTTTCATTATTTTAAATTCATTTTAAATCTTGGGTTTCGGTTTGTTTTTTTTTTTTTTGTTTTTTTTTAGGTATTAGGTTGGTGCAAAAATAATGTCGTTTTCTCACATATGTTACTATGCGAGAAAACGACATTATTTTGCACCAACCTAATATCTATTTTAAAATATAGTATTTTCGAAAAAAAAAATAATAGGCTATGGCGTACACCATTGTCTCATTAGTAAACATTAGTATCCGCACCTATGTTCCTGTTTGGTAATGAAAAAAAAAACACATTGGATAAATTATATATAGATTAATATGAATCGACCAAGGTTCGAAAACTAATGTAGCAATTTATACAACTACATCAAACGTCGATAGCTGAATATCCATTGAGTGGGTTTCATTCTCTTCCAGATATGTTCTAGGTTATTGTTATTTCCAGTAATTTTAATGAAATGCAGAATGAACCTTTCATTTAAAAGTGCCGGAAACTATATATATTAAGTCATTACACCCCTTCCGAGTTAAAAGTAGATGTATCTTTAACAATAAATTTTGACATTACGTCTTTATTTAAAAAACAAAACAAAACAAACTATTAATACTTAAAATTCACAGCATGCACCATTTTTCTACATATTTCCTTAACAGTTTAATCTAAGAAACAAGGGGATGTTGTATACTGTCTCCAAGACTCGTGATCTGCTGTCATATCGACTATTCTGTACGCCTGTGAGACCTGGGTACTCTACAGAAGAAAAAAAAAAAAAGATTTGATCAAATATAACACTGTCGAATAACGTGACAGGACCGGATCACGAACAATGAACTTCTCTGGGCAAAGATGGAGAGCCTAGAAACCATCGTGACTCGCTACCGACTTCGATGGGGCGGATACTTTACCCGAATGCCTATCGAAGCAAATCATCTCGGAGTGCACATCTGGCAAGAGACCATGTGGAGCCCCACGTCTTCGATCCAAGTACCAGCTTAAAAAAAAAACAACATCTTGCTGCGAATAGATATCAATACGGTCAATTAGGAGACGGTAGTTGCAGAAGAGACTCGAAGCGACGGAGATGTGGTTCTGCAGAAGGATGCTAAGGATATCATGAAGCAACGATGGATGCAAACTTATACTTAATATCAAAAAGAGGCAGCTGGGATGCATAATGAGGAAGGAGGGCTGGGAGAATCTGATACTCACGTGTCGAATAGAGGGAAAGAGAGACAAGGGAAAACAACGCATGACATACCTAGCGGCCCTCAACTAATCCTCTGCCTCTGTCGGATCTGGGTCTATACAAACGTTCAACATCCGCATTGGGGTGATGCATGCGGTGAGAAGTGAGACGTCTTCTCGCTTTGGCATCGATTCGCTCAATGCCAGCTATTGTCAAGTTAAGGATGTTTAAACTGTATTGCACCACAGGGACAGCCAAGGTGTTGATGGCTGATATTCTGGGTTTTTCTTTTGTTTTTTGTTTTTAAATTCATCTCCTTAATAAATACTAGGCGTACACGTTTGTATCATTCTTTTCTTAATTTCTGTTTTATTTGGTTATAATGTATTCCAACTCCTTCGCTAATTCCTAGGTATCTATTGATCTCTTCTTTTTTCCATTTCCCCTAAACGTTGCAACAAAATCTATTATCTACTGAGTGTGATTCTGTAATTCTTCCTTTCTTGAATGTTACTTTTGCACATTTATCTAATCCGAAATTCATACCTATGTCGTCACTGAAAAAATTTACACTATCCAGGAGATCATTCAGCTCATTGTCGTTTTTGGCAAAGAGTTTGAGACCACCCATGTAGTTAACTGAATACTTTCTTGTTTACATTGTATCGATAGCTATTATTGTTTAGTTTATATGTAAGGGGGATTAAGGAAAAAAACAGGTGTGGCAAAGGGTCTACTTGAAAGGACCTTCATCGGATATTCAGGGGATTGGAGGTGGCAGTGCCTCTGGTGTGATTTACGTATAATGTCGTTTTCCACATGCCCATGCTGTGTTTAAGGATATTTGCTATCACTGGGAAAACTTTGTAGATTTTCAAAATCTTGAGGATCTAAGAGTGTGGCACACTATCAAAAGCTTTACGGCAATCTGTCCATGCTGTGTTGAGATTTCTGCTTTCTTTCCTCAATTTTCCAGTATCATTGTGTTTATCAGTAGATGATCTTTGCAATCACATGGACCTCCGATTTGTCATTTCTGTTCCAGTTATATTTTCCAAGGGAGATATTATCTTCTTGTCTGTGGTGCACTGCCATTCCTAGAATTTTTCGGATCATCTGTTTCGCCCATTTTTAGTAGGAGATATGTAATACCTTAGATTATCAATAAGCAATTATTAAATTATTTTTTTTATTTCCTTTGATTACTGACGTGTAGATATTTCTTTCCGGGTCTCATCCAGGGACCTAAGGTTAGAAATGGCATCATGACACTTTCCACTGAAAAAAAATTACATAGATAAAGCCCTTCGTAAAGTGTGGGCTGTACTTGTCAGAACAATTTTTTGTATTTCTTTGAGGCATGGGCTTCCAGGAATCCCTTCAATTAGCCCACTGAAATATTTTCTAACCAATCCTAGTGCTCCAACTACAACAGGGATTGTAGTGCCACATTTTTTTTAGATTTCTATTTCAAGGTCCTTGTATTTTGACAGCTTTTTGAATATCTTCAAAGATACATTGCACTCTGCAGGGACTGCAATATCAATAAGGAGGCACTTTCTTTGTTTGTGGTCTTTAATAACAATGTCTGGGCGGTTGGCTTTGATTGTTTTGTCAGTGTGTATTGTGTAGTTCCATAGAATTGTAACAGGTCCTATCTCCGTAACCGGGTCTGGGTGGTGTTCATACCAGTTTCTTTCATTTTCCTTCCCATAGAAGTTGCAAATTTTCCACTCTGTTGTGCCGGGTTTTATATTCAGTGGGTGCCAATATCGTGCAACCTGATACAAGATGATCAATTGTTTCTGGATATTTATCACATAATCTGCATTTTCGGCTGACATAATATTTTAGTATATGTGCTTGATAAATCCTAGTTAACAAGGATTGGTCCTGTGCAGCAAGGATAAAAACTTCAGTTTCAGCTTTCAACCCTGCACTACCTAGCCACTGATGGGTACGGGTTTTTTCTACGTCAGCTTGTTTGGTACGGGCAGAGTATTGGCCATGAAGCGGTTTATCTTGCCATCGCTTCTGTATCTGGCCGGTTGCATTTGTCTTTGCTTTCTTTTTTAAATATTTTGCAGTTAATGAATCATTATATTGGTCATACTACTATATACCTATCTAGAAGAATCACGTATTATTATTATTATTATTATTATTATTATTATTATTATTATTTCCTTTGGTTTCGATTCTATACATATTTGATTCCGTGTCGCAACCAGAAACCTAAGTACAGAAATAACTTTTATATTCAGTGGGTATCGGAATTTTGTGCTAACGCAATTTGTCAGTATTTGTGCTTGGTAATTTCTAGTTGTGAAACAAGAATAAAACCTTTGGTTTATTATTATTATTATTATTATTATTATTATTATTATTATTATTATTATTATTATTATTATTATTATTATAGTATGAGACAGCATCGTTCCAAACTAAAAAGTGTGGCTGAGCAAAAAACAAATTTATACCTATTATCATCAGAAGAGACATGACGAACGGTGAAGCTCCAAATCTGACAAGAAAAGCTGTGGTATTGAACGGGATATATATATATTTATAATGACACATTTTAATTCATTAAGAAAATTCGTGTAAAAATTACGACCTCATATGAATTAAAATCAGATCCATGATAAACATTGGCATTCATAATTAATGTCTGGCTAGAATTTCTTTCATCTTATTTCTCTTGCTTTTCCACCAAGTAGTAATAGTCTTAAGTTGTCTGAATTTCTTAGATGAAGCCTTGTCAATTATTATTCATTTTTGACTAGTATTTCTTTCATCTCATTTCTCTTGCTTTTCCACCAAGTAGTAATAGTCTTAAGTTGTCTGAATTTCTTAGATGGAGCCTTGTCAATTATTATTCATTTTTCACTAGTATTTCTTTCATCTCATTTCTCTTGCATTTCCACCAAGTAATAATACTCTTAAGTTGTCTTAATTTCTTAGATGAAGCCTTGTCAATTATTATTCATTTTTGACTAGAATTTCTTTCATCACAATTCTTTTCCTTTTCCACTAAATAAAAATCATCTTAAGTTACCTGAATTTTTAGATGAAGCCTTGTCAAATACCATTAATTTTTGGCTACTATTTCTTTTATCTTAATTCAATTGGTTTTCTACCAAATTGTAATATTTTTAAGTTGTCTAAATTTCTTAGATGAAGCCTTGTCAATTATTATCCATTTTTGACTAGTATTTCTTTCATTTTATTTCTCTTGCTTTTCTACCAAGTAGTAATAGTCTTAAGTTGTCTGAATTTCTTAGATGAAGCCTTGTCAATTATTATTCATTTTTCACTAGTATTTCTTTCACCTCATTTCTCTTGCATTTCCACCAAGTAATAATAGTCTTAAGTTGTCTTAATTTCTTAGATGAAGCCTGGTCAATTATTATTCATTTTTGACTAGTATTTCTTTCATTATATATCTCTTGCTTTTCCTCTCGTCATAAAAATCTTAAATTTCCTGAATTTTTTTATACACCTCTTGATATTTCCATGTGAATGGCAGGTTCTGCCGAACACCACGCATTGAACTACAGCAAACCATAATACGATTATCAGTTAATCAACGTTTGAAGATGACATTACACTCGACGTGAATTAAGAAAATATTGAAGACAAAATATCTAAATTGATTGGAGTCAATGAAAATAAAATTGTGAAAATTAGCTGGGAGATTTCATTTTTAATTGAAAATCAATGAAACTGAAATTAATTCACAAAACGGGTTAATTAAACTCCGAAATGAACGAAATGAAAAAAAAACAAAAAAAAAACAGAGCTAGCCAAGAAAAAAAAATGCCAATCAATTATCTTACGAAAACATGGTTAAAAAATAATACGAAATTAGAAAATGTTAATAATGAAGTTAATTAATATTTCAGCAAAAACCGAAATTAATTAAGTGATTTTTGAAAATAGTTAAATATATAATAGGGATTCTTAAAATTTTGCTATAATCGATAAAAAACACAAGTTCGCTTGCTTTTGTGACGTCACTTCCGCTTTTTTTTTTTTTTTTTTAAAGAGATTATGAAAGAAATCTAAAACACTGTTAACCATGAGATGAAATTTATAACATCGATTCGTAAATAAAAACTAAAAGGAAGCATCTTATTCCAGGAAATTCTGATCGAGAATACTTAATACGATCAATTATTCTAAAAATTCAGATATCGTTTTTATTTTTACCTCCGTTAAAGAAATCAATATGTGGATTTTACCGAATGAAAGCTCGGTTATTTGGTAATGGCAATTGTAATATTAGCCGTTTCCCTATAAGGAAACATTCGACATTCATTGAGCGAGTAGGTGAAGTTATGAAATCTTTCTCTTAAAACAGTTTTTTTTTTCAGTAAAATAGGTTCATTAAGGCAATATTAAAAAAAATTTAATCTGCTTTAATGTTAAAAATGCATATTTCATTTTCATTGATAATTTACATACGTGTTATTGGCCATCATCTTGTACACATCTGTTTTATTGGTATTTTTTTCCAAAAATGTATTGCTGGTAATATTTTTTTTCGAAAAATATATTGCTGGTATTAAAATTTATTTTGATACTTTCTGTTATATTCCGTGTTAATAGGAATATATACTTGAAAAACACGGTGGATATATAAGTAAAAGTTTATTGCAATAAACAGTACAACAAGAAATAACGTAACAGTTATGCGCACGATCGTCGCAAGTCAATCCAGTAGTGAATGTTACTATTGGAAGGTCGGTAGTTCCCGCGTAAGTTTGAGTCGTACTCAACAGATAAAAGCTAGTATATTTAGCTACCCACCCCAGGAGGGTTGCATGTGGCATAAGGCCGGTTTAACGTGAGTTCTCCGATCCCGTAGGCTCGGCCAAAAATATTCCCTTTCGAACCCGCATAAACCGGTTCAGGGTCAGTCTACCTTCCCCCGAACGAGACCCTGCCCTTTGGCGGAGCCTCATCCGGGTTTCTCTCTGCCCGAAGGCAGAGAGTTCGACTGTCTAGCTGGAACAGGTCGCAGCTAGACTCAACAGATATAAGCTAGTCTATGTAGTCCGTTGACTTACAGATACTTATAGGTAGTTACTACCTATAGTGTAGTCACACGTGGGGGCTGACAGGTTATTCCATTACATCACGTTCATACTTATTTTGACTCGTTTG
This sequence comes from Acanthosepion lycidas, assembly GCA_963932145.1. Taxonomy (NCBI): domain Eukaryota; kingdom Metazoa; phylum Mollusca; class Cephalopoda; order Sepiida; family Sepiidae; genus Acanthosepion; species Acanthosepion lycidas. Next base: position 51,375,675 of record OZ010609.1, on the reverse strand, counting down.
GGTGTCAACTACTTAACCATAGCTGGGACCGTGATAGGTGCTAAAACGCCGGGTCATAGTGGACCTGGGAACACCAGCAATTAAGTGGTGGTTCCACGCTCCTCAAAACCTCCTGATCAAAGGCTTTGTTGTCGGATGTAATTTTCGTTTTACCAAGGACGCGGGTGTAGTTTATCGTCTTACCCAGGACGCGGGTGTACTTTATCGTCTTACCCAGGACACGGGTATAGTTTATCGTCATACCCAGGACGGTGAAGTTTTTGGCGATTACTAATATGACAAATTGAATCTTAATGGGATCAATGATTCTTTTGTTTTCTTTACACACTATCAGTGACGGGTTCGATTCAATCAGGCTGAAAATACCTGTTTGTATTTAAACAACTAATTTAAGTAACGCTTTCTCTGATCATTACTTAAGTTTTAGGGGTACTATATCATATATTCTGTATACTTTATTTGATTAAACATTAGGTTAAGGTTGGTCATTTTTTATTATCCTTTTCTCGCCCGGATATTTGTTGCATAGAATAATTTCGTCTGCATAATCATAATTTTACAGATTCTGAGCAGCTTTGCGAAATGTTATCAAATATCTGTGCATTAATATGCATAACCTTGAACCTACTGAAATAAAATATCTAAATTGTATGCAATATTTTGATGGTGAGTCATGAATACAATTGAAAACGAGGTTCGTTTTGCAACAAGGTAGCTAAAATATAATGGTTATTTCACGAAAATGAACTGCTTTAATATATTTTTAAAATTAGTTACTCGTCTTACAATTCTGTTCTGAAAAGACATATTGGAAGTTAAATTATTTATTTTAAATATATCTTGTAAGGGTGCCACATAACTAAAAATTGGTGTGGGCTAAATTAGTTGTTAAATGTTAAAGATTGCTGATTCTGTATTTTTCATCTGATCCTCCTCATAAAATGAACATTTTTTTAAAGTTATATTATAATATTGTAAATATTTTTCTTTTTGTTTCTATCTTAACTTTCTCACCGCCGTAATATTATTCTCTTGTGGCTTTTCTATGAATATTTCGTGGTAATTGTTTGGATGAGATCTTCTTGATGGTACCTAGACTTTTTGAATTTAAGCGCAGTACTAGACTAGCGTCGAAAACTCTTCAATTTCTAGTTGAAATGGCTAAATGTAACCGTATGTTCTATTTTAACAGTTTCTTCTATCGCACACCTCCCTTGTGTATATATCTTCCGGATTTTTGCTTACCCGTTGGATTTGATCTTCAAAAAGTTAACTGCAATATCAATCACTATCTATTGTCTTCTTAAATATTGTTTTTTTTTATTGTTCTCTGTGCATAACGTCATATTTTTCTCATGTTCTGTAACACGATGCCAATCCTTGCGACTTAGTGACTTTATTGCCTTCCTGGGGATGACTATTCAAAGTTTCTCTTTTTTAACGTTGTTTCCCCATCACTCAGTAGGTTTACGCTATCTTGTTTCTAAATTCAGTTTTTGTTAATTTTTGCAGCCCAAACAAGGTAATGAAGCCACTAAGACGCAGGGTGGTTTACTGAGCGTGAAAGAATAGGGAATTCTATTTGTTCTCACTTCCTCGTAATGTTTCTGTTTCTAATTCTTTCACATCCAATAACCCTCTTGTGTCTTAGTGGCTTTACTGCCTTGCTTGGGGTGATCTTGATTAGAAATACATTCACAATTTTTTTATATTTTCGTATTATCGACAAGCATTATTCGGTCTGATAATTAAACTGAATAATTCAAAATAAAATAGTTATTTCTCAGAACACCAATTAATGAATAAATGACGATATACATTCCGGAAAAAATAGTTATATTAACTCGTGTATCTTCCTGTTTCTCTGCTTGTGCAGATTGACTCTCTGTTACCATCCAAATATTTATTCATCATATCCGGCAGGTGAGAGGGATTACAGGTAATGTAGTAACAAATTTGCCTGATATATGTCGTGGCTAGTCGTATTCTGTTAGCACTTCCTTGTGTAACAATAAATATAAATGGCGTAGCCACTCAAATCTGAGGATGCCAGTCTGACAGGGCAGCTATCAAATCCTTATTGCAGACGCTTGATCAGGCACATTTGTGTTTGTTGAAAACCCACAGAATCCACCTGTGATTTATCCGGGAACTAAGCTGGTAGAGATCGCGTTGTCTAGCCTGATCAACAATCTGGACAGGGCTAGCACACTCAAACCCGCGGTCACGATGACTTGTGACTGCGTGCTCAATTTCAATTCCACTTGTCTATTTTCAAGGTTTTGGTTCACCCCGTGGTATGGTTTTCAGGCAATTTCCAAAGGTGCCGTACGCTGTGATCGCTTCCTCCAAACCGATAACATCAAGAACAAATCGATCCTAGTGAGATTCGAACCTAGGCCTCATAGATAGATAGATAGATATGGACAAACAGATAGATAGATAGATAGATAGATAGATAGATAGATAGATAGATAGATATGGACAAACAGATAGATAGATAGATAGATAGATAGATAGATATGGACAAATAGATAGATAGATAGATAGATAGATATGGACAAACAGATAGATAGATAGATAGATAGATAGATAGATGTGGACAAACAGATAGATAGATAGATAGATAGATAGATAGATAGATAGATAGATAATGTTTATATTATAATACTGTTTATGTTCAAATCATGATTTTTCTTGTGTTATCCTTTTCCCACACAACCTATGCCTCGTATAAGAACAGGCAAATACTGTCAAACATCAAATACTGTCGTGTGTGTGTGTGTGTAAACTATGGTTTTGTTAAGATCAATTTTGTTAATATTTTATAAACATCTTTGCAAACACAAAACGAAGAAATTTCAAAATTCCTACTTTTATACATCTGCACCAACACCGGGACAATTTTCTGACAAATTTCGATTATAAACTTTGAATAATTATGCCATACAACGAATTTCAATTTTAAAACGGACACACTTTTTTTTTGTTGCTTTTCGAATACAAATAGTCGAGGCAAATAATGTTTTCGAAAATAAATATTGACCTCATTATTCCAGCCTTATCAACTTCCTAAACATCACCAGCAAAAAGACAGAATCCATGATTGTTAAGACAAAGGATGTGGCCAAAATGCAAATTAAAAATCAGAGATAAAAACAAAACTCAAACAAGTTCAAAGATTTAAATATATGGGAAACTTTTCTAACAGAGGACGGAAACTGTGACACTAAATTACATCTTCATGCAATCGGTATAAATTCTGATTTATTCTAACATAGATCCTAAATAAATCTATCATTCTTCCTTGCATTGAATATTCTTGCCAGACAGTATTCAATGCAAGAACTAATGTTAGAACAGACGCAAACATATTAAAATGAGGGAACAGATGAAGATCGTGTCAATACTATAAAGAGCGATTGCAGTTAAAGTTCTTGAAAATCCTATTCTTATGATAAAACATTTATAAAAATATAATAAATTGCAACCTGGAGTAACACTAACTGTTCGGTCAATGAATGTCGTGCGTTTTTTCTATAGAAATTCCTTGTCACACCATTGCCCTCAAACCATATAATAATTATCGTTATGTATTCATCTATTTATTGTCCCATCTGTAGTGTAAAGGGAGATAAATCAATTAAGTTTGTATATTTCTGTGTGATTACTCACCTTAGTCGATTTAATAATCGAATATAAATAAAATGTAAACAATTTCCATTTAGAGAAAATTTGTTCCCGAGCAAAAGGAAGCGTTTAATTAACCAGTTCTTTTATGCCTATGTTTCTTAGATTGCAGTTTTATTTGTTCAGGCCTTTCATGTGAGGTACTCAGATACCTTTGCCTGTTAAGTGATCGTCATTTTTCATCATGGTCATGAAATAGGTTTTGTCGCCACTTGCTTTTGTTGTTCTGTTGTTGTTCTCTATTTCTCCCTAGAGATACTTCCATTTTAATGTTATATTAAACATGATATTTTAACGTGTAAAGATATTGAGCAAGAAGTAATTTATATAATATCAGGAGTAATCAATGAATCTTAGATATTTTAGAACGACTAAAAAATATAAAGGAACTGATTAATTAAACCGTTCATTGGCTTCTATTTTAGTTGTGACTTTATACTCACGTACAATTGAGAATATAACGAAGGAAAACGGGAAGAAAGATTTAAGCATCAATTGCAAGAAGACAAAACGCATGGTTGTTAAAAAAAAATGGTGAGACCATAATGCAAAGTACAAATCGGAAATACCAAAATCAAACAAGTTCAAGGATTTAAATATATCGGAAATGATTTAGCAGGGTACGGAAACTGTGATACTAAATTACACAACAGACAAAGGATAACAGATTGATAGATAGATAGATAGATAGATAGAGAGATAGATAGATAGATAGATAGATAGATAGATAGATAGATGTTTATATTATAACATATTTCCTTTGGTGTGTATCCTTTTCCCACAGACCACATGCCTCTTAAACGATGACTTGTGACTGCGTGCTCAATTTCAATTCCACTTGTTTATTTTCAAGGTTTTGGTTCACCCCGTGGTATGGTTTTCAGGCAATTTCCAAAGGTGCCGTACGCTGTGTTCGCTTCTTCCAAACCGATAACATCAATAACAAATCGATCCTAGTGAGATTTGAACCTAGGCCTCATAGATAGATAGATAGGTAGATAGATAGATAGATAGATAGACAGATAGATAGATAGATAATGATTATATTATAATATTTTTCCTTTCAAATCATGAAGTTTCTTGTCTATACTTTTCCCACAGAACCCCATCCTCTTACAAGAACAGGTAAATACTGTCAAACATCAAACGCTGTCGTGTGTATGTGTGTGTGTGCGTGTGTGTGTGTGTGACCAGATTCTATAGCCTTGGATAGCAACTGGTCTACCGCAGAAAGAAATGGCAACCTACTGCGCGAAAAATCTGCCTCGTCAGTCATGTATCGAGAGATACATGATCGCCTATGCGTGTATCACGTATGGCGCATAACTGACTGATAGTTGAGAATATAGCCAAGAAACTCTAGTTACGTTGTTACTCTAGTGGAATAGAACTTAAGCCATTTCTTTTATATCAGACGAGCACATGGTTTGATAATTTTATTTTTTATCGATAATATAAACTAAAATGCAATATGTGCTTACACATCGTGTTGCTTACGATCAAATCACGAAGAAAACACTCGTTCGATCACCGGTTGAGTCAAGCCCGTTCAGTATTTATATAGATAGGTACGTAGATAAATAGATAGATAGAGAGAGAGTGTGTGTGTTTGCTTGGTTTGGTTTGGTTTGTTTTACTTCATATCAACCATAAAGGGTTATTTAATGTCGACAAGATTTTTATTGTAGGCAATATTTTTTTTCAAAAATCTATTGCTGGTAATAATTTTTCTTCAAAAAATTATTGCTGGAATTTTTTTTACAAAATATTTCTCGTATTAAAATTTTTGACCCCAGTTTGGGGATTAATTATTTGCCCATAGCTGGGACTCTAAAATGATACCATCGCGGTTTAAATTGGACATGGATACATCTGCAATTAAGACATGGCTCCGTGCTTCTCAAAACCTCCTGATCAAGGGCCTTGCTGTCGAATGTAGTTTATCATCTTACCCAGGATGCAGGTCCAGTTTTATCGTAATACCAAGGACGGGTGTGTGTGTGTTAGCAACCTCTTACAATCTGAAATATGATTCGGTTTTACATAGCTCAGAAAGGGTTGACAACCCGTAGAAAATGAACTTACTCAAAACAACGTTTTTTGTTTTTTTTGTTTTTTTTGTTTTAAATACAGTCTATAACTAATCAATTTATACCATTTTCATGAAATTATTCAACCCTATCAATACACGAAAATTTTAATGTCGATATTTTGTGGGGGTGGGGAATTATCATACGCCACAATATACGGACTAGTATCCTAGTCTTGGATTTAATACTCACAACAATTCAATCGATGGACCATCAAATATACTTCAGATGACCCTTGTACACTGGTAACCCTCTCGAAATTTTGAATAGAACATTTCGTTGAACCCGCAGTGATAGATTGTTTTCAATCTCTTTTCTTCATAAGAAAACTGGAATCAGTCCTGTATATTTTCTCATGTGTCAGCATGCTTCTTTCACTGAGCTAGATTATAAAAAGAGCGTGCCAATAACTCGTACCCATTTTAAATGTGAATTAGATTTAAGCGTCTTCTGATTTTTTTCTTTTTCTTTCAGATTTAACAACTTAGGTCTTTGGCAATTTCAACCATGGAAAGATTAACAATCAAACACTTTTCCCTGAACACTACAAAACTTTTCCCTGAACACTACAACACCTTTCCCTGAAAATTACAACACGTTCCCTGAACACTACAACACTTTTCCCTGAACACTACAACACTTTTCCCTGAAAATTACAACACTTTCTCGAATACTACAACACTTTTCCCTGAAGACTACAACACTTTTCCCTGAAAATTACAACACGTTCCCTGAACACTACAACATTTTTCCCTGAACACTACACATTTTCCCTGAAAATTACAACACTTTTCCCTGAACACTACAACACTTTTCCTGAAAATTACAACACTTTCTCGAATACTACAACACTTTTCCCTGAAGACTACAACACTTTTCCCTGAAAATTACAACACGTTCCCTGAACACTACAACACTTTTCCCTGATCACTACAACACTTTTCCCTGAACACTACAACACTTTTCCTTGAACATTACGACACTTACCCTGAATACTACAACACTATCCCTGAAAATGACACCACTTTCCCTGAACACTACAACACTTTTCCATGAACACTACAACACTTCCTCTGAAAATTACAACACTTTCCCTGAACACTACAACACTTTTCCCTGAATACTACAACACTTTTCCTTGAACATTACAACACTTACACTGAACACTATAACACTTTCCCTGAACACTACAACACTTTTCCCTGAAAATTACAACACTTACCGTGAACACTATAACACTTTCCCTGAACACTACAATACTTTTCCCTGAACACTACAGCACTTTTCCCTGAACATTACGACACTTACCCTGAACACTACAACACTTTCCCTGAAAACTAAAACACTTTCCCTGAACACTACAACACTTACCCTGCTCATCTGAATACTCTCTTATTTTTTATTCTTTTTAGCCTTATACTCTTCATTTTTAACATCATTTCAGACCTTACAACTAATTCATCGTTACAACTTTACCAGTCTCATTCCAAACTGAGTGACTCTTTATCCTTGTAATAATTGAAGTCTAGTAAAGCGTGTTCCAATAAATTTGATCGATTTTAAATGTGTATTAAGTTTAAGCGTCTAATGATTTTTTTTTCTTTTTCTTTCAGATTTAACAACTTAAATCTTTGGCATTTTCAACTACGGAAAGTTTAACAATGAAACAACGTGTTAAAATTATCAAAGCCTATTACGAAAATAGACGTAGAAATTCATAAATATACCCCCCCAATGATTTTGCTAGCTAGAAATACACACAAAACGATGACCTTTTGTGAATGCAGTGGATTTTTTACAATCTTCTTCTTACAATTGTTTACGTCAAGATATAATTCATGAGCAGAAATGATCGATCGAAAAAAAAAACGTCGAAGATTGTGTGTTCATAAACAGAAATTCGGACGTTGCTAACCAGTCACTACTTTGTGGCTGAATGGATAAAAGTACATCAGATCAAATGAGGGTGCCCATTAGGGTTATGGATTAGATTCCTGTCGAAGAAACACACATTATCTACGAAATTTCTTTAACATTCAGGACGGTAAGTGTAATAGATACTGTTTAATTAAAAAAAAAACAGCATTTACTAAAAAAAATTATATCTATAAAAATAACGTAAAAGTGGAAAATATATTAAAATAATTTTCGGTCTTAATTCATTTCATAATATATATATATATATATATATATATATATATATATATATATATATATATATATATATATATATATATATATAAGTAAAATCTATCTACAATGAAAGTTTCAATAACGGCAAACGCGTTCAAGAAACTTTCATTGCAGATAGATTTTACTTAAAGGAATAATTAGTTAGCTTATCTTCATACCCTGCCTGGTGGCAAACGCTGCTCGTGGCGCCAGAGGTGGCGGTCCCGCCATAGTCACCGAAACCGTGATATCACCCGTGGTCGGCGGCTGATGAAGACAGGGTATCGCACGTGCTAACACACGTTGTATGTTAAAAATGTTAAAAATTGATATATATATATATATATATATATATATATATATATATATATATATATATATATATATATGTGTGTGTGTGTGTGTGTGTCTGTGTGTGTGTGTGAATATTGAATTCAACACTCAGAGGCGACAGGTTATTTCAGGGTAGGCGTAATCGTCAGGCAGCAAATGTTTTTCCTCGATTTTATATATATATATATATATATATATATATATATATATATGTCTCTGTGTGCGTGTGAGTGTGTGACTGTGTATTTATAGTGCTGTTGTTAATAAAACAGTTCTCAATGTAATAAAACAGAGGTTTTAAGTATATATTAATAAATATACATATTATCCATCACCAATGTGCATTAAACTCCCATTCATGTTATCGGTGAGAAATAATATATATATATATATATATATATATATATATATATATATATATATATATATAATAAAAAGGCTTAAACACTAATATTCCATGGTCATAATTTATTCCATTGGAATCGTAAATACGATCCAATTCATCAGACCTACAAATTCAAAAAGAAAACAGAAAAAAACCTACTCCGGAAATAAAAATAGAATTTAGAGAGAGTGTAATTATGAGAGTGTGGGACGAATGTTAATTTATAAGAGAGGGGTTTAACAGAGAGAGTTTTATTTAAAACTAGGTGTGATTGGAAGGGGGATGTCACCTCGAAGTGTATCCTTATTGTTTTAGTCATCCGACAACAGTCTTTTTCCCCCTTCCAAAATATCGAGAAGGATTAACATTGAAAAATATAAAGAAATAAATGAATTATTTTTAATAATATATGGAAATCTCCAACATTTGCCTGATGAAGGTTGCGAGACCGGAAACCCGTGTAACAAAAATAATTGAATATAAAGGATAATATTTTTCTAAATCCACATTGCAACCAAAAACGTTTCCGGTTCCTCTCTTCTTTTTAATATATATATATATATATATATATATATATATATATATATATATATATATATATATATATATATATATGTATGTAAGTATTTTATGAAATGGACAATTATTTTAAGACATCTTTATGTTTATACATTCTTTTTATAGATACAAATATTTAAGTAAATGCTCTCTTTGTAATAAACAGTATTAAAAAAGATTTACTGGCCTGAATGTCCGAGAAGAATATTCGTCCTCCTTTCTGTGAAAATTTCTTGGATATTCAAGCGGATAAATGTTGTTTAACACTGTTTATTATAAACAGAACATTTACTTAAATTTTTGTATCTATAAAAAGCATGTATAAACTTAAAAATATCATATATATATATATATATATATATATATATATATATATATATATATATATATATATATATATATGTATACATATACATATATATGTATACATATATATGTGTATATTGCACTATATATATATATATATATATATATATATATATATATATATATATATATACATATATTATATCTTTATATATATGTATATATATGTATATATATATATATATATATATATATATATATATATATATATATATATATGCGCCAATTTATGTCCTTTCTTTTTCATGAACACGTGCTCATCTGATAAAAATTTATTAAATTAATATTATCACTTTCTGGAATATGCAATCTCTTATATCTGGCATATATATGTGTGTGGGTCTGTGTGTGTGCATTGAATTTTATGAAAAGTGGGACACCAAATAGTTACTAGCAAGCTGATGGTTAGAAGAAAATACTGAATGTACGGACGAATGCTAGTCATTTATCATTCCTCCATTGATCCCGTTTCTATGCACGCATCGCGCTATTGCAAATGCTGGTACTTTCGCGCCATTTTGCGACAAGAGTGTATATTTTCGAACATAAACATTTAAATCGAAATGTTCTTCCTAGTTGTGATTATACCTATGTTAATATCTAACTATTCCCTCACACTCCCTGTTTTGTTGAGAACTAGTTATATTTAAGTGAAAACATGAATGTTTTTTGTATAGATATATATTAGAAAAAAAGTGAAATAATGGATTTAGATATTCTTTTAACTCTTGTCGTCAAGGGGATATTGATTTAAAAGATTAATACGTGTTATTAAAACAATGCTTGTTATTAAAAATGATCATATTAATTAATAATCCGCTGTTATCGTTCTAAGTGGATTCTTTTTATTTTACTTATATATTTTGCCTAATGTTAATTTTAATATTTTCGATTTTAGGTGAAAATGTTTTAAATTTCCAATATATTTCGGTGAAATGTCTCTTTTCCAAAAACGTTCGTTTATAATTAAGGCTACGATATATGGAATACAAAGACGTCAGTTAATACCGATTCCAAGAGAATATGTGCTAATTGCTAAACAATAAGGAACATGGCACAGTGGATATAGGCGTTGGTTAGATCCAGTGACAGACCCAAAGCGTGTGAGTTCAATACCCGGTTAAGGCAGTGGAGAACTTTCAGAGGGAAATTAGCAGGAGATAACTGGTAACTGATATCTATCAAACAGGGCACGTGGAACTAGAACAGTCTACTCCAGTGAGCGAAATAAAGAGTTCAGTTCGAAATTCCAACCACCTGAAGAAGGCCGGAGCGTACAACGGCCGAAACGTTGTGATAAATATGGCGACAAATATGAGGACAATAGTCCGAATTATTTAAATAATGAATTGATAAACATAAAAGATATCAATTAGAATTTCTTGTATATATTAGAAGATGAATGGTATACTGTACAGCAGAATTACGTAAACAATAGTTACTCCTTTGTACCGAGACTACTGAGGCATTTGTTATATATGATTCTTTATCTCGTAGTGTTTATTTATGATAGGTCGTTTTATACCAATTTTATATGGAATGCCGTCAGTTCTACAACATCGTATATACTTCTTGGGGACTTCCAGATTGCGTCTCGCTAGATCAATTACGACTGGGTTGTGAGTTTCATCCTGATTGGTTGCTCCCAACATTCGAACCTGTGCCATATCTAATCTATGCGTAGAAAATTATATAGGCTTGCAAGGTCCTATTTTCCCTGTTAAGAAATACTCATTTCCCCGTGGAGATTTTTCTCGAAAGCACATGCCGGTTCAGCTTCTAATCCAAAATATAGGTAAAATAATTTATAATGATTTAATGGATACATTTTTTAACCCGACAATTTCATTTGGGATGTTTATTATTGGGCGTTTAAAATATAAACGGGGCGACTATTTCAAACACATTAGATACATTAGAAGTAACATTTGAAGTAATTTATACATATATTTATATCTGGTCAGGTGCTCCTGATATTCATCTCAAAGTTCTTGACAAAATCCAAAGAAGGATCTGTAATATAATCGATCCTGACTTGGGATCCCGATTGCGTCAACTTTCTCACCGACGTGACGTGGCTTCATTTAACTACCATAAAGAAACTTTTCTACTTGCCATCAGTACGGTTAACGCTAAACTCTCGGTATACAAAACATTGCGCCTTCTTGGTCTCACGTTTTCAACTGACTTGAGTGGAGCCACTGCATCAAATCAATAGCAAAATCTATTGCAATAAAAGTTGGGTCACTGTGTCGTGCCAGAAATTTTTTCTCGTCCGAGTCTGGTGCTTCTGATATTCATCTCGAAGTACTTGACAAAAACCAAAGAATTATCTGTAAAGTACTTGATCCTGATTTGGCATCCCGATTGAGGTATCTTTCTCACCGACGTGACGTGGCTTCATTCTGTCTTTTCTACAAACATTTAAATGGTAACTGCTCAGATGAATTTTTATTCCTAGTGCCCCGGCTACATTAACCATGTCACTAGATTAGCATTTAGGTCCCACCCGTTTACTGCTGAAATAGCGAAATGCAACCGTCAACAGTTTTCAATCTTCAAAAATTAAAGTACAAAGTCAATCGGCATCTTCTGTCTTCTTGAATCTCGTTAATCTTTTGCCCTTCCGTTAATCCATATTGAACATTTTTAAATCTACCATTCGTCCGTGCATTAAACACTGTTGCCATATCTGGTCTGGTGCTCCTGCTGTATATCACCTAATTCTTGACAAAATCCAAAGAAGGATCTGTAATATAATCGATCCTGATCAAACATCTCGACTTCAGTTACTTTCCCAGCGCTCAGTCTTTTCTACAAATAATTTGATGACAACTGTTCTGATGAGCTTTTTCCCTACTGGTGTTTCGATTACATGACTTTAAGCATGCTACTAGATTGGCAACTATCTCTCACTGTTTTACTGTTGAACTAGCTAGATGCAACCGTCACTTTTGTTCGAGCAGTTTCTTTTCTCGCACTTCTCACCGGTGTAACTTCCATCCGAATTATTGATTTTCCGGCCATCTTCATAAATTTAAATGCCATCTTCTGTCTTTCTGAACCCTGTTTCTTTATTGTTCTTTCCTCACTGCTCATCCCTAAAGTCCTTATATTCTCTTTCACACCGTGTAACCCCTTGCGTCCTTGTGGCATTATCACCTTGCTTGAGTTGAAATGATAACAAAAGATTTCAGCCTGTCTTAATATTTAATCTATAGATGGGTTAGCGAAAAAGTGAAATAATTCATAATTTTCTCAAGGGTATGTGTGCGAAAGTGAATGTACCGAATTGGAATTCGAACTGGTCTCGCTGTCATCTCTTTCTGAGGGGACAAGCCTTACACTACACGTATTTAATAAAGCATTGCACAACAGATGCTAAAGCAATAACAGAATGTTTTTTGAAAAAAATTCTCGTTCTCTGCTTTTTTTTCCAATCAGCAAAACCTTTATCACTGGTGTTTTGATTACATGACTTTAAGTATGCTACTAGATTGGCAACTATCTCTCACTGTTTTACTGTTGAACTAGCTAGATTAAACTGTCACTTTTGTTCTAGCAGTTTGTTTTCGCGTCTGATGCTGAGAAACTTGGTTCACTGTGAAGAATCCATGTTGAACATTTATAAATCTACCATTCGACCGAGCGTTGAAAACTATTGTCATATCTAGTTTGGTACTACTGCTATATATCTTGAGATTCTTGGCAAAATCCAAAGAAGGATCTGGAATATAATTAATCCTGATTTGGCATTTCGATTTCAGAAACATTCTCTTCGACGTGACGTAACTTTCCTCCGTCTTTTCTACAAATATTTTCATGGCAACTGTTCTGACTAGCCTTTTTCTTAGTGCCTCGACTGCATCAATTTAAGCATGTCACTAGATCGGTTTCTAAGTCCCACCTGTTTACTCTTGAAATAGCAAAATGCAACTGTCAGTTCAACAGTCTCTTTTACCGCACTTCCTGCCTGTGGAACTCACTTCCGTTTCCTTGCTTTCCTGATAAATACAGTTTTCAAAATTTAAATGTAACGTCAGTCGCCATCTTCTATCTTCTTGAATCCCATTCATATATTGTCCTTTCCTTAATCCGAGTTATCTGTTCTCCAACATAACCTCCCCGTAATCCCATGCGTACTAGTGACAAAGCTCACTTGCTTGGGTTGAAACGATTAAAAAAAAAACATATCCATATCATTGGAAAATTCGTAAATTGAACGAAGCAGCACATATGCTAGGCCACAAAAACATCCTGAGCCAAGCCAAGCATAGCAATGAATACAATATGGGAACCAGTAATAAGTAGTTCCAGAGAAAAGCGATAACGAAGAAAATTGCAATATGAGCTCTGGTAAAAATGGAAGAAGACATTAGGTTTATAATACCCAGAAATTCTCACACAGACGTCCTTAAGGTCGCATAGCATAGTGGATAAAGGCGTTAGTTAGAGTGTGAGTTCAATACCTGGTTAAGGCAGTGGAGAACTTGGAGAGGGGAAATAACAGGTGATAACTCATAACCGACATCCATTAGACATAGCACGTGAAACTGGAACAGTCTACCCCAGTGAGCGAAATAAAGAGTTGAGTTCGACATTCCAACCACCTGAAGAAGGCCAGAAACATTGTGATAAATATGACAACAAAGATGAGGACAATAGTCCAAATAATGTAAATAGTGTACATAATACCTCATCTCAGAAATATAGAAAGATATTATTTTCTTTTTCTTTTTTTTATTTTTTACTTGTGACAGTTTTCATAGTCGAGCGGTTAAAACTCAGCGGATAGACAATGGATTCTCTGCCAAAAGAAAAGGCAATCTGACTACTGCTAGAGGTCACATTATCGTTATTAAGTTTTCTCTGATGTGCGGACGGGTAGATCAAAAAAATAATGTTTAAAATAAAGCAGGGTCTCTACTGAAATACGTGTATCCACTAAAATTATTATATCCTAGGTTGAACAAAAACGAATGACACTAAAAGACAAGGATATTATGACACATAAATTTACTAATTCACTGTCTGAGAACAATGAACACAACGTGTGTGACAGCTTTGTCGCCATGTTTAATTCAAATGTACTGCGCTCGTTTTCCAGACAAGAGGATAACTCAGTTGTATTTTGAGTTATCACCGTATATAAAGGAAGATAATTAGCTTCCCCTATCACACACACACACACACACACACACACACATATATATATATATATATAATTTCTATATGTATTATAAAATGAACAATACTTATCTGTTTGCCGTTTGATATATATATATATACACACACACACACACACACATGTATATATATATATATATCTTTCCCTAACACACGTACACACACAAACACACAGAGGCACACACACACACACACACACACACACACACATATATATATATATATATATATAGATATATAATTTCTATATATATTATATATGAACGGTACTTATCGGTTTGCCGTTTGATATACACACACACACACACACACACATATACATATATATATATATGTGTGTGTGTGTGTATGTGTATGTTGTATATATATGTATAATTTTTATATATATATATACAATTTACATATATATATTTATATATATAACGGCAAACTAATAAGTACCGTGCATATAATATATATATATATATATATATATATATATATATATATATGTGTGTGTGTGTGTGTGTGTGTGTGTGTGTGTATCAGATGGCAAACCAGTTTACATACATCTCTCCTCCACCCGACCACCAAGAATAATCAAACAGATCCCCCAATCACTTAGCTGCAGATTATCTGACAATTGCTGCAATGAAACCATCTTCAACGAAGCCAAAAAATTAAGATTATGAATGAGCGTGGATTTTCGGCAACACGCGCATGTACACCATGAAAAACCTGCAACATGCAACAGTTTAACCCACCGTGCATCAAAAACCTAAAAAATAGACGTAGGAAAATATTCATTACACTCGTACGCAAACACTTCCCAACATCTAGCACTATTCACAATATATTTAGTACTAACGCAGTAAACATCAGCTAAATTTAAACCGAAAACTTGGCACAAATAATAAAAAAAGCATAACATAAAAATATCTAAGAAATCACCCGTACAAGCAAAACCCAGTTGCAACTTTCAAGTAAAGAACAAATGCCCCTTAAATGGCAATTGCTTGCAAAACAATGTAATATACGAAATCACTGTAAAATCAGCAGATAACTAAAATAATATGCACATCCGTAACTTAAGGACTCTGGAAACTGAGAAACTGCGCATTAGCCAACAAAATAAATAAAAAAAACTGTAAACTGTGTCTGAAGGGGGAAATATATATAATCATCTTCCTAAAACAACACAAATTACTAAATAAACGAATATATATAAAAATGAAGACAAAAAAATAAATTTTTTCTAAGTTAATTAAAAAGCAAAAACTAAAGACAACTAGTTTGTAAAATATCATAATGATCAATGCATACAACTCAGATATCGTAAAATACTTTAGAGATTTTGACAATACGTTCAGCTAAACAAATAAGATAATCACCCGCCCCCCCCCCGACGAGAAAAAAAAATAAAGAAACAAAAAATCTGAATAAATAAACAAATTATGTAAATAATAAAATATGAATACAGATATCAACATATGGAAATTTAATAATGAAAAGAAAACAATTATGTCATCAATAATAATTAACAATTAAAATGTTATCAACACTATGAAATAGTTACAAATAACCATTTTCGGATACACAATTGTTTCTACGCAATAATTTCTAGAAGAATCTGAAACATAACAGTTACCTCTTACCCAATAAACATGATTACCCATAATGCATCATCGACTAGATTAAATATATATATATATATATATATATATATATATATATATATATATATATATATATAAGTTTGTGTGTGCTTGTGAGTCTATTTGTATTTAGGCAGCATAGCATATCTTCATTCAAACATGTTTCATTGAATAATTTAGATATATTTATACTGATCCTTTCCAGCTATCTAATCAGTTTCTTGATGTTGAAATGAAATTCATCAAGGAAGGTACCATAGTTTTTTGTGTTTTTTTTTTTACCAAAGCACTTTCGATGTCTTTTAAGGTCACCTTCAGGGTGAAATTGCAAGGAAAAACTAATTGGAATTGCGATAAAATCTGCATTCCGTTGTGAGGGGGATTTTTTAAAACACCGGAGAACTCGCTCTGTAACCGTTTTAAAATTTGAAATTTAACCGTTGTAGCTATGAAATTATTTACAAAACAAGGGTTTTAATATAATGGAGCTGACCGGAAATTGGTGGCATGGAAGATGTCATTGTCATTGGTATATGAGATTCAACACGTTGCGGCTACACTCGAGATAAATTTTGTTGAGTGTTAGATTTTGATACAGAAGGCCTCGAAATTATATATGTATGTATGTATTTAATCGTTGGTTAATATATATATATATATATATATATATATATATATATATATATATATATATATATATATGTATGTATATGTATTTAATCATTGGTTAATATATATATATATATATATATATATATATATACACACACACACACACACACACACATATATATATATATATATATATATATATATATATATATATATATATAAGTATGTATGTATTTAATCGTTGGTTAATATATATATATATATATATATATATATATATATATATATATATATATATATATATATATATCGTGTATTCAAAATACTTTAAAAACCTTCGGTTGCAGGTTCCTCGCAACTAAAGAAGGACAAAATTCAACAATACATATCGTTCTGCCATTACGGAGGACTTCATAATAAGACCAAATTGTACCATCAGTTTCAGCACTGATTCTTTGACCATCTTGAGTGGTGCTCTCTCACTTTCACATTTGAAGGCGTTAGAAACAATTGATGTCAGATCCAGATAGCCCTCCCCCTGTAAACAGGGGAATTGATGTTATTTCAATCTAGATTGTTCCGCATTTAGCATTGCATATATCTTTTATATTTTATAATATTCATTCCCTCGATTCTCGCTCTTTGAGTGAGGGCAAAACCGGTCCGCTGTTATTTTTTATCATGAAGGGCAAAATTAGTCTTACCTTTTTATTTTCATGTACCCCAAAGAAAATTATGCTATATATATATATATATATATATATATATATATATATATATATATATATTATAAATTAATTGATTTAAAATATGTTTTTTTCGCTACACAGATCTAACCATGTTTCAAAAATGGAATCTAAAAGCCCCGAATTTAATTTTGTAATTAAATTAAATTTAATTTAATTACAAAATTAAATTACAAAATAAAATTCGGAGCTTTTAGATTCCATTTTTGAAACATGGTTAGAACTGTGTAGCGAAAAAAACATATTTTAAATCAATTAATTTATAATATTAATGCTCTGTAAATTTACAATGAGCACTGTTTTGTAAAAATAAAAATATCTAGAACACCGGATTATATATCTTAATGTACTTTCTTTTTATTTACATATACATATGCACACATATATATATATATATATATATATATATATATATATATATATATATATATATATATATATATATACTATGTGGTGCAATTCAATTTTTATTACAATGAATCATTCATACAAAAAGTAGATTAGTAAAGTTAATGATATAAAATGACGAAATCCCTTCGCTAACAAAATTTTAAAGATGCATTAACCAACAAGTCATTCGATGAATATTATAATCATTGTTTTTTGTTTTTTTTTAACTATATTAGGTCTTCCTTAAATAGACAAGTATTTTCGACTGCACATTAAGTCATCTTCAGGTATGGAAATTATTTGGTTTTTGTTAAAATCAGGTAGAATCGGAGATAAAAAAAATACAATACGAATCGAAATGTTTTTAAAACATGTTGTTGATAACGGATACAAACTTGTGGATCATGCAGTCGCAATTCTAAGGTTGATTTTTTTTGAAAAATTTAAGTGAGTGAATTTTTCCTTATTTACTAATATGGCAGTTTGAGAATGTTTTTGTTATAGGAGTTTATCAGTCAATGTGGCATGAACTAAATTGTTCAAAAATAGAGAATATCTCAGTTGTTATCAAGAAAATTTGCACATCAGATCAGTTCTTTTAAATCAAAAATGTGGTGCAGTTCAATTTATATTACTATGAATCATTCATAGAAAAATTAAATTAGTAAAGTCTTACCAAAAACAAAATAATTCCCATGCCTGATGATGACTGAAAGTACAGTCGAAAGTACTTGCGTATTTAAGGAAAAAACAAGGATCATAAGATTCATCGAGTGCTTAGTAGGTTAATACATCTATAAAATTTAGTCAGCGAAGGAATTTAGCCATTTTGTTATTAACTTTACTATGAGTTTTGTGCAATAATAATGACGTGATAATGTCGTTTTTTTACGTATTTTTAACGTAAAAAACGACAATATTACGTCATTATTTTTGCACCAACATAATAATTTGTTTTTTATATGAATGATTCATTGTAATATATATATATATATATATATATATATATATATATATATATATATATATATATATATATATAAGTTTATTTAAAATACTTTTATAGACTTTGGAGGCGGGTTCCCCACAACCAAATTTTACATGCACATGCTCCAAGTTAGCGGGAAGGCCAATACCGACTTTGCGTTTCCCAACTACCATCGATACTGGAAATAATCGATTTTTTCATGCTTCTACGGTAGTTTTCATGTAGTTTGCGGCCATTTTCTACTGGTCAGAGTGAGAGCCTAGAGCTGGCTGCCATGAATAGGCAGAAAGATTCTATTGGCCAGCGTGAGAGGCAACAGCTGATTGACACGAATGTTAACTAGCTAAAAATATCAATAGCTGCATTCGTCACAAGTGGGAAAAATTTAAATGTGCATCTCACTTTACTCCAATTGGCTCATTCGCTTGCTTAAACTCAACGTTGATTCTGATTCCGCAGAACTGGGTTTGGTGTGAAAAAGTATTTGTTGTTAACATTCTTTTTTCATTCGGTTTATTCTAGTTACCTTTTTTTTAAAGCTGATCGTTTTGTGTTCATTTTGTTTAGTTCTTTTTTTTAACAGATTTGATGTTTAGTAAAGAGCTTAGAAAAAATTCGCAGTTTTTAGGCAAGAAGTAAGGCAAGTAGCAACATCAGCGCGGCAAAAGGCACTCCTTTAAAGGCAAGGAAGGGCTAAAATATTTTAAGTCAAGTGATAGCGATTGCTGTATGAGTCGTTAGATTTTTGAATCAAGCACGGGCAACGCCGGCCCATGTTGCTAGTGTACAATAAAAGATGCAATCGAAAAATATTTTTGAAAATGTGGCGGGTGGGTTGCTGACATCAAAATAAGGTAAAGAAAGCCCATCGCTGTAACTTAACAGAACAACTCATAACACATTTTCAAATGTTATCCGCTTGCTTCTAAATATGCATGCACCCGTCGAATCATTGACTGGCAAACCCATTCAAAAACTCCCACACTGTGTCGAATAGATTGGCAGGCCCCAATGACACGTTGATGAAGCGTATCTCATTATTATTGCCTGCTTCATCAACCAATTTTTTTAGATGCCCCCCTGATAAAAACCTAAAAGCAATGAGATCAGGGAAACATGCATGTCATGGAACCGGTTCTCCCCTACCTATCCATCTTTCATGATAGATGTTAGCCAGTGCATTGGGGGCAATGTGTTTAAAATGTGCTTTTTGCCCCATCATGCAGGAACCACATGCATCTTCCTATTAGCAGTGGTTCACCCTAGAGCATATCTGGAAGTGTTTTCGAAATAAAGTTCCTGTAGAGAGCTCCTGTACGACGTGCTGAGATAACATGTGTTATTCAGATGACGGTCGTCTTCGAGTATAGAATCCAGAGGTTAGCAGTGAATATTTTGGAGACTGTAGGAAAGCGTAGTTCAGGTTATCAGTGGATAAGTAGCAGAGTGTAGTACTTCCTTCTGTCATCTTCGCCTGACAAGTTCGTAGGGTCATTCGGGTAGAGTGAACAAAATGGCCGCCTTTATACACGACGGGTTGAATGTTCCACGTCTTCTGATTGGTTAACCTTCTATTGGTGGACTATAAATTGTGTCCATGCATTTGGACTAACTCACTAGTTATATATATATATACATAAAAAAACTGTAACAATATGGACTTACCAGACAGTCACCTAAAATTCAAGCTAACACATTAATCGTAAACTGATGCTGATATCTAGACTGTTTTGTACCATGGGGATTCTGATCCGACAATAAATGTTAGTTGTGAAATTTGTTATTCCATCTCTTTCAAATAATACCTCATCCGTAAACAAGACTGAAGTGGCAAACCATGGATTGGAAGATTCTGCAATAAACCATCGGAAAAATTTATTACGTGGTGAGTGATCAGACGGCGAAAAACCCTTCACAGGTAGGGATATTATTTTATTATTCAATGAAAAACAAAAGGCTCATGAAAACAATTTCAAAACAAAAGAACGGTCCCCTTCTGGGAAACCCAATGAATCAAAATAAATAAATATATATATATATATATATATATATATATTCCTGTCTACTAACTCGATTACATCTACAATCGAAAAGAATCTATCTATCTAAAAAGAATCTACCTGAACCAACATAAAAACTGTTACTATACGTCCAAAACAATAACTGACTTAGTCAATACTAAAAAAAAATAAATAACCTATAACCTGAAATAATTGTTACAAAAAACACATAGGAGAAACCGCAAGGAATCTAAATAAAATATTATAAGAAGACACAGGGACAGTTAACAAAATAATACATCATATGTGTTGGCTGCTGAAGAGACTGACCACAATTTTGAGATTAAAACTTCTGATCGCATGGACATCTACCTTAAATTTCTACCTTGGCTCTTACAACATTTCATCATTTCTGGCAGATATTCCAATATCAAAGTGTCGAATACTTACTTACAAAAGTGATAGAAAGAAAAAGACAAAGTCGCTATATGAATTCATCTAAATAATAAAAATAAAAATTCCCAGCACCTTTCTGACGTGCGCATGTGCAGTCCTACCAACATAAGAAATTTGGGTCGATGAAGTCCTGAAGGATGAAACACGTGACAGTAATCCTTTTCCATTTTGTCATACAATTTCCTCAATACTGGTCTTGACATAGAAAAAAATATATATCGTTATCTCTCTCTCTTATATATATATATATATATATATATATATATATATATATATATATTCATGCAAACCTTGTGTATTACGTTTATATACGTATATACATATTTACATGCATATATATATATATATATATATATATATGAATGTATGTATATATATATATATATATATATATATACATGAATGCATATATATATATATGTGTGTGTGTGTGTGTGTGTGTGTATGTGTATATGTATGTATGTGCGTGCGTAAGTGTTTTTGTGTGAGCATCCCTGTTGTGAAAGAAACAGTTACGCACAGAAGAATAAATAATCTAATTCATTTAGCGTATTTTGTCGGGGTATATTTCTCATAATTATGCTAGGGTGTCTATAGGTGTGCGGGTGTGAATACATCTGTGATTATGTACATGTGTATATCTGCATGCGTATGCGTATATCTATGTATGCATATATCTATGTATGCGTCTAAGAATTGATATATTTTTTAATGTACTTGTGTGTGCAAGTATCCGGAAATTGTTACGACGGCCTGGTCCGCTATCGATATAAGTGTGAATGCAGGCTTTTTTTTGATGATGTCGGAAAAATACTCAGAATTTCTTAGACGCAAATCAAAGAAGTATTTCCTGCAACAGATTCCAGAGAACCAGAACAATTTCTGACATATTACTTGGAGAGAAAATTCCACGCCAAATAGCATAGTCCTACTCACAAAATATGGCGCAGAGAAGAAACCATGGCAGCAGACGTTATCCATTTTTATTAAACCAGTCGAAGAATAAACACACACACACACACACACACACACACACACACACACACACATATATATATATATATATATATATATATAAAGAAATATAGTCTTAAGGTGTGCTATATTTATGGGATAAAGTGCTGAATATCAGAGATAGAGCGTGTGTAAATATAAAAGTGAATATAGAATTCAACACTTAGAAGCGACAGTCTGTTTCATGCTATATGCAATCGTCAGGCCACGATTGCTCGTGGCCTGACGATTGCATATAGAATATATATATATATATATATATATATATATATATATATTAAGAGGTAGTACGACGCTCCTCAAAACCTCCTAATCAGAGGCCTTGCTGTTGGATGTAGTTTATCGTCACACCCAGGACGCGAATGTAGTTTATTGTTACACCCAGGTCGCGGATGTAGTTTATCGTCCTACCCAGGACGCGGATGTAGTTTATCGTCACACCCAGGTCGCGGATGTAGTTTATCGTCACACCCAGGTCGCGGATGTAGATTAACGTTATACCCAGGACGTTTACCTGTATCCGAATAATTAACAGCATACTAACTCTAATACAATATTTAAAAAATTCGACATTAAATAGATCCACAAGGGTTGATGAGTGAAAAGCAGCCAACTCTTTCATAAAATACTGTTAATGTATTCAAAATAGACCTGGCTACATTAATATGGATGCCATATAATGATTTGCAAAGCGCAGTTTAAATGTGACACAAGGCCGTAACTGTGGAGATCCCAGTGTGGATCGAAGTCAGTTGCAATTTATCTAGCAAGACATGTTTCCTAAGAATTACACAGCGGAGAAGTGGTGTCGTAGCTGTCTTGTAAGGATTTACTATGCGAAGCCTATATGTGGCACAAGGCCGCGATTATGAAGCACCCAGTGAGAAGCCAACTCACAATTCGTTCTTGATCTAGCGAGACAAGCTTACTAAACATTAAACCCCGGAGAATTCCTTTAGTGGTTGCTTTTCAGATATTTACGCGCCCCCTCCCCGCGAGGCTGACAGGATATGACACAAGGTCAGTTTAATGTGGGGAGACCAGTCCCCGCATCGATATTTCTTCGATTCTCTCTCAATAATTGCAATCAGGGAGGTTCAGGCCGCAGGGTTGGTATCACTACACCATACTTGTAAATGTGTTGTAGACCACATCTGGGGCACTGTGGCGTGGTGTTACCGTTACCAAGCTTGTCTCACTAGATCAGTTACAACTGAAAAGTGAGTTTGATCCTCACTAGGTGCCTCATATTTTCGACCTTGTGCCACATCTAAGCTTCGCTTAGAAAATAACTAGTAGACCACACCTGTGGTTTGGTAAACGTAGATTAAATACGACACAAGGCCGAAATTATAGAGCACTCAGTGAAAATCGAACACCCCCCCTTACAAGTCGTAAATGATCTAGCGATAAAAGCTAGCTAACCGCTATACCGCGCAGAAGTTCTCTCGTGACGGCCTCGTAATTCCAAATATTATATTCTGTTAATATTTCTATCTCTACACGTAGTTATCTCAAGGAAGCCGATTAAGTAAAGTAAACCCCCTTAATACATACTGTAACCCCTTTTAAGGATCGAACTCAGAGCGGTTGTTTATTTATTTATTTTTAAATAGCTGGTCTTATAAACTAACGTCACGAGCAAATGAGCCACTACCGATTCCATGCGTGTGTGTATATAGCGCATCCGATATTCGCTGTTATGCGTCGGCTTATACACAGTTATATATGTGGCCACAGGTGAAATCGAAGAGCCCATACATTACAATGTACAATTTAAGCGTTGCTTTCCATCATTAGAGCGTAAGTGTGTGCGTTCTTCTCGGCCTCTGATTGGACAGTAAATATGTTGCGTGCAACGTTATCTCAAATTTATTCTCCACGGTGACCTCTATTTGTACTGTGCGTGTATTTCTGAGCGGCATCATATTATAACACAAGATGTCTTATTATTGGCGAATATTCTCTCCAGGGGCTCTCAGTGTCACATATTACAGATATTTCGTTCTAATATCTTTGATGATTAAATACGGTATAATGATAGTGGCGAATAAAACGTTTGTTAATCTAGTGTATAATACCCCCCCCCACACACACTAATGCTACATAGTGAGCAGAGGTGAGTGTCATGGCCCAGCAGGTAAAGAGACTATTAGATATTTCTCGATCTGTCCTAGTCTGTTTTTATCTCTTCGTACGTACGCCATACTCAACAACCTGAGTAAATATGTTAATGACTTCATATTGCTCTGCCTAATTTCAATGAAAAGTCTCCGTATATATATATATATATATATATATATATATATATGTGTGTGTGTGTGTGTGTGTGTGTGTGTGTGTGTGTGTAAAAATATATAGAAAATAGGAAAGAACTCGTTACGTAAAAAATCCAAAGTTCTTTAGTATTTTTGTCATTATTTTTAAAAAATAGTGCTCGATACAAAAGTAGACCATAAATATAATTATTTATTTAAAAATATGATTCCGACGCTACATAAATGTTCTCATGTTTCAAAACAAGAGCCGAAAACTTCAATATAATTATTTAAATTAAATTGACTTAAAGTACTAAGCTCTGTTCCATCTTCAAGCGAGATTTTTTTGGGGGAATCAAGCTTTCGGCTCTTGGTTTGAAACATGAGAACTCTTATGTAGCGTTGGAATCATATTTTTAAATAAATATTATATATGTGTATATATATATATATATATATATATATATATATAATGTGTGCGTGTTTTATTGAATAATATAGACATGCTGTGTCTACTTATTTTTATACTGATCCTTTCCAGTTGTCTAATCAGTGTGTTGATGTTAAGATGAAATTTCTCAAGAAAGGCACGGTTGTTGTTTTTGTTTTTTTAAACACAAGTACTTTTGATCTTCCTGCAATATGACTGCAATAAATGGTGATTTTGAAAAACACGCGCGAACCGTCTCTAATTATTTTAAAATTTTATCCGTTGTATTAGGCTGGTGCAAAAATAATGACGTAATAATGTCGTTTTTGACGTATTTTTAATTGTCAAAAAACGGCATTATTACGTCATTATTTTTGGCACCAACCTAATAGTTATGGAATTTTTTGAAAAACAAGCATTTGATTATAAGGAAGCTAACAGGAAATTGATAGAAAAGTAAAGTGGGAATAAATGTTATATGCAATTTAATAGGCTGCTGCTATACTCATAATAAATTTTGTTGAATGTTGATTGGTCAATTTTGATACAAATGGCCTCGAGAAGTTTTTATTTAATATTTTCGTGATGTCATTGTAAACCGACGCTGAACCCGTTCATACGGGTTCAATGGGCATATTTTGGGCCAAGCCCACGGGCTTGGAGAGCCCACGTTAAAAAAGCCTTGTGCCAAATGACGCCCTCGTGGTGGGGGTGACTGAATATCGTCATTGTCAAAAAGTATTTTACACACACACACGTGCGCACACACACATATATCCTGTCTATATTTCTGAGATGAGGTATTATGTACAGTATTTACATTATGCGGACTATTGTTCTCATCTTTGTCGCCATATTTATCACAACGTTTCGGCCGTTGTACGTTCCGGCCTTCTTCAGGTGGTTGGAATTTCGAACTGAACCATTTATTTCGATCACTGGGGTAGACTGTTCTAGTTCCACGTGCCATGTTTGATGGTTGTCAGTTATCAGTTATCTCCTGCTAATTTTCCCTCTGAAAGTTCTCCACTGCCTTAATCGGGTATTGAACTCACACTCTTTGGGTCTGTCACTGGATCTAACCAACGCCTTTATCCACTGTGCCATGTGTCCTTGACGACGTTGTGATAAATATGGCGACAAAGAAGAGGACAATAGTCCGCATAATCTGAATATTACACACATATATCATTCTTATTTTTATGTGACGTGTCCTTTTGAAAACGTAGACAATCATGGTTCTACACTTGCCCGATTCCTTCTTTCTCTCAATAAATTTCCTTTCTCTGCCACCTCCCTCAGACCCCGTTCTGTCATCCACTTATTTGATCCCACCAGGTATGTCATGCGTGGCTTCCCTTGTGTCGCTTCCCTTCTATTCGACCTGTGAGTATCAGATTTTCCAGACCCTCTTTCTCATTACGTTTCCCAGAAATTTTAGATGCCTCTTCCTGATGTTAAGTATGAGCTTCCTCTTTGTTTGCATCTTCTCCGAAACCTTATCGCTGCTCACACGCTCGGTCCATGGTATCCTTAGCATCCTTCAGTAGAACCATACCTCCCTTGGCTCGAGTCTCTTCTTCAACTATGAGCAGGCCGTCCAGCAATCTGTGCCGTAAAGAAGGACAGATGTCACCTAACAACTCAATACTCTTCTTTATTACGAAATATATATATATATATATATATATATATATATATATATATATATATATACGAGTGGTAATATGTCACCATGCTCGATTTGTTAGGAATGTCACCTTGATGTTACTGGCATGGTGAGACGATTCCACCGTGCAAAAAACTGGAGTAAAAATTTGATAAAAAGAACTATTTGGGAGCCGTCGATGTTTGTGCTAGCAGAAAGGCAGAAGTCATCGTGACTGAGGGATTGAGGGTTTGAGCGTGCTAGCCTTGTTCAGATTGCAGCAGATAATATGCTGTCTTCCAGAAACTGCAAGTAATCTCCACTCAGAATAGTAGCAATGGGCTATGTCAGTGTGAGTGTTGAACAAACACAGATGTGTCCCAGCAGACAACTGCAACAGGACTTCGCTAGCCGCCCTAGTAGACTGGCATGGCGTACTCAGATACGAACGACCGGTAATTGGTATATATATATATATATATATATATATATATATATATATATATATATATATATATATATAATGAGACATTGAAAACAACACCCAGAAGCGACCGTCTGTTTCACACTAAACGCATGAGACGATCGCTTTCAATGTCCACTTATACATTTATATACGCGCAATCCCTGATATTGAGCACTTTAACCCTTAAATAGAGCATACCTTAAAACTATATTTTTATCATATATATATATATATATATATATATATATATATATATATATATATATAAATAAGAGGTGTATTATAAATAAATAAATATATATATATATATATATATATAATTATTTATTTTTAAAATTTATAACATAAATATGTTATAAAATCACAACAAAAATAGCCATTTTGTTTCAACACCCTCGGTGTCTTATCAAGTGATGACTTTGAATGTAAAATAGATGGTTTTAAAAGTTTCAAATTAATTAAAACATTATCAGAAGAATGAGATGGAAAGCTTAGTTCTTTCTTCTAAACAAGAAACCATTGTGTGAATGCGAAATTTATGGCTTTAAAAACCTAAGAACTGCACCAATTATTTCCCCTTGCGAAGGATTGTTAATTAATTTGAAACCTTTAAAACCATTTATTTGACATTCAACGTCATTACTTGATAAGACACCGAGGGTGTTGAAACAGAATGGCTATTTTTGTAGTGATTTTATAACATATTTACGTTATAAATTTTTTTAAATAAATAATTATATCTGCTCTACTTTGTATTGAGCACTCTTTTAAGAATAGTAATTGTTGGTTATTGGAATTCATTCCATATTCACCAATCATATACTTGTATATATATATATATATATATATATATATATATATATATATATATATATAGTCCATCTCTTATTTTCTTTCCTACTTTCCTACTACCTTTTTTTTTTTTCTTTTTTCTGTTTTTTTCTAATTTTCTCTTTATATCGTTTCCGGTGATTTGACCTATTAAATAGGTCAATGTCTGATCGTTATCACCCTTTTCTCTATTATGTATTGTAATAAAAATAAAAATAAATTTAAAAGCATTCCTATTTCTCCATTCCCTCTCTAATTTCGACCATGTCTGTCACACTATCTCTCACCACTCTCTATATCACTTTACACAATCTTAATACTAACCTTCAAAAGTGTAAGTTTAAATTCATGTTTTCATCCTTGGAAGTGAGGTCTGATTATTATCCAGGGTAAAAAGGAACTCTCTGGTGAAATAAATTATGACAATGGAACCTTAAAGTGGTCTGTTTTTCTTTAAATTATATATATATATATATATATATATATATATATATATATATATATATATATATATATATAATTTAAAGAAAAATATATATATATCGAATCTGGTAGGTTTTTATGTGCGTTTAATAAGGTTTAAAGAAGCTGTGGTCGGATAGGTGTAATGTAAGTCGTCTGGATAGGGATGTAGTATTGTGGCCGACATAATTATTTACGAGTCTGAACAGGAACATAGTTTCTTAAAGGGCGTTTGAACACGTAATGCCGCTTAAAAAATGTGTCCTGGATCAAACCAGACTCATAAATTATTACATCGGTCACACTATTACATGCATATCTAGACTATTTACTTTACACCTATCCGCGGACAGCGCCATTGAAATGATTTAAATGAAACTTAAAAAAACTCAATCAAAAGTTGCTAGTAAAAAATTCAAGCAAAATAACCTCATACAAATGTAAAAAATGATTAAAAATAAAGGAAAATCTAATAATAAAATACAAAAAAAACAACACTCAATAACATTAACTATGAACACGGCCACATTGGTCTGACCGTGTTCGGAAAATAAAACATTCCTTTAACTTCTGATACATACATCAAAACGTCACACATTCAGTTAAAAATAAACAATAAAACTAATCCTTGTTAATGGCTAAAAAAATTGCCGAATGCGCAAAAGTATGCAGGACATCTGGACAGTTTTTACACACTTTCTGTAAAGAAAAATAACAAACAGTTGTACAAACACAAAAATTATATAAAAAGCTTAATCGCAAGTACCTTGTCTGTTGCCTTTAACAAAATATGCATAAAAAAGGGATTGCTGTCTAAATGCATAATATAAGTGGGGGGGGCGTGTGTGTGTGTGTGTGTGTGTGTGTGTGTGTGTGCTCGCCCACGTATGCATTAGTCTGTGCGTGCGCATGTGTGTGCGCGTGTGTGTGAGCATGTGTGTGTGTGTACATCCATATATTCACTAAAAACTGACGACACATTATGAAAAAAATACACTAAACTTTTAAAGGTTTTCGCGACAAAAACTTTGTTATTATTATGCGGAAAAATCAAAGTTGTTCTTTATTTTCTTTTTTTTATTATAAAATTATGTTTTTATTCTTTTTGAACATTTACTTTTTCGTAATTTTATTTATTTTTTTTTTTCGTCAGCGGTGGACCAAATATTAGTACAGTGTAACCCGGATATAAGAGAGCTGTCGGGACCGGAGAAGAAATCTCTTATATCCGGGTTTGGTTTTATTTTATATACATTAACACAGGCGCTAATTTGGGACCAGAGACAAGCTCTCTTATATCCGGGTTTCTCTTATATCCGGGTTACACTGTATCGGACATTTTTACCTCATTTTTGCGATGATAAACACAAGTTGAAAAGCCTTGCAAAAATCAAATAATTCTCAGATTTTAATGAAACATTCAGAACTTATTCATACTTGGATGAAATTGTTTTAGAAATGTTTCTTTTTATGAAAATCTTGGTAAGAAAAAGAAAATTATAAATGATACCCGCCACAACCTCTTATTTAATTTTATTAAATTTCGAGTAATTAATTTTTGTATCGCTTAATGAGCAGAACTTGAGAATTTAAATCATTATTTTTTTTCTAAAACAGGACTCGCAGTGATAGAAAATTTTCGGTAAATCTTAAAATAAAGAAATTATTTAAATAGAAAATGTTTTAATTACTTTATATTGCAGATATATTATAGAAGCTATAGTCTTCAAATATTTTTCGCTGAATAATGGACTTTTAAAGAATTGTTTTCATGTTGTTTTTTTTTTAATTTAATTAGACTAATTTATAAAGTTTTAACGTATTTTAAGAATTAAATATTAATTAAACAGGTTAATTGATATTGTAATTAAGTAAAAAATATATTTACTAATCGTAAACGGGAAATCTTAGTAAAATTTAGTGACAAGTAATATTTATAAATAATTTAAAATATTTTTTTGTGGATAAACAGGAACGTCCATACACGATATCATTAGAAAATAAGAGCAAGAAGTATAGTAACTTTGAATGCAAAGTACATAAAATTCAATATAGCATCAGATGACGGAGAATATTTTCCCAATTTTTTTAAAGATTACTGGGTAGGTAAAAATTATATTAAAATGGGAGTTCGTGTTATATTGCTTAAGTAATTTTTACAGATGCGCCTTCCTAGAAAAAATTTTTTTTTAAGTGTTAGCCTATCAACACCATAAAGAAACACTTATCTCCGTCACAAAAAAGCATTTCTTCTATAGTTTAAACTAAAATTAATATCTGTTTCATATATGATTAATTTAACTTAAAATCAGCTTCTTTCCTTTTATGTGGCATGTCCTTTCTGGATGTAGGCGATCATGGCTCTCCACCTCCCTCTATCCCTTCAGCTCTCAACAAGTTCATTCCCTTTGCTTCCTCCGTCAGATCATTTTCTGTCATTCACTTACTTAAGCCCGCCAGGTATGTCACGCGTTGTTTTCTCTTGTCTCTCTTTCCTTATATTCGACCTGTGAGTATCAGATTCTCCAGGTCCTCCTTCCTCATTATGTGTCCCTTCAGAAACTTCAGCTGCCTCTTTCTGATATTAAGTATAAGCATCCTTCTTGTTTACAACATCTCTAAGGCCACATCGTTTCTCACAGGCTCGCTCCATGATATCCTTATCATCCTTCTGTAGAACCATATCTCCGTCGCCTCAAGTCTCTTCTTCATCTTTGAGCAAATCGTCCAACATTCCCTGCCGTAAAGAAGGCAAATGTCACGAATCAGCTCATCGTTCTTTTCTTTGTTATCAAAAAAATCCTCCTGTCTCGCAATACTATGCCCAGCTTTTGGAATGTGTCTTTGGCTATCCTATACGTTTACGGATCTCAGTGTTGCATTTATCGTCCTATGTCAAAACGCTTCCCAGATATTTAAACTTCTGCGTCTGCGTGATTCTAGTGATCCCGATCTGTAAATCGCATTTCGGGATCATCCTTTTACTGATGACCATAAAAAAACCATGCCTTTAATACTACTAAAATAAAGTTTCAGAAGATAATATTTCCTTTTTTTAATGATTTTTAAAGATGATTACTGTTGTGAATATGGATTATCTCCTCTTTGATAATCCAAGCTATAAAATCTGTACATTTCCGCTTGTCAAGTAGACGAGTAGTAAGATACGTCGGTGACTGTCGAACTCTCTGCATTAGCAGAGAGGAACCCGGACGAGGAACGTCTAGGCGGGTTCAAAAAGGATATATTTTTGGCCGAGGCTACGGGCTCGGGGATATCCACATTAAAACGGCCTTATGCCACATTCGATCCTCGTGGGTGGATTGATAAATACAGACGAGTAGTATGATTCGTCGGCGACTGTCGAACTCTCTGCATTAGCAGAGAGGAACCCGGACGAGGCTTTGCCGAAGGGCAAGGTTTCGTCCGTGGGGGGGGGGTGTTGACAGGGCCTGAACCCGTCTAGGCGGGTTCAAAAAGGCTATATTTTTAGCCGAGCCTACGGGCTCGGGGATATCCACATTAAAACGGCCTTGTGCCACATTCGAGCCTCGTGGGTGGATTGATAAATACAGACGAGTAATAAGATTCGTCGGCGACTGTCGAACTCTCTGCATTAGCAGAGAGGAACCAGGACGAAGCTTTGCCGAAGGGCAAGGTTTCGTCCGTGGGGGGGGGGGTTGACAGGGCCCGAACCCGTCTAGGCGGGTTCAGAAAGGCCATATATTTGGCCGAGCCTACGGGCTCGGGGATATCCACATTAAAACGGCCTTGTGCCACATTCGATCCTCGTGGGGGGATTAATAAATACCGACGAGTAGTAAGATTCTTAATTGAATAAAAGATTACTAGACAGAATCTCATGTCCTGTTTTCATTACAATTACATTGTTCAGACCGCTGGTTAAAATGGCGCTAAAACCACTGCTTTTCGTGATTAAAAGAAAACTCCTTC
Organism: Acanthosepion lycidas; assembly: GCA_963932145.1. NCBI lineage: Eukaryota > Metazoa > Mollusca > Cephalopoda > Sepiida > Sepiidae > Acanthosepion > Acanthosepion lycidas. The sequence goes on along the minus strand of OZ010609.1, from coordinate 51,343,005 downwards.
CAGCCAATTTAAATTAGTTTTGGAAAATAGCAAAATATTTTGCTTATTGGAAATATTAAATTTAATGTATTATTTTGAAATTAAAACTAGATTAAAAAATTAAAATCATTTTAAACCTTAGTAACTGCGTTTCTTTGGAGGTATCAAGTATATATATATACAGGTTGTTTCAAAAAGAATACGCCAAAATCATCACGCGATGTGTCAATAACGAAAACAATTACAAACCTCTAGCATGAACACATGTGTTGTATATACATTCAAGTTTCATTTCATGTTTTATAAGTGCTCAATGTGGCCACCACCGGCAGCGCGGACAACATCAAGCCGATATGAGAATTCCTCCCAAACGCGCCTCAGCATGTCACGGTCCACCGTGTTGATTGCAGCTGTTATTCGATATTTCAAGTCATCGATACTTGCTGGAAGTGCTGGAACATAAACTTGGTCTTTAACATCCCCCCACAAGAAAAAGTCACACACAGTGAGGTCCGGGGATCTGACAGGGTAAGCACAGAGAGCAAGTGTGTTTAGCACCTCTCCTCCCAATCCATCGCTGAGGCACGTTTTCATTAAGATAAGCTCTAACCCCGAGATGCCAATGGGGTGGTGCTCCATCTTGCTGAAAAATGAAGTCATTCGAATCTGCCTGCACCGTGACAATGGCGTTTGTTTTCGCGAACTCAAGCACGCAAAACGCCTTCTGCTGAGGAGTCGCGATTTTGATTGATCTTCCCACAATTCAGCTGCACCGGAAGTTATACTAACGACAGCGGTGAAACTGAGACCCAATCAAACTTTGATAACTACTCTATCAAATAACCACTGATTGAGTCCACTACAATGCTATAGACCTGAAAAAACAGAGCAATAATTTTGGCGTATTCTTTTTGAAAAACACTGTATATTAGGGTAGGTTGATTTTGGAACTGAAAAAAAAAATAACTCGTGGAAAGTAGCAAAAAAACTTCAATAATTAGCAGAAAAATAGTTTTCTTCAAAACTTCGTATTTATTTGAGGAATCGAACTTAAAGACAAAATAAATTGCGATTTTTATCTTTATATCGATGTCACCGGAAACATGCGTAGGTTAAATTAAAACCGAGGCTTTAATGAAAAGAAAATACGCTCAATAATGGATGTTCTTAAGTTTAGTATATATTCCGGTAATAAATTAAATGAAATTACCAAAAATAAAAATAAAAATATTTAGTTTAAAATACAAATAACTACTTACGAACGCCGTTTAATTTACTGGATATTTCTTCAGTATTTACCCGCAGTAATTACCTCCTCTTGTAAGTTCGTTTTATTTTTGTTTACTATTAACGCTTTTAACTTGCACAGATATCTATAGCATTTTTCATCAAAATATACTTAACTATTTAAAAAAAATACGACTTTTATAATTATTGTAATTTCTTTATACTTTCAAAGTTAGTGTGTTTTATTAAAAAGCCTGTTTACGAGATAATCTCGGAACTAATTCTACTTTTTGATAAGTAAACATTGCTTTTAATTTAACAATGTATTTCAAACTTTATTTTCAAATTTATTTTGAAAAGCATTTTTGCGTAATTTCTTATAATACATATATTTTCTTTTTCAGATATTTTAATAAAAATGGCAAAAAAATGTATCCCAAAGGGTCTTATAGCCTTATCAAAATTCCACGGTATGCTATTGAGTTGATCAGGGGAGATGTATCTTCCAATGTTGGAGCCAGCTTTGCCAATGCTTTGCTCTTGGATTTGAGGGCTATGGGCCTTGTTATCCCCAATATTAATATAAAAGATATCTATATAGTTAAACGTAAAATTGATAGAGCAAAGGCTAAAGTGAAAACAAATGCCCATCAACAGCATGATTAAAATATGGAATATCTTCTTTGTATTGGAGTTGTTGGGAGAACTGACAAAGACACACTAATGTAAAAGGAAATAGTGGAGGACAATGGAAAGAAAACTCTGAAAAAACTAAGGGACAAGAACGCCATTTTACTGTCACAAAGGGGACGACATATGAAAGTGAATATCTGACACATAGGGTTCTTCCTAATATTGGTGCAACTGCTGCTGTTCTTGCCGAACAAGTGGCTGATGTTTTGCACGAATTCAATAGTGTGAGTACTATCAAGCCTACGCTTGTTGAGTGCATTAATGCCAATACAGGCTGTGAAAGTGGATGTTTTGCACTTCTAGAAAGAAAACTTAACAGAAATCTTCAAACTACTGGTTGTTCCTTGCACTGAAATAAACTTCCATTTAGAGCTCTTTTTAAACATGTAGATGGTACCACAAAAAAGCCCTGTCATATTCAATGCTCCACTGGGTAAATTATGTGCAAATGATTACCATAATTTATCCCAAATATCATTTTCAGCTGTTGGCAATCCTATGGATACTATTTTTAAAATTGAAAAATACAGATACCCTTATTTATGACCAAAGACTCCTTTAGGAATATACAATGGGTATTTCTAGAGGTAAGGTGGACTCTAGATTTGCATCATGGAAAATTAGTCCATTAAACCAGGCATGGTGGTTAAATTTAGCCATCAGGCTGATGTGTTTATGGACTCGTGGTGCATACCCACGAAATCTTTCAACCAAACTCCACAGTTTAATTAATTTTATTGTGAATGTGTATGCCATTTACCAGTTCGAAATTAAAAGAAATAACAAGTTCCACAATCAGCAAAAGTATATTTTCAATATGATCCAAAGGATTAGGAAGCAACCATATGAAATGCAACAGATCACAATGAAAAAATATACAATATAATGCTTTCGCCTTACTGCCTGAAAATATCTTATATTCAATGGGCAAATCTGATGAACTGGAAGTGAGAGAAGGAGCTATAAAAAGAATAAGGATTTTATCTAATTTCGTCATAAATATTAAAGCAGTACAGAATTCATATATTTTTAAATAACTCAAATTAATTTTTATATTATTTCGGGGGTGAGGAGCCAGCCAAGAAAAGATTGAAACAAATTACAACTATAAATTTTAAAGCTATGCACTGGACACAGTTAATAGATCTGTCATTAAGTGGAGTTTGTGAACCACCACTCACAGAAGAATTTTCTGAAAATAAACTTCGGGAATCGTTATTAAATGGTACGAAGCTTGACTTGCCAGAGTTGCCCTCACATTCTCAAGGTGTGAAAGGGGCAGTCAAGCAAGGCACCAGCACGTAATAGCAAAATTTTTATGTCAGAAATTTAGGCCATCATTTACGTCTAAGGGTTATTATATGGAGCTATTTGACTCTATATATTAAACCCTATTAAAATATCAATTTTTTCCATATTTGTTTGTTTTGTATTTTCATTCAAAATGGAGAAATGATTTTTTTAAATGTATTTAAATATTACAGCTTAATTCATGAAGTAAAAAAAAAAAAAAAAACAGCATTTAAACGTCGTCACTGGTAATAGGAGGGGGGATATTTTTAATTTGAAGATTACTTATAAATTCTTCAATTTATTTCATTTTGATAAAATAAAATAACAACATTCCCTGATTTGAATAATTAATTTGTTTGGTTTTCTAATCAATATTTAGGCCAAATCTTTCAGGATTTTTCAGTACATTTTTATGCTACGATCTTTGATGCCAAATGCTGCAAAAACCGTTGAAGTGTCAGATCTAATTTTTTTTTTATCAGTACTTGATATGTCTGTACATAATTTTTCCTAATTTATTTTAGTATATTGAATCAAAGAAACATGTCAAAATTGCTACACTATTTCAGTCGTATTTCGATGCCTATGAACGTGCCTCATCAGGTGATTGCAAATTACTGGCGAGTGACCGATTTAATCAATTTAAAAGCACAATACAAATTCCTTTCTTCATTAAAAAAAATAGAAAAAGGGAAAAAAATGATCGGTTTAAGGTTTGTTAGCTTTACACAGCTCAACCAATCAAGTATGACTTATGTTAAATTTAAACTTAGGGAAGAAGCAAAAATTAAATAATTATTTTTTTGAAAGGGTCATGACCCATAGATTTGAAATAAATGGCAGCATCATTAATTTCAAATTCATATTCGATTGGTTGATCTGTGTAAAGCTCACAACCCTTGTAACCACCCTTCACTGTTTGTTTGTTTTTTTCGTAAAAGAGGTTGTATTTTGCTTTTAAATCTGAATAAATCGTTCACTCGCCAGTAATTAACAATTACCTGATGAGATGCATTGATACGCATCGAAACATGATTGCAAATGCGTAGCGATTTTTGACATGCTTTTCGATTTAATATCCTAAAATAAAGAATATTGTTCTACATTGTATTGAGCACACTTTTAAATTAAATGTTATAAAAGTTAGAATTATACCATTCGTTGTTCCCATCTTACCTGGATATATACATACATACATACATACATATATATATATATATATATATATATATATATATATATATATATATATATATATATATCTTAAATTAAAGTTTCAGACACATTGTGTAGTATATTAATATTTTTATTTTATTTTATTATATATATATATATATATATATATATATATATATATATATATATATATATATATATATGAATTTTGCTTTGATAAACTCCACATTGGGCGAAACGCGTCAGCAATTACCAGTTTACCTATTGTCATTTTTATTCATAAATAGTGTCTTCTCTACTGGTTAAATCGAAGAAATTTTCATATATATATATATATATATATATATATATATATATATATATATATATATATATATATATATATATATATATTTTCAAACAGATTTCGGTAAATAATTTAGATATACTATATCCACAAGTCAACTTGATTAAGAAAAATATAAAATTTTCTTTCAAATTATTTTTACTTTCCAAAGTACTTTCAGTCTTATTTGAGACCATCTCCAGGGAGTTAAGTGCTTTGTAGATATATATACGCAATTCTGTAAATTCAAAACTCTTTTAATGCTCGTTTTACTTCGCTTTTTATCATTGTGTTTTAAATTCTCGAGGGTTTTTCTATGCAAGGGAGGCAATTTTATATGTCTTATTACATATATATATAAAGAAATGGACAAAGTCCGACAATTTATTTATTAAAGACATTTTTTATGTTTAACGTTCTTTTTATAGATACAAGTATTTAAGTAAATGCTCTGTTTATAATAAACAGTATTAAATAACATTTACCGGCCTGAATGTCCGAGAAATTTTCATAGAAAATATATATATATATATATATATATATATATATATATATATATATATATATATATATATATATATATATATATATATATATACATACATACATACATACATATACTGGGCGTGTTTCCTAAAATAAATATGCCATAAATCCACCTTCGTCCCAACCGTGCGCCGACAGCTTAGTGGTAGAGTATCCGCCTAATATCAATTCAGTCGCACTGATGAGCTGCGAAACAGTCTCCCTGTGTATGACATTATATATATATATATATATATATATATATATATATATATATATATATATATATATATATATATATATATGTGTGTGTGTGTATATATATAACTTTGCTTTATTTAAGAAATGTATTGCTGTACTGAGAGTTGAATTTAATTATTTTTAGTTTTAATTAAATTATATAAAGGGCTTTTAGTATTTTAAGTTTTTGCTTCTGATTATCTAGGTGCAATACAGATGTATTTTCAACTAATTTCTATCTAAACTATGAATGTGGACATGAGTCTTTTTTTAAATACTGTCAGATTGACTTATACTTGTGCAAGTGAAATGGAAGCCTTCATCGCTGTAAAAGATATTTGAAATGTTGATATTTATAGGAATATATTTTCTACGGCTACGAAGAAATTTTGTCGTGGATTCGCAAGGATCAAAACACAAAAAAAAAATTTATTTAACCAAACCTGTTTTAATAAAAATATGCCCTCTAAATATGTATATGTATATCGAGGACTCTTCCGTCGTTGATCAACGCGGGCTGTTGACCCGCGCGTACTGGGGACCCTTTTTTTTACGACATATGACGATCAGCCACCTCAGTAACTAGGAACTGACAGTCTGACAACCTACACATATTATTTATTTACGACACTTTTTAAAGAGACGAATACAGAGATATCGGGCTACGTGTGGCACAAGGTCCCGAAACAATCCTCCGCCTGTTTTGAATTCAAAGTTGTCCTTATCCTAGACCAGTTGCTATCCAAGGCTATAGTACCCAGTCTGTCCTGCTATACATACATACATACATACATCTTACTTATTATAAAACGCAGATTGTGTGTGTGTGTGTGTGTGTGTGTGTGTGCGTGTGCGTGCGCGTGTGTGTGTGTAACGTTTATACATTGGATCAGAGTTCCTACACTTTTTAACCAATTTCAACAAAACTTCACAGGACTACGTAAAATTACCTTGCGGTGGTTCTAACAGCGCCAAATCTTGGAAAAACACAATTGTTTTTGCACAAAATCAATTTGAAAAAGACGACTAAGAGGCATTATTGAAAGGCAGACATCTCACTTCGAGTTATACTTATTATAAAACCCAGGTTGGTTGTTTGTGTTTGTGTGTGTGCTTGTGTTCGTTTATATATAGGATCGGATTTCCTACATTTTCAACCGATTTCAACAAAACTTCACTTTTTTTTTTTGGTAGGTAGTGTTTCTTATTGTCTTGCACACTTTTTTCTTTATTTTTACATTCAGAATGCTTTAAAAATTCATTTACAAGACAATTGTTTATCATGAAAGTCTATTCAATCGCTAGACTCATAACGATTGAAAACAATGTTTTTGTTTGAGTTTGGGTTTGACCAATTCGTAAAAAAAAAAAAAAAAAAATTAATTAAGACATGCGTGTCCGTCAACCTTAAACAAAAATCTTTGTCAATTTTATTTTTCAGTCTTTATGATGGTCGATACTTGATCAATCTTCTACTGTTACACGCCCGGGCAACGCCAGGATCTACTGCTAGTACATACATATATATATATATATATATATATATATATATATATATATATATATATATATATATACACACACACACACACTCATACATATATATATATATATATATATATATATATATATATATATATATATATATATATTAGTAATCTTCGTTTATATTTAATATAAAATATAAATCTTATCTGTTTTAAATATTTCTTTTTAATAGTTTTATGTCCGTCTTTTTTAATGCATAATTTTTAAATAAGTACCATAAATCGCGACTATTTTAAATATAAATTAAAAATATTAGTCCCCGTCTATTTTAGATACAATATATATATATATATATATATATATATATATATATATATATATATATATATATATTATAACCTTCTCTTACAGAAGTTACTGAGGAAGATTGAGAAAAAAGGGACTTAACGTAAACTACAAGAAGACAGAATGCACGGTCATCAGTAAAAGCCGAAATGCGATTTGCAGGTAGGGATCATTAGAATGAAGCAGACGCAGAAGTTTAAATATCTGGGAAGCGTTTTGACAGAGGACGACAAGTGCGACACTGAGATCCGTAGACGTATTGGCATGATCAAGGACGCATTCAAAAAGATGGGAAGAAGGATTACTTTGGTGACAAAGAAAAGAATACTGAGCTGTTAGGTGGTATCTGTCCTTCTTTACGCAACGAATGTTATACGATTACCTCAAAGGTGAAGAAGAGACTCGAGGCGACGGAGATGTGGTTCTACAGAAGGATGATAAGGATATCATGGAGCGAGCGTCTGAGAAACGATGTGGCCTTAGAGATGTTGTAAACAAGAAGGATGCTTATACGTAATATCAGGACGAGGTATCTGAAGTTTCTAGGACATATAATGAAGAAGGAGGGCCTGGAGAATCTGATACTCACAGGTCGAATAGAAGGAAAGAGAGACAAGGGAAAATAACGTATGACATACCTGGCGGACTTAAGCAAGTGGATGACAGAACGTGGTCTGGAGGAGAAAGCAAAGAGAAGGAACTTGTTGAGAGTTGCAAGGAATAGAGGGATGTGGAGAGCCATCATCACCTCAGTCCTGAAAGGAAATGGCACGTGAAAACAAGTTGTCGAATTTTAAATCTAAAAAAATCCGCGTAGATCTCCGGTGTTTATATAATGATATATAATTTGTTGATATAATTATGCATACAATTAAGGCAACAAATACAGATATGTTAATACAAGATAATTTAACAGAGACGATATAAATAGGATTTGTCTGAAGTATTAATTTCGAAGCACAATTAAGAAAAAAAAAAACATTTAAACTGGTTTATCGGCTTTCTCACGAGAGAGAACAATTAAGTAAGAGAAATATGCTTATCTACTAAAGACAAATAGTATATTATTGTATTAAATATACAATTATTATATTAAATATTATATTATTACATTACATATAAATAAATATTACATTATTACATTAAATATTATATTATTGTATTAAATATTATATTATTGTATTAAATATTATATTATTTTATTAAATATTATATTATTGTATTAAATATTATATTATATTAAATATTAATATATATTACATTATTACATTAAATATTATATTATTATATTAAATATTATATTATATTACATATTAAAAAATATTATATTATTACATTAAATAATATATTATTATATTAAATATTATATTATTGTATTAAATATTATATTATTGTATTAAATATTATATTATATCAAATTTTAATAAATATTATATTATTATATTAAATATTACATTATAACATTAAATATTATATTATGATAGTAAATATTATATTATATTAAATATTAAAAAATATTACATTATTACATGAAATATTAAATATTATATTATTGTATTAAATATTATATTATATTAAATATTAATAAATATTACATTATTACATTAAATATTATATTATTTTATTAAATATTAATAAATATTACATTATTACATTAAATATATTATTATATTAAATATAATATTATTATATTATATTTTAATAAATATAACATTATTACATTAAATATTATATTATTATATTAAAGATTTTATTATTATTATATTAAATATTATATTATTATATTAAATATTATATTATTATATTAGATATTAATAAATAATACATTATTACATTAAATATTATATTATTATATTAAATATTATATTATTATATTACATATTATATTATTACATTAAATATTATAAATATAACATTATTACATTAAATATTAGATTATTATATTAGATATTATATTATAATATTAAATATTAATAAATATTATGCCATTATATTAAATATTAATTATATCAAATATTAATAAATATTATATTATTAGAATCAATATTCCATTATTGTATTAATATTAATAAATATTACATTATTTTATTAAATATTATATTCTTATACTTAATATTATATTGTTATATTAAATATTGTATTGTTATATTAAATATTAATAGATATTATATTATTATATTAAATATTATAAAATTATATTGAATATTAATAAATATTATATTATTATATTAAATATTATAATATTATTAATAATAATAAATATTATATCGTTATATTAAATAATATATGTATATATAATATTAAATATTAATAAATATTATATTATTATATTAAAAATTATATTATTATATTTAATATGAATAAATATTATATTTTTTATTAAATACTAATAAATATATCATATTAAATATTATATTATTGTATTCAATATCAATTAATAATAAATGATTATATTAAAAATTACATTCCTATATTTAATATTTCATTATTATATTAAATATTGTATTATATTAAATATTAATAATATTATATTATTATATTAAATATTATATTATTATTTTAATATTAATAAATATTATATTAAATATTAATAAATATTATATTATTATATTAAATATTATATTATTATATTAAATATTATATTATTATATTTAATATTAATCAATATTTTATTATTATATTTAATATATTATTATATTTAATATTAATAAATATTATATTGTTATATTAAATATTAATAAATATATTATATTAAATATTATAGTATTGTATTCAATATCAAAAAATATTACATTATTATATTAAACATTATATTCTTATATTTTATATTACATTCTTATATTAAATATTACATTATTATATTAAATATTATTAAATATTATATTATTATAATTAAATATTATATTACTATTAATAAAAATAAATATTATATTATCATATTAAATAATAATAAATATTTTAATAATATTAATAAATATTATATTATTATATTAAAAATTATATTATTATATTTAATATTAATAAATATTTTATTATTATATTAAATATTATATTTTTATATTTAATATTAATAAATATTATATTATTATATTAAATATTAATAAATATATTATATTAAATATTATATTATTATATTCAATATCAAGAAATATTACATTATTAAACATTATATTCTTATATTTTATATTACATTATTATAGTAAATATTATATTATTATATTAAATATTAATAAATATTATATTATTATATTAAATATTATATTATTATAATTTATACCTTAAAATCTAACTGTCGTTTTCTTTGCAAAAAGATGTTCGTTAGGAATTAAACGAATTAGATACCATCACTGCCAAATGAAATTTAAATTAACCTTCCTCAATATTGAGAACATGTCACTGTTGAAAGACGAATACATTGCCTTTTTGTCATTTATTTTAAAATACAATTATTTTGCTATGGACGAAGCAGTTATATAGACGGTCGTAATGTAAACTCTTGCGAATATTGGCTGCTACGTGATTATTGATGTGTACCCGGCCCTAACCACTTCATAAAATCTGATAATACACGTAATGGTCGACATGAGAACATTTTTCTCCACACACACAGCACACACATTTACAACACAGTCAATAAATCTATCTATCTATCTATCTATCTATCTATCTATCTATCTATCTATCTATCTCAGTATGTTCATCTGTCTATATCTTTTCGTATCTATCTATCTATCGATCTACGTTTATTTGGATATATCTATCTTATATTATTTTTATTCGGTCGAGCTAACACGACTATCTATCTATCTATCTATCTATCTATCTATCTCAGTATGTTCATCTGTCTATATCTTTTCGTATCTATCTATCTATCGATCTACGTTTATTTGGATATATCTATCTTATATTATTTTTATTCGGTCGAGCTAACACGACTATCTATCTATCTATCTATCTATCTATCTCAGTATGTTCAACTGTCTATATCTTTTCGTATCTATCTATCTATCGATCTACGTTTATTTGGATATATCTATCTTATATTATTTTTATTCGGTCGAGCTAACACGACTATCTATCTATCTATCTATCTATCTATCTCATTATGTTCATCTGTCTATATCTTTTCGTATCTATCTATCTATCGATCTACGTTTATTTGGATATATCTATCTTATATTATTTTTATTCGGTCGAGCTAACACGACTATCTATCTATCTATCTATCTATCTATCTATCTATCTATCTATCTATCTCATTCTTTTCACATCTATCTATCTATCTATCTATCTATCTATCTATCTATCTCATTCTTTTCACATCTATCTATCTATCTATCTATCTATCTATCTATCTATCTATCTATCTATATGTATATATATATATATATATATGTGTGTGTGTGTGTGTGTGTGTGTATGTGTGTGTGTGTTTATGTCTATCTATGTCTATTTGTATCTATCTATATTTGTATATATGTATACATCTATTCGTATTTATGTTCATTTCTATGCATATATTTATGTATGCATCTATAAAAAGAATACACGCTCGGCCCGGTGGATAGGATCAAAGTGTAGTATCTGCGCTTTGTGAGCTGCCGGGTCGGGTGTCTGTTGAACTCTCTGCTTGTAGAGAGGAACCCGGACGAAGCTCCGCCGAAGGGTAGGGTTTCGTTGGGGGAGGTTGACGGAACTGGCCCCCTCGGCGGGTTTGGATGGTTGTTTATTTTTGGCTTAGAGATACCCTATTAAAAAGGCCTTGTGTCACATTCAATCCTCGTGGGTGGATTGATAAATACCATCTATAAAAAGAATACACGCTCGGCCCGGTGGATAGGATCAAAGTGTAGTATCTGCGCTTTGTGAGCTGCCGGGTCGGGTGTCTGTTGTACTCTCTGCTTGTAGAGAGGAACCCGGACGAAGCTCCGCCGAAGGGTAGGGTTTCGTTGGGGGAGGTTGACGGAACTGGCCCGCCTCGGCGGGTTTGGATGGTTATTTATTTTTGGCTGGGCCTACGGGCTCGGAGATATCCACATTAAAAAGGGCTTGTGCCACATTCGATCCCCGTGGGTGGAGTGATAAATACTATCTATCTATCTATCTATCTATCTATCTATCTATCTATCTATACGTTTCTATTCGTATCTAAATATCTATATCTACTTGTTTATATTTGTCTATTCGTATCTATGTCAGTCTGACCACATTATCTATCTATCTATCTATCTATCTATCTATCTATCTAAGCTGCATGCACGCGATTATATACATGTGAATGTAACTGAATGAGTACTGCCTCAGGTTACAGATCAAGCGATTTAAACGCCGAAGGAGGGAGAAATTTAGCATCAGAACCCGAGGATAAGGAAGTGGGGCTTGGAACACCGCAGCCGATGTGGCGAGAACCAGATTGATCGAAGTCAATTGAAGCCCATTGCTGCTTTCGCAATGTCTACGCGGGATCCCTGATGATACGTTTTCCTAACGATGAACGAGTCATAGATTGGTCGCCTGAAGTAGCTTAATGGCTGTCGAATCTCTCTCCCAAACAATTTCTATGGATTATCAATTCCATTCTCCTTATTTGCGATACTGCGTAGGCCCTGTGCCAGATTCTTTTGCATACATGGTTTATTTAAAGATTGCTAGACCATTTACGGATGAGTAATAGTTTCGTTCCACTCTTGTGTCCTTGTGCCACATCTAAGCTACACTTAGAAAATCATCTGTGCACCTGGACGTGGTGTAGTGGATACTAAGTATATCTTGTTAGAACAACTGCAACTGAGTAGTGAGTTCGATCCTCACCGGGTGCTCCACATTTTCGGCTTTGTGCCACATCAAATCTACGTTTAGAAAATCAACATGCATACAATCTTTATGGGAAGGTGAGCATTTCTAGCTGGTAACTACAAACAGGTAAAACTGATATTTTTTTTTATAAATCTATAATTATGATATTTTTGTTTTTAATCTATGCTTAATTTTATTTCTATGTACGGTATCCGTTCAGTCATGGGCCTCCACATCTTTCTCTAATTCGTGACTCAATTGTTGTCTTCTTACCATCCCCTCCGCACCATATTCTGCCATCTATATACACAAGTTTATCTCTGTTTTGTTCAGTTTCTTTTGCCTTCAATAGGCATTGTGATCGTCAACTTTTCCAAACCTTCTTTCTTCATTATGTACTCTAGAAATTTCAACTGTTCAATTTGAAGTGTAAACGTCTTTTTTGTTTTCATTATCCTTAAAAATCCTCATTGATCACCTTATAAACTGTTTCCCGCAGACGAAACTTCGTTATTCTGTGGCTATTATAGGTCTATAGCTATTTGTTGTTGCCATCAAACTTCTGACCTTCACAGGTAAGACCCAGCATAACAGATATACTGGAACAGCAGTTCTGACTTAAAGTATGCAGCGTCATGTGGAAGCATTGTAAAACGTCAAACAAACAGTCTGTAACGGCCGGAGAAATCTGTTTTCATAAAAAGGTGAACGCCATGTTTGAAAGACCCAAATAACTCCCAACATCACACTACTGAGAGAAGCCCATGATTGGAGCGTGTTAGTTGATTTTAGAACACTTCTGCAATTTCTGGTACATATCATTCAGACAGAAGCGCTCCGTGACATTGTAGCATGGTCTGATTCAAAGCTAGTAGAATTAACGGTTCCATGGGAGGAGAACAGAAAGGAAGCGTATGAGCGAAAATAAAACCGCTATGAATCGCTGAGATCCGACTACGTGGAAAAGAGATGTACATCTACCTATTGCGGTCGGTTGACGTGAATGTTTTAGACGGTCAATCGCTTCCTTCCTCTTGAAGGTGGGCATCAATGGTCGGAACCTGAAGCGTCTCCATACTACACAACAAGCATCAAATTGAATCTGGTCATGATCCAAAATAAATAAAGTTAAATAAAACAATGGTCGCATCAGAATGCTACTTCCGAGGTGAAACGCATCTGTTTATCTTTCATTCTATGTCATTAATAACGGCCACTACGAGCGCGTTATGTATTTTAACGCAACGTTGAAAGCTTCTGGTGACGTCAGGAGTGGCACTACCACCTTAGCCACTGAAACTGAGTTAACTCCCCTGGTTGGCGGATGACGAAGGCAGGGTATCGCAACTGTTTTCACGCGTATGTAGAGAATGGAAATCGAAAACTGGAAAACAAGAAGCACCAAGGTAATTTAGTAGACATTAGAGAGTAAAGAAACAAGTTCAGGGGCGTATTTTTTTATTACAATTAAAGGGATACCGTCAATTTACCATAGAGAAATTTAAAAGTAAGCCAAAAAAGAATGTATGCGTAGAGATTTAAAAAAATATACGATAGAAAAACATTTTTTTAATTTTTTTTAAAACTTACACACCTTAATTATCTTGATTTTGGTGTATGTTGGATGAAAATTGACATATCAGATTTATAAAGGAAATATCAGGCGAAAATTAAATAAATTTGACAATCATATCCACTGGAGGTAGAAGTATACTTGAACAGGCTAAGATATTAATGATCAGGGAAAACACTCCTGGGAGTCGGTTAAGTGCGCGACGCGTGTTTTTGTTAGTCATTTTAGGCCTGAAGTAAGCAAAACCATTAGAAATGAGTATCTAGAACGATAAAATCTTTTACCTGGCCAAGTAAGAATCGAAAGATACATGATCGCTGAAGCGTGTATCGCCTATGACACTTAACTCACTGACCTTATATTAACGCCATATTTCGTCAGGACATAGTCGATCAGGGCTCTCCACTAATTCATCTTCATTATCAGTCGATTAATGATTAATGTATTCTTAGGAAAGATAGTGGAGTAGTTTCCTGATGCATTTTCCACAGTTTGAAATTCAGAGTCTTCCTTCCTTTTAACTTCCAAGTTTAGAGAACCCAGCCTGTGTTTAATGCATACCTTGGTAAAAAGGAGAGGCTTCAACGCCAAAGCGTAAATGATGAGCGACAGTGGGCAACCCTGACAAATCGACCGCTTTCCGTTCACCTGCATGAGAGCACTGGGGGCACGATACAGGAGGGTAATCCATTTGCAGAATTTGGGTTTTAATCCGGCGGCCTGCAGGACAGCAGCCAAGTACCGATGATCGATTCTATCAAGTGCCTTGCATTGATCCAGGCTGACCCGCGCTGCTTGCTCGTTGTATTTTTACACCCTCTAAGTTGCTCTGAATTGTTCGGTTCTTCACGGCAAAAGTCTGCTCGGGTCCCAACAATATCTTGGCAACTGACTACAAACTCCCCGTTAGGATCTTGGTCAAAATTTTTAACACTGTATCTAGCAGAGATAGTGCTCTTTTTTCAGCAGTGTCATCGTACCCCTTCTGATCCAATTGGGGATGGACACCCTACCAGAACAATTTGATGTGCGACAGCCTCAAGTAAAATTCATACGGTAAACTATCAAAACCTGGAGACTTGCCACTGCCGAGCCTGTTCAATTCCAAGTAGACTTCGCCCTCCGTGATCTTACCCTCACAGGTAGCCGCTTCAGTCGACGAAAGCCGAAGAAAATCAGCCAAATAGCTACGAAACTCTTCATCACAGATACCAGGTTCCCTGTTAAAACGGCTCTCTAAATGCGGTCAAATTCCTCACACATATCATCATTCGACCTCAGTGAATGCCCCTACAGGGTATTGACCTCACGAATGTACCGATCGGAATATCGACAGATCTTTTCCTTGCGCAATGCTACGCCCAAGTTCACGGATTCGTTAGACATCTTCTTTAACCTTTGCCTAACAACCTGTCTTTTGCAGCGTTCGCTAACCGCGCACTGCAGAGCCTTCCTTGCTAAACCTATCAACAGGGAGTTCCTCAACATGTATTAAACATGGCACGTGAAACTAGAACAGTCTACCACGTTGAGAGAAATAAAGGGTTCACTTCGACATTCCAACCACCTGAAGAAGGCCGGAGCGTACAACGGTCGAAATGTTGTAGTAAATATGGCGACAAAGATGAGGACAATAGTCCGAATAATGTAAATAGTTTACATAATATCTCATCTCAGAAATATAGAGAGATACTCTCACAATTAACTGACGTGAATACAGCCTGAAGATGGTAAAAGAATCAATGCCCAAAATGATTTTCTAAGCTAGCTTAGATTTAGCACAAAACCAAAAGTATTAAATACCCATTGAGGATCACTACTCAGTCGTAACTGTTCTAGCATAACAAGCTTGTTAACCATTACACCACGCCGAGGTACCCTAGTATTGTTGTTGATTCCATGAATGGAATCCTGCACAAATAAATAAACAACGCCAGTAATTGAGATAGAAAAATAAGTGTATTAAACGTAAGAATACAGACTTGAAGTGAAGATTAGTAGTCCAGGAATGCGGGTTAGTAGAAAGTATATGTACAAGTCTCTGGAAGTAAAGCCGTAATCATCTCTCTCTATCTCTCTGGACTCTTGTATAACTCACTGAGAACACCTGGTGTCTGTCTCCGTATTTCTCAACCTGTCTCAACGTATCTCCCCGTATCTCAACGTATGTCAACAGCAGGTATTCTCTCTGTCAGTATAAGTATACTTATGTGAAAAGGGGAGAGCCCCACAACAATTATAATAGTCAATAGGTTTTTACTTAGGAGAGCTAGGAAACGCTATTTTAGGATTAATATGGCCAAGAAAGATTTTGATTAGAAAGCGTTTCAATTGGGTTCCATAGTTATCCCAGTAAATACTGAATTTAAGACACCCATGAGCCATTGCGTCACTGGTGGGGGGTTCAAGTTATAAAACACTGAAGTTGATTTCAACATTCTAATGAAATGAAACCAAATTTTATCATGAGTCAGCTAAATATTTCAATTCGCTCGTGTCATAATTCGTTTGGTTTACAAATTCATGTTTAACATTTTAGTGATTGTTTAGAGGATTTAATAAGAGTAGAACTTCTGGGATGAATTGATTTCCAGTAACAGCATTATTGATGGCATATGTGAACACTTGTACAAAATTCAAAATGAATTTTTATATGACATAAAGAAAAATTACTAGAAACAATTTTCACATTATTATTCACAAATATTTTCATAAAGAAAATTTCAAGCCATTTCTCATTAATAACAGTCCAGTTACTCGACTTTAAAATTCCTTTTTTTTTTCTGTATCTCCAGGGATGTTTCACAGATTGATCTAAAATATTTTTCTGATTAAAAAATTGCAAAGTTATTGAAATACTGGTTTTATTTGGAAAAAAATTGAGAGAAATGATGCGTACTTTTTCTTAGTTTTTTCTTAGCTGAAATATAAATAATTACTTTACAAACAACTGGACGAAACGGCAAATCGGGATCTCTTTGTGTCTGTCTTTAAATTAAAAATATTTTAATTAAATAATCATTAATAATTAAATAATTGTCTGCCTGTAGAAAGTTAAAATAAAACACTTACTGCATGAACAACTCGAATTTTTAAATCATATTCACTGTCGAGCGTTCCACCCCTTTTTATACAAATGAACTCACCCAGTATATACATATACTAATGCAAGAGCAAGACGAAAGCAAGACAGTCGAGTCGAGTCGAGTCGAGTCCAGAGTGACAGAGTAAAAGGTTGTAGGTAACCGGAAGAGTGAGGGTGAGGTAACAGCGTTGTAATAGTCACAGTGAGAGAACACGTAGATTCAGTAAGACGTCATACAGCGATACTTAAATACTAAAGACTGTATATATATTTTGCTACTAACCTCTATTCCTAGAACTACTAACCTGCTTTACCAGTTTGTATTATTACGTTAATACATTATTTTCATATATTCATTGCTGGCGTTTGTTATTTATTGATATCGGATTTCAACCCGTTATCCACAACATTCACTTAAATCAAATTTACTTAAATCATAATCCGCCGGACTAACGCGCCACACAAACACACACGCAATCACAGACTTTCAATATCATATAGATTAACGGCCCTCTCCTCACAAATTATGATGTATATCTGTTGCATTCATGCATCACACGTTTGTTTTTTTTAATCCGACACATGTAGCTGATTGGCAATGACACTCATTGACTTTTCCGTGTTCTTGTGTATGATAATCTCGACCTGTCAGACAAACTCGGTATTTCTTTCACTTGTCTGTGGAGAATTTTTCTTTTCGTCTGGTCACTGAAAACACATTCTTGGCAGAGGTCTAGATCTCTTTTCTAATCTAAACACGAAGGCCACAGTCTCAGAATCCGTGTCGTTGGCAGCTAAAACAACGAGAACGACATGTCTTTTCAACTCTTAGCTGGCGAGATTGAAAAATAAAAATATTTCTTTTTTTTTTTTTATTACATAAAGTTGACTTTTTAGTGAAAGATATGGCTTTCGGAAAGATACATTCTTAAATATCTGACGCAGCTTGTATATAATCCATCTTAATTCTTTTTTTTTTCTTTTTGTTCGAGAGACTGTTTTTTTAATATATATTTGTTTTAACCAGTCATGTTCAAAGTCCGGACCGCAGTCAAATTTCATATAGCATTCATCCTCTGTCATAGAATCTATTACTTACGGTCTACTAGTATTGTCAATTTGAGTATGTAATGTACACACCTAATAAATGCATTAAATTTCATGTTTTACCAAAAGATGGCAGCAGCCGTGTGTGGCCGCCCTCTGGCGGTGTGATCCTTAATTTTGGCCTTTTTCAGCCAATTTATAAAATCATTGCCCTTGAATCTGAGCACATGCTTTGAACAAGACCTGGCTTACATATTGTAGTCCAGATCTCAGTTTCACTCTTCCCATTAGTGAAGACAAGATATTTGTTTTGGTCATCGGAGATGAAGAAATTCTAAAATCTCAGTGAATTTTGTGTTGGTCAAAACCAGTTATAAATAATATTTTCCATTTCTCAGGATAAGATGAATATTGTTGTTATGTTCCTATTTATATGTTTCTAACTTAAAAGTTGACCGACAACATTAATTACCAATAATATGTAATATGAGGGGACGATGGAGTAATGGATAACGACTCGGATTGGGGAATCAGAGAGCCGAGTTCGAATTCCAATGGGAATTTCATACGTGCTAATACCCTTAGCAAGGTTTGAATCGTATTCTTCTCCCACTTCTATGTGGGAATTATAGAACAGACCGGGTTCCATAGCCTTGGATGACTACTGGTCTACCGTAAAAAGAAATGGCAACCTACTACGGGGAAAAATCTCCCTCGTCAGTCATGTAAGATACATGATCGCCTAAGCGTGTATCATGCACGCCACATAACTGACTGAATATGTAATTAACCTGAGATATCATCATAATTATACATATATATATATATATATATATATATATATATATATATAAAGTTAAATTCCCAGATCAATTCTGTGGACAAGACAGATTGGTATAAATAAAATGACAATTGGAAAAAAGATCTTAGATTTTGCCGACGCGTTTCGTCTTCCGACTTTTTCAAGGCAAAAATGAAATCGAAATGTTCTTGTTGTTATATATATATATATATATATATATATATATATATATATATATATATATTGCTTTCTACTAAACAATATCACATTTTAAGGACATGACAATTTCACAGGAAAGCAAAAAAAACTCACCATCTAAACTGACAGGTGTGCTCAGAGTAGGACTAATATATGGCGGAATAGGCAGACCGCGTATTTGTTTTATTGTTTTATTGAATTGGTAAGTTGTTAAGAAAATTGTTACATGTGAGTCAATCTGTTGGATGGTGGAGACAGAAAATAAGAGCCATTTATACCTTGACTGAATATGTAATTAACCTGAGATAACTTAGAGCTTCCTGGACGTTTTTTTTTTTTTTTTTCGCAGACATGTTTTAGTTCATCTTATACGGGCTTCAAATGCCAGTGATTTTGATAAGTCCTGTTTAAATTTTAAATTATAATTTTGGACAATCTTATTTCGTTCGAATACTGTAGTTCGACTGGAATGCAGTCCTGGGTTTGACGATAAACTGCATCCGGCAGTTAGTCTTCTGGGCGAAAAATTGGAGGTTTTGGGGAGCTTAACTGCTATTGTTTCCAAGTTCACCCTCACCTGGGGTGGTAGCATCTGTTAGGATCCCAGCTATGGGCAAATTTTGAACCCCAAACAAAAACGAAACACTGTGATAGTATCAAAATATATTTTTATAGTAAAAGTAACAGCAATACGTTTTTTATAAATAAAAAAATAGCAACAATAATACAATTAGTAACACTATGTCAGCCAACATGAAAGATATCTTTCAGGATATTAATTTGTATAATATTCTACAATTACTTAAATAAATCAAACTGTATTCCAAAATATAACTTCAACGAAACTACAACATAAAACACATATATCACCACCTCTAGTAATCATGTCTACACGAACATATATATTTATATATACAAAAGCTGAGTATCATCTACCATGTATTCAACTGAGAAAGTAATATATATCAGATTTTTATTATATCAAAGCTCCCAAAAAGATGAATTTCCGGTATTAAATGACCCATAAAGATGTTGGTGTGCCGTTAAACAAGCAAAACAATAATTGAAAAATTTATTTAAATATTAGCAGCATGGTTAATGTATGCATTTATATATAGATATATGTGGGTTGGATGATTGCACCCTCCTGTCGGAATAAACAATCTCTTCATTGAGTTCAAGGTTGGAGATTCGTCCCGGGTGTGATGGTAAACTACATCCGGCAGGAAGGCCTCTGATTGGGAGATTGGAGGTGCTGAGGATCATGGAACCATCTCTTAATTGTTGTTGTTCCTAGGTCCACCCTGATCCGGGGTAGTAGCACCTTTTAGGGTCCCAGCTATAGTAAAATAGTGAAACTCTAAACAAAGACACAAACATGATGAAAATTTTAAAATACATTCTCATAGTAAATTACCAACAATACATTTTTAAAGCAGAATTACCAAACATAAATAAATTTAAAAATGACCAGCAATAGATTTTATCCGTAGTTGAAGGCATACAGTTGCGTTTACATTATTTAGATTTCGGCATTAAATGACCCACATAGATGTTGATATGCTTCTAAACAAAATCAATTAACCGAATAACCAACATGAAAGAAACCTTTCATGACATTAATCCATATAATATCCTACAATTTCTTAAATCAAATTGTATTCCAAAATATAACTTCAACATAAAACACATATATCACCGCCTCTAGTAATCAAGTCCACACAAACATGTATATACACAAAAGCTGAGTATCATCTACCATGTATTCAACTGTGAAAGCAGAATAACATATATCATACCCCGGCATTAAATAAGCCATAAGAAATTGTTACCGTTAAACAATCAATTCAAACTACTCAAACTCTAAGGCTTGCGACCTACTATGCTACCAGCATTACTATTAGCAGGCATATTACTAAAAAAGGATGTGGGAGTCCATGTTCAAAAATTAGTGTAGAGAAGGTCGGTCGTCTTTCTACTCAACAATATTCAATTTTAAGGACACTTTTGAAAACAAGAAAAAATCACCATCTAAATTGGCAGGTGTGCTCAGAGTAGGACTAATATATCACGGAATAGAGAGATTGTTGTTTTATTGTTTTATTGAATCGGTAAGTGGTTAGGAAAATTGTGAAATGTGGGTCAATCTGCTGGATGATGGGGACAGAAAATAGGAGACATTCATACCTTAAAACAGACATCTTCGCTCAACAAACATGTACAAACGTAAGTGTCTGCAAAACTTACGCATAGGTCATTGTAGATCACACACACTATTCATATATCGACGTGCAACTGGTGTAACGGGTATAGCTCATCATGAGAAATTTGGACAAGTGAGTTAAAAATTAGGCCAGGTTCACTGCGTCGCATACGACGAAAAAACCTTTGTCAAATGTATGAACTGAAATCTACACTACGTAGCAATGTTTGAGGCCCTACTGGAATATTTAGGCATTGTTGGTGTGTTTGTGAATGTCGTATATATATATATATATATATATATATATATATATATATATATATATATATATATATGTGTGTGTGTGTGTGTGTGTGTGTGTGAAAATATATAGAAAATAGGAAAGAACTGGTTAGGTAAATAATACAAAGTTCTTTAGTATTTTTGTTATTATTTTTAAAAAATAGTGCTCGATACAAAAGTAGAGCATAAATATAATTATTTATTTAAACATATGATTCCAACACGCTACATAGGAGTTCTCATGTTTCAAAACAAGAGCCGCAAACTTCAATATAATTATTTGAATTGAATTGAATTAAAGTAAGCTCTGTTCCATCTTCAAGCGAATTTTTTTTTGAATAACTTATTTCTGAAATTTACGTGTCTTAATAGCATATTCATTATTGAAATCAAAATTTCCATGGTAACGGCTAGAGCGATTGTTTAAATAAAAAGGTGTGTAGGGTGTTAATAATTTGTATCAGTATAGAGTTACATTCATAGATTTCATATCAGGGTAAGGTTGGCTTAAGATTTTTATTATTTAGAAACTTAATAATATATATATATATATATATATATATATATATATATATATATATATATATATATATGTATGTATAAGGGGACATTTACATAAAACGAGTTAAAAAAATATAGAACATTTCATGAATTTATTTCCTTATTTTCTTTCTAAATATTTTTGGCATCTGAAGGAAATAAATTGGACACCTAAGGTAAAATGGAAAATTATAAACAGGACTAGAACTTGTAAAACTTGGGATGACCCATGCCCTTTGTGCCTCCATGAGAAACTGCACATTATCAAGTTTCTAAATAATAAAAAATCTATTAAACAATAGACATGTGTTAACGGTTTTTTGCCGACATCATCAAATTCACGCATTGAACAACTTAGCGTAAAAACTAACATACAATAAATTAACTTTTATAATCCATGGCCTCAATAAAAAGTTTTAACACCCTACAAAAAATGATAGCCCTTTATGAAGTCGTCAAATAACAAGTGTTACGAATGTTTTTACACAAAACCCTTTCATAAAGAAATAAAAAAAAAATCTTCATAGACAAGTAAACCTAACTGATTGAAAACATCTTCCGCTTTAAATTCAGACACCCCCACAATACCCTGACTTGACATCTATGAAAGTAACTCTATGTTGATACATATCATTAGCAGACGACACCCCTACGTATTTCAAAAATTCACCATGGCTGTCACCATGGGAATTTTTGATTCCTATTAAAACACGTAAATTTCAGAAATAAGTTATTACAAAAAAGATGAAGATGAAACAGAGCTCACTTTAACTCAATTTAATTCTAATAATTATATTGAAGTTTTCGGCTCTTATTTTTGAAACATGAGACCTCTTATGTAGCGTGTTGGAATCATATTTTTAAATATATAATTATATTTATGCTCTACTTTTGTATCGAGCACTATTTTAGAAAAATAATAACTAAAATACTAAAGAACTTTGGATTACTAATCTAACCCGTTCTTTCCTATTTTCTATATATTTTGACAACACACACACACACACACACACACACACACACACACACACATATATATATATATATATATATATATATATATATATATATATATATATATGTATATATATATATATATATGTGTGTGTGTGTGTTTGGAGGGGTGGTGGTGAGGTGTACATATACAAAAACTGATCGATATGTAATAAGTCCTCGTCTCTCCAATTCAGAAAGAAATTTCTGAAATGTTTTCACTATCGCAATAAAGATCAGTGCTCTGGTCATAACAGATCACTGGGTAAAAATGATAATTCCTTATCATAAAAAGATCGATTGGCCCGAAATATTTTGATTCCAAAGACCAAGTGGAGGCACGAGTCCGAATAGATCAATTTGTGATAACAATATTTCCTCATCTCAAGCATTCAGATAAAAGAAAGACAAAAAGGAAATTAATTAGATGTTCAAAAAACACCATCCTATTCATGACAGACGCACAATATGAGTGAAGACACTAGGGATTGAAATCAGTTGAAATATTTTTCCAAAATGTATTATTTTCCGTACCTTTACGACGAGAGGCTTTACATATGCAGAACGCATGAAAAGCAATGTGTATATAATTGCTTGCCCGTGTATCTCTATATTATTGTAAAGCTTTGACATGAATGCATTAACAGATTTGTTCAATTCCGATCAATTCTTATAGTAAGATCATTTCCAATTTATTTTTATAGTAAAATCAATTCAAATGCATCACATAGTAAAATCATTGGCCAATGCATTTTTATAGTAAAAATATTTTCCAATGCATTTTCATAGTAAAAATCACTGGCCAATGCATTTTCATAATAAAAATCATTTCCAATGCATTTTTATAGTTAAAATCATTTCCAATGCATTTTCATAGTAAAAACCATTTCGAATGCATTTTCATAGTAAAAATCATTTCCAATGCATTTTCATAGTAAAAATCATTGGCCAATTCATTTTCATAGTAAAAATCATTTCCTTTCCATTTTCATAGTAAAAATTATTTCCAGTGCATTTTCATATTAAAAATCATTTCCAATGCATTTTCATAGTAAAATTGTTTCCAATGCATTTCATAGTAAAAATCGTTTCCAATGCATTTCATAGTAAATTATATAATGGAATATGCGTACACCTGTGTTCTCCCACACTGCAATATGATGGGTTTGTGTCCGTCATAAATACAGATGAACGTGTAGGAGAGTCAAGAACCTTAGTCTGAGAGCTGAGTCTATAACGACGCCCATTGGACTACACCATTGATCTACACTTCTTACCTGCCAGTACGACGCGTACCAAAGCCACTTAGCTACTTTGTTCAAATATAACCCTTTCCGGGACATATCACTAAAATCATTTCAAATGCATTTTCAGAGTAAAAATCATTTGAAGTACAATTTCATTGTAAAATCATTTCAAATGCATTTTCATGGTAAAATCGTTTCCAATGCATTTTCATAGTAAAATTTTTTTCAATGCATTTTTATAGTAAAAATTATTTGCAGTGTATTTTTCTAGTAAAATCATTTTCAGTGTATTTTCATAGTAAAAAAGCATTTCCAATGTATTTTCATAGTAAAATCATTTTCAGTGCATTTTCATAGTAAAAAAGCATTCCCAATGTATTTTCATAGTAAAAATCATTTCCAATGCATTTTCATAGGAAAATCATTTTCAGTGCATTTTCATAGTAAAAAAAGCATTTCTAATGTATTTTCATAGTAAAAATCATTTCCAATGTATTTTCATAGTAAAATCATTTTCAGTGCATTTTCATAGTAAAAAAGCATTTCCAATGTATTTTCATAGTAAAAATCATTTTTAGTGCATTTTCATAGTAAAAAAGCATTTCCAATGTATTTTCATAGTAAAAATCATTTTCAGTGCATTTTCATAGTAAAAAAGCATTTCCAATGTATTTTCATAGTAAAATTATTTGAAGTGCATTTCCATATTAAATTCATTTACAAATCATTTTCATGAAAAATAAGTTCCAATGCATTTTCCTATTAAATTCACTTTCAAAGTATTTTAGAGTAAAATGATTCCCAATGAATTTCATCATAAAATCATTTCTAATAAATTTTCAAAGTAAAATCACTTTCAATGCAATTTCATATTATATTCACTTCCTATAAATATTATAGTAAATTCATTTAAAATTAATTTTCATAGTAAAATCACTTCCAATGTATTTTAATCTCAAATTCATGCATTGTCATATTTTCACTGTATTATTCTATGAAAAATAATTCCCAAAGAATTTTCATAGTAACATTTAATGCATCCAATGCATTTTTATATTAAATTATATGTTCAATGCCCGAACGATAGGAATCATGAGGTATTGCATAAAAAAATCATCAAGCCACGTTTTAAGCCCCACATTGTTGTTGAACGAAACAACCCACAAATCTTATAAAGGATCCGAGAAAGGTGGTAGTCTGAAGTGGCTACATCATAGGAGAATATTTTGGGTGTGGCAGAAGTTCCCAACCGAGCTCTTTACTTGCATGTTACGTAATGTTAGTGAAGTGGAGGAGAGAATTGTCATTTTAAATAATTATACTTTATAGCCGGTCAGATCATTTCAACTAAATTGTGCCTGCTCATTTGTTCAACAGCTTTGCTGTTTTAAATCATTTCACCTCCGTACACGACACAAACCTCTCTAGTTTTGGCATCTTTCTGACCTTGACTAAAAGCAAAGAGAAAATCATGTCGAAGATGTACACTCTTATCGATGTGTCATTTAAAAGTAGTGTTTAATCTGAAATAAAATTGCAATAAATTTAGACAGCAATAGTATGACCAAAGTTACTATTCTTCGATATCATTCACAAAACGCCAGAAAAAAAACGAACGAATATATGTAATGTTGTATTCTTAAAGAGGTTACAAAGAGACGGATGTCGTACTCGAGTGAAGGAACAGAAAGACGAGCGTAGATGAAATAAGAGAGGTTTATTGTAAAAGAGAATACACTACTGAAATACAGGGCATCCACAATAGGCGATAAGGAGTGTGGGACATTCCATTCCACCATGCAACAACCTAATATTTTGATCAAAGGTGTTTGTAAAGGTTAATCTTATGATTGAAATGAAGGACGGTTTTTAACTAAATTCATTTTTTTTTCTGCTTGATGGTGAAAAAAATGATCGAACTCTTTTGGAGCGTTTTATAAAACATTTATAAACATTTTTTTCAATCTTGAAAAGCAATATTCGAAATTACAGTTTTTTCTCAGATTCCCTTGTTAGATGCGAACTTGTCTAACGCACCAAATGAATCATGTCCTCTCAGCTTAATTTAACAAAAGACAAATCAAAAGAACAGTACGTCCAGTGACTTTTTTTTTTGTTCACAAATTAGATGTTCTTGCTAAGGATTTTCTATACTGACTGCACCATCTGCAGTTTATATTAGTAATATTATTTTATTCATTCTGATCGAAACACATTGCCTCAAGTTCCCAATGGAGGCTAACTGACATCTCATTCTATCAATAACATTAATTTGGAGCGAATACCGCAGATTAGATGAGGTACCGAGCCATTAGAGCGAGTGATTTGGTTTTAAAATCTAACATCATCAGCTGGAACAAAATGATATAAAATCAATCATATGATCTGTCATGTAGCTTATAGAGTAACGTATTTCCCAAATGAGTCAGAGATCAGTGTAGGGGACCAAACAAAGACCGGTGTTTTGAATACTGATTTTCAAAGTTACGCTACCGACCACTTACAGCAGGAAAAAAAGTATATAGCTACCTCATCTTCATGGTACATTCCAAAGACCTTTGTTAGATGTTTGCTAAGCTTAAATTATTATGGCAGAAGCCCAAATTGTTGATGAAAAGTCCGTAGGAAAATTTTACGCCGGACTTCAAAATGTGAAGGCTTGTATGATATCAGTATCATTGGTCGAATATGAGCTTCAGCCTATATGAGTTTCACTCTATATGATCTTCAGTCTATATGAGTTTCAGTCTATATGAGTTTCATTCTATGTGGGCTTCAGTCAATATTAGTTTCATTCTATGTGAGCTTCAGCCTATATGAGTTTCAGTCTATATGAGATTCAGCCTATATGAGTTTCAGTCGTTATGACTTTTAGCCTAAAAGAGCTTCAGCCTATATGATTTTCAGTCTATATGAGTTTAAGGCTATATGAATTTCAGCCTATATGAGTTTCAGCCTATATGAGTTTCACTCTATATGATCTTCAGTCTATATGAGTTTCAGTCTATATGAGTTTCATTCTATGTGGGCTTCAGTCTATGAGTTTCATTCTATGTGAGCTTTAGCCTATATGTGTTTCAGACTATATGAGCTTCAGCCTATATGAGTTTCAGTCTATGAGCTTTAGCCTAAAATAGCTTCAGCCTATATGAGTTTCAGTCTATATCAGCTTCAGCTTATATGAGTTTCAATCTATATGAGTTTAAGGCTATATGAGTTACAGTCTATATGAGTTTCACTCTATATGATCTTCAGTCTATGTGACTTTCAGTCTATATGAGTTTCATTCTATGTGGGCTTCAGTCTATATTAGTTTCATTCTATGTGGGCTTCAGCCTGTATGAGTTTCAGTCTATATGAGCTTCAGCCTATATGAGTTTCAGTCTATATGAGTTTAAGGCTATATTAGTTTCAGCCAATATGAGTTTGACTCTATATGATCGTCAGGCTATATGAGTTTCAGTCTATATGAGCTTCAGTCTATATGAGTTTCAGTCTATATGAGTTTCATTCTGTATGGTCTTCAGTCTATATGAGCTTCAGTCTATATGATCTTCAGTCTATATGAGTTTCGTTCTATGTGAGCTTCAGTCTATATGTGTTTCAGTCTATATGAGTTTCATTCTATGTGGGCCTCAGTCTATATGAGTTTCATTCTATGTGAGCTTCAGTCTATATGAGTTTCAGTCTATATATATTCAGCCTATATGAGTTTCAGTCTTTATGACCTTTAGCCTAAAAGAGCTTCAGCCTATATGAGTTTCAGTCTATATGAGCTTCAGCCTATACGAGTTTCAGTCTATATGAGTTTAAGGCTATATTAGTTTCAGCCTATATGAGTTTCACTCTATATGATCTTCAGTCTATATGAGTTTCAGTCTATATGAGTTTCATTCTATGTGAGCTTCAGTCTATATGGTCTTCAGTCCATATGAGCTTCAGTCTATATGATCTTCAGTCTATATGACTTTCGTTCTATGTGAGCTTCAGTCTATATGAGTTTCAATGAGTTTCAGCCTATATGATTTTCAGTCTATATGAGCTTCAGTCTTTATGAGTTTCAGTCTATATAAAAAGATTGATAGAGTTTATGCTTGAGACTAAGTAAAATTAGTTGGATTCGTAGTTTAAACAGTAAATACATTTAATACAGAAAATTGTTTCAGTTAGAATGGGAGGAATTACCTTCTACAGGGGATGCAGTAAATGTATTCAAGGCCCTGCCGACAATGCACACTAAGCATTCAAATACTGAATACCGCATCTATTGATGTATTATGTCACGATGAGACTGACATTGAGTTCAACTTTGTCGGCATTTTTCAGGTTATTTAATGAAAGTGAATATAATGAGCCTATGAGAATTGAAACTCGGTTCTCCGATTTCAAGTTTTGAGCTATTATTCATTACACCACCCGCACATCTATTGTGGAGTTGAACACACCTGTCCAGAATATGAATTGGAATCGTCTAAATAGCATATATATTAATACCGAGAATGGACAGCAGCAAGCCAACCGCCCCCGGAGCTCTAAGATCATTTCGGACTCTCTGCCTTTGGGCGAAGAGGAACCGAGACGAGGCTATGCCAGATAGCAGGGTTTCGTCTAGGGAGATCGACAAACCCAACCCCTTTCATACGGGGTTAACACGGACTTTTTTTCCTGAGCCTTCAGGTTCGGGATCGCCCTCTGTATAAACAGGCCTTGTGCCGCATCATACCTTGAGGAGAGATCAGATATATTCCGATCTAGTCGGGAGCAAGTTTTATATCCCTACTAAGACATTCAGTAAGTCTACGTCGACTCAAAGGGACATTATATTCCACCATTGTGTCATTTTCATTCATCGGAAGGAAGACATAGCAACATCCAAGCTTAAAACATCTGGTATTCCTAAGGGATTACCCATCTAGATACTGACAAAGGTCGACGTTGCTTAACTTTGGTGATTGTATATGAACTACTGTTTCAACGAGATGTGGTTGTAAGCCATCACCCACAATGCCGTGTAGACGCTTTTGAACTAAAAATAGGCAAGTGAAATCTGGACAGCCCCTAAAATCGTTCTGTCAATATCCATGTGATACTACAAAAGACAAAGACAGATGCGAGGATGGCTTCGAAAATGATATTGTTTTTCTTTAATCCAATAGAGCAGACCCCACCGACTCTTGACAGCTTGTCTATTGTCAGCCCACACTTTGCTAATGGAAATAATCAGATCACTTTTAGTGGAAGGGATGTCACCTACAAGACAGATGAAATGATCAACATATTTTGATAATGCTTCTTTCGTAGAGGCACGGTGAAATAGTGGATAGAGGCTCGGATTGAGGAATCGGAGAGTTGAGTTCAAATTCCAGTCGAATCCATTGCATTCACTTACGTACTAATACCCTTGGAAAAGGTATGTATCTTTTTCTTCTCCTCCAAGCTATGGGTACATAGCAGGACAGACATGGTTCTATATTCTTGGCTGGCAACTGGTCTATCGCAGAAAGAAATGGCAACCTACTGCGGGAAAAAAAATCTGCCTCTGCTGTCATTTATCGAAGATACATAATCGTTTAAGTGTGTGTCACACATAGCAGGTAACTGACTGACTTCTTTAAGTGACAGGAACTGATTTGTTGTCAATTTTTTTTGTTGCTTCCTCTAGATTGTAAAATAATGAGCCAGCAAGTACATTTTCTATCTGAAAACTGCCATTAAGATAATCAACATGTGATTTTTTTTTAATTTTTTAATCCCTGATTGATCTTGGAAATACTAGGCAACCTTGACATTATTTGGAATTATATTAGAAATAATCGCTGGAGGCCACTATGCCGGCATCTCCCGAAGCACCAAGCTGCGAGTTTGCAACATCACCTTCCTTTCTATGCTACTATTCGTCGCCTAGACCTGGCCACTCAGCGAGACCCTCTCCTTCCGCTTCCGTGGCTTCGAGTTCCTCACCCCAAGGATCATCGAGTGAGTGCATTCCTCTGATCTTTTCTCCAATGAGGATCTCCAGCGGGGGAAAGGATAGCGGAACATCCTGCGTATCGTCGCTCAGCGCCTTGTTCGCTTGCGTCGACCTCATGACGATCCTAACAAAGTCATGTTCCAACTGGTGGCGATCTCGCTGGAGGTCACGTACCCGTGGAAGGATGTCGTCCGCAAAAATTCCCAGTAGAATAATCTGGCGCTGTAGCATGTTCTAAATCTCGGCCAAGGTCGTGAGAGCTGCGGAGACAAGTTGGCTTCCATAGCATGAGATTTGGGAGTAGCATCAGCAGTAAGCTTTGTGCCGAAATATCCCTGATTATCTCATCCTTACATCTCCAGGTACTCGTATGTTTCATTAATTTTGTTCACTGACGAACGACGTGAGAAGCGAGGTAGATAGTGATAAAAATGTTTCTTGTAAGGTATTATTTCCGTCATAGATACGCTGTAATATCTTTGTATACCTGACATCTAGTTTCTATTCCTATTATTCTGTTAATGTCCACACAGGGCTATCAAAGTGAAGGATATAGATATGGCTTTAAAGAAGTAATGTTTCATTTTATCTGATATAAGGAGATTTCTCGACTATTGACAGCTTGTTCGTTGACAACGAGAATGTTCACATCATTTTTAGTGGAAGATATCTTACTTCGAGAATGGATGAACTGATCGACATTTTTTGATGAGACTTGCCATTAATGTTTTAAATTTCAGAAAGTTAAATAAAAATGTATATATGTATATAAATATCCAACGCTATAAAATCCTCATTTTATAACTTTTCATACAAAGCCTGATGTGATTGTGGTGTCGCTGGATTTACAAAAGCCATGCTCCAGCTAGACTAATTTGCTTCATTTTCTGCTCGCTACGGTATTGGAGTCAGGCCCAATGTAATGACTCCCATTTCGGCAGCAATAAATATTTCAAACATGATTTGCTACATAATAAATCCTGCCTATCTATTTTTTATTAAATCGATCAAATTTCCGAATTACTTGTTTTGTGTTATAGGTAAATTTTCTAAAAATTCATATATTCAGCCTTTCTCGGACCAGTCTTAATTGTTTTGTCACCCTTCACGCAGAATTCTTTCACTGTCACTTCAAGAAAGATATTTGGGTCACTAACACACAAAAAAAGAATGTCTAATATCGAGAATATTTACCATCGAAAAATATAAGTAAAATTAAATCTTTTTAATAATATGTAAAAATGTAAACGCTTTCCCTGATGAATGTTGTGAGACCGATAAAGCGTGTAGCAAAATTATGGAAAATAAAGTATAATATCTCTATATTTCTGAGATGAGGTATTATGTACATGATTTACATTATTCGGACTATTGTCCTCATCTTTGTCGCCATATTTATTACAACGTTTCGGCCGCTATACGCGCCAGGCTTTGTTCAGGTGGTTGGAATGTCAAACTGAACCCTTTATTTCGCTCACTGGGTTAGACTGGGGTAGACTCAAGGACACATGGCATAGTGGATAAAGGCGTTGGTTAGATCGAGTGACAGGACCCAAAGAGTGTGGGTTCAATACCCGGTTAAAACAGTGGAGAACTTTCAGAGGGAAATTAACGAGAGATAACTATGACTGACATCCATTAAACATGGCAAGTGGAACTAGAACAGTCTAACCCAGAGAGCGAAATAAAGGGTTCAGTTCTACATTCCAACCACCTGAAGAAGGTCGGAGCGTACAACAGCCGAAACGTTGTAATAAATACGGCGACATAGATGAGGACAATAATCCGAATAATGTAAATAAAGCATAATATATTTTTTACAAAGTCCGCATTACAACCAAAAACGTTTCCTGTTCCTCTATTCTTTTTATCATAAACACTTTTCTCTTGTTGGAACTAATATAACCTCTTCCCTTTATATATATATATATATATATATATATATATATATATATATATATATATATATATATATATGTAAAGAAAGAACGAGAGAGAGCGGGTGCTGTGGGTAAATTGACGCCATTTTATATTTTTAATTACGCGCATGCGCGTTTTGTTTTGGATTTTCTCGACTACACAGTTTTGTCAGTTGGGCACTGTCTGTGAGAAAAAGAGCACCATGACGCAATTGACTCCGCCAGAAATTTGGAAACGGCAGGCGGTAGTGCTTAACATTCGCACCGGAAGCTCTAATACGGATATTTCAGCGTATTTGAGTTTCAATCTGAGGGGAGGGAAGGCGATTTGGAAAGAGTTGTATGAGTCTAATGATGATTACGAAGGTATGGCATCTCGGAAAACTGACTCTGATCATTCTGATAAGAAAAGGATTGCCGAATTTGTTGGTGAGGGCCCCAACACGGAATCCAAGATCAAGTGCCTTGAAGAGTTAGTGTTACCTCGTGTTAAGAGCATGGCTGCTGGAAGACCTTATGAACAGGACTTTGCTTCATTCCACAAAAGCATGATAACCCATTCATGGCTGTCAGACAATTTCTGCGCCCCTTATATCTGGTGACCTAACTACCCAGAATGCAACCTCTTAAATTATTATGTGTGGGGCGCAGTTGAGCGAGACACCAAGAAAACCCCCTGTAACACCAAAGTTAAAACTGAAGGTAAGGATTCACTTAAACAAGTAGACCGTTTAGAAGTGTTGCTGGAGATTCCGAGGTCATTTGGAGCCCCTGGTTGAAGTTAATGGCGATTTTATTGAATGTATTTACTCTTTAGTATTAGAAGATGTTTTTGTGTAATTTTGGTAAATATATCTGTTAAAATGAGATCTCAGTGCAATTTTGCGTAATTTAGACGACAATTTATCTATCGCTCCCATTACAGACACACACACACGCACACACACACACATATATATATATATATATATATATATATAGGGAGCGATAGACAATATATATATATATATATATATGCGTGTGTGTGTGCGTATGTGTCTGTGTGTGTGCGTATGTGTCTCTGTGTGTGCGTGTGTACAGATGACAACGCTGCCCTCTGTCACTTAAAAGAAGAACTACAACTGTCTGTGAACAACTTTGGTATGGCGTGACGTCACTTTGGCCTTACATTAAACAACAATAGAACCAAGGTTTTTGCACAGCCAACCGCAAATATCATCTTAACAGATTTTGATATCAGCATCTTTGTTACACCTCTCGGACAGGTAGAGCATACCAAGTCCAGAAAAGGATGTAGAACACCAACTGCAAAATGTCACTGATGATCTCATCCTTACGTCTCCAGACATGCCACAGAAATCTTGGCCTTTTCCGAAGGACACACGCAAACTGGTGATAGATGTCTAAAGAGTTCTTTTTTGTAAGGTGCTGTTTCTAAGATAGATTCAAATTAACATCTGTTGTCTTGATTCTTTCTCAATTATTTCCTTAATGTCCGTACTGTGCTGTCATAGAACAAGATATGGTTATGGCTAGAAAGATGTTTTCTTTTATTTTATCTGGCAAAGGCGATTTCTAGACATTTAAAAAACATATGATTTCACTCTAAGCAAAGCAATAAAACATTTAGACGTAAAATGTCGCTGAGAGCTGGGGAATATGAGAAAAGGAAAAACTACTGACAATTTTGCAACATTGCAGTTCAAGTTCTTCCAGCAGGAATTATCGCATCTCTACTTAAAAGAAATAAGTGTGGTTTGTTTTGTTTAAACCTCTTTTATTGCTGGTAATGTTTGTTTTTTTGTTTTTTGTTTTTTCAAAAATGTACTACTGGTAATTTGCTTTTTTTTATTTCAAAAATGTATAGCTGGTAATAGTTTTTCTAAAAATGTATTGCTGGTAATAATTTTTAGAAAGTATTTCTGGTATTAAAATCTATTTTTACACTTTCATATTGTTTTGATCCCAGTTTGGGGGTTAACTATTTCCCCATATTTGTGCCCCTAACAGGTGCTACTACATCGAGTCGGGGTGCGCCAGGAATAACAACAATTTAGAGGGGGTTCCAAAAACTCCTGATCAGAAGTCTTGCTGTCTGATGTTGTTTATCGTCTTACCCAGGGCGTGTATGTAGTTTATCCTCACATCCAGGACGGTAAAAGAAACAGTCGACTATTTTTAATGTCATGCCTAACAAGGAATTGATATAGTTTTCTTTATTAAATAATAAAGTTTATTTTGTCTGCATTTACTCAAAAGTCTATTCCTCTTATCGCTTACTCTATCCTGTACGATAGCAGTTCAACTTGCAATATGTTTTCTTAAATATGACTGATAATCAACATACTGATTATGAGTGTGGAATGCAGGACGTATAAGATTTAATTGATTTTTTAATTAATCATGAAAAAAGTCTTCTTCTTTTATGTGACGTATCCCTTCAGCACATAAGCGTTCATGCCCCTCCACATCATCCTATCTCTTGTAGCTCTTAATAAGTTTTATTTTTTTGTTATTTCTCCCAGACCCTGTTCTGCTATCCATTTGTTCAAGACCATTAAGTATGTCACGTGTTTCTTTCCCTCTTGTGACTATCAAATGTTCCTAGCCTTCTTTCCTCACTACGTGTCCCAGAAATTTCAATTGCCTCTTTTTGATG
This sequence comes from Acanthosepion lycidas, assembly GCA_963932145.1. NCBI lineage: Eukaryota > Metazoa > Mollusca > Cephalopoda > Sepiida > Sepiidae > Acanthosepion > Acanthosepion lycidas. The sequence continues at coordinate 51,307,399 of OZ010609.1, read as the reverse complement.
GTAAATATATATACCATTTCCTCTTTGTTTTAATTTTTTCCAAAACGTCGTTGTTGCTCCCATGTTTGGCTCATAGTGTCCTCATCATCCTTCTGTAGAACCACTTTCCGGTTGCTTCGATTCTTTGTACAGAAGGAGAGATATCATGTAACAGTTCAGTGCTATTTTCTTTGTTTCTAAAGAAATTTTCCTGTCTCTTAATACACTGCTTAGCTTTTGGAAGGCCATGCGAATATGATCTCAGTATCGCATTTTCGAAGGGAAATCTAAAAAAAAAAATAGAAAAGAATGTTCAAATAATATCAGGATTCGTACTACTGATTAGTAATATTAGTACTAAGAATGATTACTATTATTAGTACTGTTTACTATTATTAGTACAAGTAATATTAGTTTTCTTTTGACATAGAGAAAATTGCTGAGATTCTGTGTAATATCTAGTCTGCTATAGAAAAGACGGCCAAACCGTGTTATGCGACTCGGTCACTTTTAATGTGTCTCGTATAAATATGTTTGTTGAGCTCCAGTTTTCATCACAGGTAATATAGAAGTAAATAAAAAATATATTAAGCTTCTTAATTATTTACTGGGCATGAATAGAGACCCCATTGGAAAAAAAAACAAAACAAAAAAAAAAAACCTATGTTTAATATTAATGTGTATGTATTAGGTTGGTGCAAAAATAATGACGTAATAATGTCCTTTTTTGACGTTAAAAATATGTCAAAAACGACATTATTACGTCATTATTTTTGCACCAACCTAATAACAAAAACGTGTGTAAATTATTATTCATGACTTGGGGCTCTCAAACATCTGAATGTTACCGTATGTCGCTCTTGTATTAAGTAATTTTGGCCGCCCCTTTGCTATAGGGCTGAGAATGACGGACAATTTATCCACGATTAAATTCAACAACATTATGAACATTTATTCCCCTTCATTTAATAGGCATTAAATTATATCATTTAGTGTATTCCGTAGTCTACATTTTATTAGGTTGTTGCGAAAAATAATGATGTAATAATGTCGTTTTTGACGTATTTTTAACGTCAAAAAACGACATTATTACGTCATTATTTTTGCACCAACCTAATACTTAAAAATGTTTGCTTTAAGAATATTTTAAAGCGTTTTTAAATTAAAAAAAAAATGAAAATATGCCGATAATTTTCATTTCTGTTTATAAAAACATTTTGCAAGATCAAAAATCCTTACATTTTCTCTTAATAAAATCCATCCATACTACGAAAATACAGCACGTAAAACTGATTCAGCAATTATTTCATAGACTACATGATTATCGTTTCAAAATCAGTGGACAGAAATGTCAGTTCTTTCTGAATAAGATTAAATATTTACACCGGATAATCGATGAAAAAGGCAGAAGATCAGATCCCGCTAGATTAAGTGCCATTAAATAGATATCTCCACTGACAGATTTGGTAACCCTACAATCATTTCTCCGATTAACGAATTATTATAATATTCATGTTCCAGAGATGTACAAATTACGATCATCTGAATAATTTACTTAAGAAGAGTATGAAATGAATTTGTTCGGCGGAATGTGATAAAGCTTTCGAAGGAATTTAAAAAAGTACTAACATCAGAGTTATCGTTGTCACATTACGACCTGGAGCGGCAGATAATAGCTGCGTCAAACGCGAGCAAATACAGCATAGGAGCGGTAATAGGCCATAAATTCGAAGACGGTACGGTGAAACCAGTCGCTCACGCTTCAGGAGGTTTGACATATGCGGAAAAATGCTACAGTCAAATTAAAATGGAAGCGCTAGCTATAAATTTTTGCCTTAAAGAAATTTCTCAGGATGACATTAGGAAGAAGACTTATACTGAAAACTGATCATTGTCCATTATTAAGTATATTTGGTTCTAACAAAGGGATTCCCACATATACATGCAGACAAACTACAGCGTTAGGCTAAAATTTTGCTAAATTATGATTTCAATATGGAATTTCTATCATCAAAGAAATTGAGACAGGCAGATGACTTGTCCAGATTGATATCGAAATGTAAAGAAAATTTTGAAGATACATGATTGCTTCTCTGGAATCCGTAAGCGAAATTAAAAAACCTGGTGTGTAAGACGAAGAATCGTGGATCACGATAGACGATATCAAAATTGATTCTAAAAAAGGATACGTTTATTAAAAAAAACAAAAAACAAACTATGAATGACTTTAAGTCAAAATGGCATGCAACTAAAATTAAGCCTGGTAAAAATAATACAGTATTCCCTGTTGGTGATGGAGTACATTTGCATGCGAAAAGAGTAGTAATTCTGTTATCCGTACGAAAAAAAAAGAATTTTGAAAAAAATTAATGTAGGGCATCCTGGAATAGTGAGAATGAAGTCCCTGGCGAGAAGTTACGTCTATTGGCCAAAGTTGGGACAAAGATATCAAAAAGTTAGAAAATTGAATGGTTGTAATGCAGCAGCAAAATCACCTCCTATAAATTATCAGGCTGAGCACTGATTAACCTAATAGTGGTTGATAGTGACCCGAGAAAATGAAGTGTAAACGATCTAATACCGCAATAACAATTAAATTCTTAGTCTAACTTTTTTGCAAGTTTTGGAGTACCTGACACTGTGCTATCCGATAATGGAACTCAATTTATTTCTAGGGAATTTAAACTTTTCTGAAAATAAAACCGGATTGAACATTTGACAACGCCGGTTTATCATCCGAGATTGAATGGTCAAATGGAACGTTTTAATTTCACTAAGGCCAGCCTTATGAAGAAATCGAACGTGGCCATTTAAAAAGATAAGGAACACGGAGATTTAAAAAAAAATCAAAACAATAGTTAAATATAATTCCATTACGGACAGATTTATTTTTACCCTAGTGACAGTGGAGACTTCAGGGGTTATTAGCCCTTGTTTGATTGGGTTCCTTCGGGGGATCGATGAGATGGCGTCTCGATTAAGGGACGAGCCTCGCGAAGCGGAGTGGCTCTTGTAACGTGTATCACTGGCGATAGTGCGAGTTAATGCTTTCTCCATCATTGTGGATGGCAAAGGATAGCAAAGAGAAAAAAAAAACATTTTGTTTAGAGAAACTTTGTTCAAACTTTGTTCAATTAAATTAATTTCTTTTTTTGCAAACAAAAATATTATGAAAACATAGAGTACATCACCATTTTCTACAGATCCATTATTCATGAATCAAACTTATCTGTTTCTAATACATAAAAATCAATGAAAATATATACAAAATACGCATGAGAAATACATTAATGAAAATCAAACCAAGACAATTTTTGTCGAAATATCCTGCTTCGTCTGACTAACTTTTACGCAACTTAGCGTCCACAATGTTTCTCACACATATCGGAATATTATCTCTTACTTCATTACACGTGACACGTTTCTGATAACAAATAACAAATGCAACATAATATTAATTTGCGTCTATTGCTTTAAATCATTTTCTTTTAATCAATATATTAGGTTTGTGCAAAAATAATGATGTAATAATGTCGTTTTTTGACGTATTTTTAACGTCAAAAAACGATATTATTACGTCATTATTTTTGCACCAACCTAATGCACGCACACACACACACACACACACACACATATATATATATATATATATATATATATATATACATACATACACACACACACACACATATATATATACACACACACATATATATATATATATATACATACATACACACACACGCACACACACATACACACACACACACACATATATATATATATATATATATATATATATATATATATATATATATATATATATATATATATATATATATATATAAAGAAAGAACAGTAAGATATATAATCCGGTGTTCTTATAGATATTTATATTTTTACAAAATAGTGCTCAATGTAAATTTACAGAGAATTAATATTATAAATTAATTGATGTAAAATATGGTTTTTCCGCTACACAGTTCTAACCATGTTTCAAAAATGGAAGGTCCGAATTTAATTTTGTAATTAAATTAAAGACATTAAATTCGGACCTTTCATATTTGAAACATGGTTAGAACTGTGTAGCCGACAAGCCATATTTTAAATCAATTTATTTATAATATATATATATATATATATATATATATATATATATATATATATATATTGACGGATTCAACGATTTTCTTTTGATTTCTTGATATTGTTCCATACGTGTGTTTCGGGGAGAAGTAATTCTGGTAAGAAAGGTGAAATAAGGAAAAAGGCTGGGCGTAGATTAATATTTGGGTAATATTCAATGGCGGCACTCTCGAGGATTTTCCTTCTGTGTAAATAATCTAAATAATCTTAAAATAGTCACAAACACTTCCAAAACCATTATGGATATACTCTAATAGCAATAATATTTCTGAAGCGGGCATTTATAAAATATTAGGTTGGTGCAAAAATAATGTTGTTTTTTGACGTAATTTTTAAAAAAAAACGACATTATTTTTGCACCAACCTAATAAATTGCCAAAGCTGTTCCTCCCAATATATTAGAAATTTAAAAAAAAGGAAAATGGATTTATGAGCACAAAAGAGACCTCACAAAAAACAACTTATATATATGTTAGAGACCTTACCCATAATAACATAATGGGCTATTCCATACGTAATAAATACTGCACCTCAAGAGGAAGCAGGGAGTTCAGTCCGAAGTCCGGCGACCGGCTGAGCGGCTGATCGGTTGAACTCTCTGCCTACAGGTGGGGAGGAACCCGAGGAGGCTACGCCGAAGGGCGGAGTCTCTTTCGGGGTGGTAGACCGACCCTGAACCCGTTTATACGGGTTCAAAGGGCATATTTTTGCCCGAGCCCACGGGCTCCGAAACCCCACGTTAAACCGGCCTTGTGCCATATGATGCCCTCGTGGGTGGGGCGGTGACTAATTACCGTTCAGTCCGAAGTCGGGCTACCGGCTGACCGGCTGATCGATTGAACTCTCTGCCTTCGGGCGGGGAGGAACTCGAACGAGGCTACGCCGAAGGGGAGGTAAACCGACTCTGAACCCGTTTATACGGGTTCAAAGGGCATATATTTGGCCGAGTCCACGGGCTCGGAGATCCCACGTTAAACCGGCCTTGTGCCACATGATGCCCTCGTTGGAGGGGTGACTAAATACCGTTCAGTCTGAAGTCAGGAGTGAAGTCCGTCAGTGTCGAACAATCACGTGGTCAAGATAAACACTCAGTTGTGGAGCAAGCTGAGGTAAAAGTAAAGTAATTCAACCTTGAGGAAGAGAGCTATTTATGGTGCAATGGAGCATCTCATTGTGCTAAAGTGGGATAGTCCATTGCTTGGGCTGTGATTGGCTGCTGGTACCTGAGTGGAGGCATTTCTATATAAATACCAGCTTGATTCATCAGTTAGTTTGCAGGGTTTATATTAAGTTACAACCTGCTTTATTTTTGTCTGCCAGCTGGACGCTAGCTGGGACTCTTATGCCGGTAAGTGCTGTTTATTGTCTTGTTATTCTACATCTCCTTTTCCCCCATCGAGTGTGGGTAGTGGCCTTTGGGGAGGGATGAGTTCCTTTAAACCTGGCTGGTTGTGTGGAAGTAGTCTGGACAATGCCCGAGGGGGTTTTGTCCGTGTTATTGTAGACGGCTGAGCAGTGTTTGATGTTATTCCAGCGTCGAATGTTTGTTTCACTGGTGTAGGGGTCTCGGGTAAGGCACTAGGTCTTGGAACTGGGATTGTTGGTGTATCCAGTTTCCTGAGAAATCGTCGATCCGTCAACTCTGATACGGTATTGGTGGTTGGGGAGGGTTTCAATGTCCTGACCTGTTGTTTCCCATCGGCGGGTTGTTGGTCGTTGTAGTGCCACTATTTGTCCTTTTTGAAGGGGGTTTAAGGTGTGTGCTGTTCTGTTGGATTGCTCTACGAGACGAGCGTTCCCCCGGGACAGACTTAACTCGCGATTTTGGGCTGCGGTTATCCAATTCGCGTGTGGCTTATAGAGTGAGGGGTGGGATGGTATGTAGTCACGTAGTCGGCGGTGGAGTAGTAGTTGAGCAGGGGATAGCCCAATGTTTTGAATGGGTGTATTCCTGTATTGGAGGATGGCTCTTGCTGCACGGTTATTGTCCAACGATCCTTGTGCTCCTGTGTTGCCATTTACGATTCTCTTGGCCGTTTTGACAGCGAGCTCTACACGACCATTGGATTCTGGGTAACCAGCAGATGATAACCTGTGTTTAACAGCCCAGTCTTGTAAAAATTGCTTGAATGGAAGAGATGTGAAGGGTGGCCCACCATCACTGCTGAGTTCCTCGGGAGCGCCGTAGGTTTGAAATATGTCTCGGCAAATCGAAATTATCCTTGAGGCAGTCGCTTCTCCGTGGCTCAAGTGGTATAGATTCAGCCAGCCTGTTAACCTCTCAGCGCATGCTAAGTAACCATGGTTCCCAACATGGAAGATGTCCATGACGATTTGCTGAAATGGCCAATCAGGAGATGGTGTCAGATTGATTGGCTCTTTTGGTTGACTCGGGGCATTTTTTGAGCAAAACGTACAACCTGCTCTAATGTTACGAATTGAAGCATTCATCCCGGTCCAATAAACAGATTCATTGGCACGTGCCTTCATGCCAACTTCGCCTTGGTGTGCAGAATGTAGGCTATCTAATACTTTTGCGCGTTGTGAGGTGGGGATAACGATTCTTTGATCTAAGAGCACTAATCCGTCGTCAACACTTAGGCGGTGCCTCACTTCCCAGTATTCGCGGATTTCAGGTGCAGTGAGGATGCGCGTCCTTTGGAATCCATTTTGTATTACTTCAATTAATTTTTTGTATTGTGGGTCGCTGCGTCCCGCCGCACGGTTGTCGTCTGCACCGAATATTGCTAATAGGGTTGTTGATTTGACCCAGTCATCCATGTTGTCAGACTCTATGATGTCTGATTGAGAGGGTTCAGCAGTGAATACATTTAGAAGTGCCTGTGAGATGTCTGCTGGGTTACGTGAGACAGCATCGGAGGATCTGTGCCATTTCCCAGGGCAGTGCTGAATGGTGAATCTGTACCTGAGTGTTTTCTCCTTTAATCTGAATAATCGGGGGTTTTGGATTTTACTAAGGTCTCTCTCTCCGAATAATCCTTTTAGTGGTTCATGATCTGTAACCACTATGAGATTCGGGCAACCCATTACAAAAATGCGACACTTTTCCAATGCCCACGCAATTGCTGCTGCCTCGCCTTCAATAGGTGCATATCTGCGTTCAGCATCAATGCAGAATCTGCTACCAGCAAATATCAGGCGCCAACCTTCAGGGCAGCAAACTGGGGCTTTGTCAGCGGTGCATGAGCAATACTTCTGTAGAAGTAGGAAGCCCATTCCATCTTTGCTCCAATCTGGGGCAAGGCAGGTTATTCGTTCTTTTTGAAATGTTGCGATGCCTTTTCGGACTAAGTCAACTATTACCTTGTTTGACTGCTGAAATGCATCCTCGAGGCTTTTATTCCATGTAAAGTGAGAGTCTCGTTTTACGAGATCACGAAATGGAAGCATGACTGGGCTCAGTGAGTATGCCCAAGCAACTTGGTTGACCAGACCAAACCATGATCTGGCATCGGTGAGCGTTTTTGGTATTGGGAAGCTTAATATTGCCTCCAGCATGGATTTAGAAGGGGTTACACCAGAGGATGTTATCTGGAGGCCACCAAACTGCACTGTGTCTTGGCAAAATTGGAATTTTTCTCTATTTAGTACGATGCCGTTTTTTGCACAATGGAGGAGGAAATCGAAGGTGTGAAAAAAGGCTCCGTCAATGTCAGAGTCATAGAGTAGAGTGTCATCTACGATTTTTACTTTGCGGGGGATGTCTTTTATTACTTCATCATACCTTCGGGTGTAGGCATCTCCAGATGCTAGCTAACCTTGTGGCATCCTCAGGTACATGAACCTTCCCCATTCTGTGATGAAGATGGTGAGTGCTGGGACTCTTTATCTAAGGGGATGGAGTGATATCCATCAACAGCATCCAACACTGTTTTCTTTTGATTAGGTGGCACTTGTAGTGCTAGCTGGAATGGTGACCCTGTATGGTGTGTTTCCCGTTTGCACTGTGAATTCAGGTGTTGGTAGTCTATAGTTCTTCGTGGTTTGCCATTTTTTCTTGGCGGTAATTACCATAGTGCTACACCAATCAGTGGGCATGCCGACGGGTACTGGGGTTATGATACCCCTTTTCACATCTTCCCAAAGGGCCTGCCTTACGGGCTCTTTGAAGTGAAAAGGCACAGGAATTGGGTCATGTCTGGCTTTGGGGACTGCTCCTTCTTTGATGTGTATATGTGCAGTGGGGCCAGACATTGGTGGGAATTCACCATTGTTCTTGAACACCGTTTCGGCGAATTGATTCAATAGCCATTTTTGAGCCTATCAAAGTTTTGTTCTGTTGGGGGATAAGGGAGTTTTTTGGGGCGCGTTGGAAGTTGTCCATCGACTTTGCATTGTTTAGTGCTTGCGTCCGATTTTTTATGTGTGCTTGTCGAGGGAAGGTGTTGCATTGCTGTTTGGGGTAATATTGTAGACGTCGGCTTAGGAAAGTCTTTGGACAGTATCTCTACATCAATGCAGGCTGCTTTGCTGAAGTATAGCCGCTGAATCTTTTTGCATATGTATAGGGCTTGTTTAGTTGTTCTTCCTTGGACGATGAATTCCACAGGGAGCCCTGACATACAGCTCGAACGACTTTTTTTGATGGAATGAGGTTGTTGGTAGTGAGCCCCATATACAGAAGGTGCTTAAGTCCCCCGAGACATATGGTGGCCCCACTGTCAGCAAAGATCGTCATCCTAGTGCTGTGATTTCTGGGCATATTCTTAACTTGTCTGGGATCCGGTTTTGGTGAGAACGGAACAACATATGCATCAATTTCCCTTACCTGGCCTGTGTCTTTAGATGTATACGTGCCTGTCGTTTGATTGAATGTGATGTGGGCAATAAGTGTGTCCATGGCAGCTTCATTAGCCTCTGGGCTTTTCCTGACCGCTTGAGCCAGTTTCTTAGCCCGGCATACCCTCGATAGGTGATTGGGCTTCCCACAGTTACTACATGTTTGTCCCCATGCTGGGCATTTTAGCCGGCGGGATCCAGTTCCTGAGGTGCTATGCTGGTGGCTGCCACAACCTGGTGGTTTGGTTTAACATTGCAGTTGCAATAGGTGCTGGTACGGATCCCCTCGTTGGCTTGTGGTGTACCCTTCTGTCTGCGGTATGTTGATAGCCGAGCAGCAGCTGTATCTGAAGCGCCGGCCATTGAGGTTTGGTCTCGCAATGCTGATTCGAATGCCTCAGCATGACGGATATTTTGCTCAAGGGATTTAAGTGCCCCAGCTTTGGCTAGTAGGTCAGCCTGGAGTGTGTCATTTGCTATTCCACGGATGATCTGGTCCTTGATGTATATATCAGACAGGCCATGCTCACACGAGGGGCAGGAAAAGTTACAATCAACGTCTATGGCTCTGAGGCGGACAAGGTAACTTTGTATTGGCTCATCTGCATCCTGAAACATGGAGGCAAAAGCAAGGCGATGGACAATACGACTTGACCTCTGGGTGACCAATGCTTCTACCATGTCAAGTAGCTTATCTGGATCAGTGGTAAAGAAGTCAGGGTGTGTTGATTATGGCGTTTTGCACAGCTTCATCAGCACAATTGTATGAGTTAATATTAGGTTGGGAGCTTGGCATATTATTCATCTTTTAAAGACATCCCAGTCAATTCGGAACTTCCTGAATTGCTGTGGTGTCATCTCGAGATTGAGATGAGGAGGCTTGGCTGCTAGTGCCTGAATACGGGTTGTCTGGGTGGTGGATTCCTTAGCCTGCTTGATAATACACAGGGCTTCTCTAATTAAAGTGACTCCCAGCTCCTTAAGCATAGATCGATCCAGCATTTGAAGGGTCTCGATTCTCAGCTTCTCATCCGCAAACCTTGTTGCATGGGTTTTGGCCGAGTCAGTGGATATGCCTGCTTCAATGAAGAAGAGTTCCTAATTTTCGGGTGTCAATACTCCAGTTCGCAGCGCCATGTCGAACAATCACGTGATCAAGATAAACACTCAGTTGTGGAGCAAGCTGAGGTAAAATAAAAGTAATCCAACCTTGAGGAAGAGAGCTATTTATGGTGCAATGGAGCATCTCATTGTGCTAAAGTGGGATAGTCCATTGCTTGGGCTGTGATTGGCTGCTGGTACCTGAGTGGAGGTATTTCTATATAAATACCAGCTTGATTCATCAGTTAGTTTGCAGGGTTTGTATTAAGTTACAACCTGCTTTATTTTTGTCTGCCAGCTGGACGCTAGCTGGGACTCTTACGCCGGTAAGTGCTGTTTATTGTCTTGTTATTCTACAGTCAGGAGTCGGTCAGTCAGAACGAGAGATTCGGTCAGTCGAGTCAGAGGCAGTACGAAACAGAGTCGCGTTCAGACAATTACTACAAGACATTGGAATAGTAAATACTGGTCGAGACTACACTGTTCTCCTCACTAAACCTGATTGTTCGTTCTAAAACTTTCTACTTCTCTGCATATATTCCTGTTTGTAATATTTTGTGTTATTCCATATCCGATTTCGAGTTCTTCTTTATTGGTTCTACCTTGGACTATCACCATGGTACAAGGAACCGTACCATAACAATATATATATATATATATATATATATATATATATATATATATATATATATATATATATATATATATATATATACGAGTGTCCAAAGTTATGATTGCTGCAAGTTATGAGCAGAAAAAAAGACGATTTTTTGCTTCAACTTACTAGTTTGCACCCCGGCACGAGTCGAGCTAGCTAGCTTTATTTTGAAAATCGCGCGTAGCCCAGTCATCCCGCAAGCTATCAGAAGACTAGCAAGCTCTCTCAGCATCTCGCGCCAAGAATGAGACCCACGGGTCTAGTGTCGTTGCTTATCTCGTCGAGTGCGGTCTTGTAATCTGCGTTGTGTTTAGCTCATATTTTGATTTGTACAGTTAATTTGCCAAATTTCTTTGTTGCAACACAACCAGGACCCCATAAGAAACTAAATCAAAAGGATAGTGCTTATAAATAAGCAAGTGGTTTTCACTTGAAATCAAATGCGAAATCATTGAAGTGAAGCACGTGTTGTTGATTTGGCAAAAGAGATTGAGCGTAGTAATTCGACAATATGCACTATGCTTCAATAGAAAGATAAACTGAGAACTATAACGCCAGCCAATGGCGTTACAATTCCTACAGGAAGAGATTAAAAGTTGCTATTGGTATGGGTGCAGGAAAAACCAACACGCAGCGGATACCGTAACAGAGGCAATTAATTGTGAGAAGGCACGAGTGATTTTCAGTCACTTGGTAAAGCAGATACCAGGAGCTTCAACATACTTAGACTAACAAGATTTTTTTAAAGCCATTCGTAGCTGGTTTGGTAAATTTAGGAAGAGGTCTGGCATTCACTTCGTCGTGTGGCATGAAAAGGCAACTGGTACCGATATGAAGGCAGCGGAAGAACATATAAATGCTTTTTCTGAATTGATTGAGGCGGATAAATAAATCCTTCAACTACTCTTCAACTGTGACGAAACAGGTTTATTTCGGGGAAGAATGCACAATAGGACTTATATAACAGCACAGGAGAAGAATTTACAAGGCCACAAACCCATGAAAGATAGGTTAAACCTCACATTGTGCGCAAATGCGAGTGGTGACCGAAAGATTTAACCATTTCTCTTCTATCATTCTGATCATGCTCGAGCCTTTAAAACGCAGAAAATTTTAAAAGAAAAGATGCTTGTTGTATGGAGGGTAAACACAAATGCGTGGGTAGCGAGGCAATTCGTCGTTCATTGGATAAACCTGGTCATTGGTCCTTCTTTTAAAAGGATTCTCCAAGAGCATGACCCCTGCAAGCCTTTCTCGTCCTTGAAAATGCTCCCGCTCACCTCGCTCACATGACATCCTCGAATAGTTTTCTTTTATTCACGTTCTCATCATTCAACCCAACACCACTCCTTTTCTTCAGCCCGTGGAGCAGCAGGTGATTTCTAATTTCAAGAATATCTTCACAAACCACCTGCTTCACCGCTGTTTTGATATATTAAGTTAGTGCAAAAATAATGACGTAATAATGTCGTTTTTTGACGTATTTTTTAACGTCAAAAAACGACATTATTACGTCATTATTTTTGCACCAACCTAATAAATGAACACTGACCTTACCCTTCGTGAGTTCTAGAAGGCCCATTAGAACATCGTTACTTTCATCAAATTTATTGATATATCTTGGCAGAAAGTTACAAGAAGGACCTTGGAGGATTCTGTGGCTTGAGGCTGTGTCTGAAAGGGACTGTGAAGTTTTCGAACAGGAGATGCAAGTTACTGTCTCTGAAAGTCTATAGGCCTTGAGTTGGATGAATGGAATGTGCAATAACTCATTGCAGAGCACTCAGGAGAACTGTCTAAGGACCAGCTAAAGGTCCTACAACAGAGTTAACAGAAATAAGTTTTGTGGAAAATTGAGGGTAGTGCGAAGGAGGCAGTGGAAGGATTGGCTATCTCTACAAAGGAGATACAGAAAAGCTTGGAAACATAGGAAGATTTTGCGATCTTTATAGAAAAAAAACATTCAGAAAAAGTGTCAACTAGTCGTTCATTGGCGTTGTATAATTACTCTGGCCTAATGCATTTCAGAAAATTCTCAAGGGAAGGAACAAACAAACATGGATACGTTTTGTTTTGTTTTTTTATTGAAACGACCTTCAGTTCAAAGTCAAGAAAGGATGTCGAAAAAACAAAAAAAAAAAATAAAGATGCGAACGTCGTTGATGACCTTGAAAAAATTAGCGACAAAGATTAAATGTTAAGTAAAAAACAATACTGTACGTAATTTTGAATTTAGCACTAATTAAATAAAAAATCAAAGAAAATTGCAGCAAATTAGTTTACATATATAACGGCAAAGTTAATAAAACTTTAACGGTAAAAATATTTATTTATCAAGTTCTTTGATAAAGTGAATTAAAAAATAAAAATAAAATGTACGAATTAGTATTGATAACTTTTATGAGCCAACAAAAGAATCCGCGATTTCTCTCCTACAAGACACACACTTAAACATCTACCACTAACCCCAAATCCAAGTTTAATTTACCGTTCCTCATCGTTGCTCCTTAAATGTCAGAGGTTAGCAAGAATATATTATTATTTTGGAGGCATTATTTAATACTACCACATTCATAAATATATTCTATTTTATAAATAAAATACAATTTATGCAAGTATAAAATGTATATATAAAATGTAGTGTGTTTTATTGATATATTTATGATATATATATATATATATATATATATATATATATATATATATATATATATATATTACTTTAAACGTTATTTTTAATGGATAGCCATGTTTTAAAATATGGCACCCCTTATTACTGGTTCCCATATTGTATTCATTTCTATGCTTGGCCGGCTCAGGAGATTTTTGTGGCCTAGCATATGTGCTGATTCAATTTTACGAATTTTCCAATGGTGTTCCTTGTCTATGATCTCAACCTGATCCCACAGAGGACGGTGATCTCCCTTCTTTCCCCATATGTGGTTAGCAACGCCTGACTTTTCCACTTCTTCTCGTGTTACAGCTTTCTGGTGTTCTTGAAGCATTACGTTAAGGAGGCGGTCTGTCTCCCCTTTATATTTCTTTCTGCAGCTGCACGGGATAGCGTATATACAGTTTTTAGTCATGTTCTCCTCTATGGGGGTCTTATTCGGGGGAGATATCTGCGAAGTGTCGTCAAGCTTGAGAAAAGCGATATTAACAACAAAAATTGCAATATGAACTCTGGTAAAAACATGGAATGATAACAGCAAAAAATCGCCATATGAGCACTGGTAAAAATGATTGCTGAAGACATTAGGTTTATAATACCCAGAAATTCATACACAGATGTTCTCAAGGATACAAGGCGCAGTGGATAAAGGCGTTGATTAGATCCAGTGACAGGACCCAAAGAATGTTAGTTCAATACCCGGTTAAGGCAGTAGAGAAATTTCAGAGGGAAATTAGACGATAACTGATTAAACATGGCACGCGGAACTAGAACAGTCTATCCCAGTTAAGTTCGACATTCCAACCACCTGAAGAAGGCGGGAACGTTGTAATAAATATGGCGACAAAGATGAGGACTATTGTCCGAATAATATAAATAATCTGCATCATCATTATTATCTCCAAAAAAAATCTTACAATCTAAAAATAATTTCTTGCTTTAAATAACATTTTAAAATAGCAGGGGTACAATAGGATCTGTACCGAATTTGAGGAACCAGCAAGAAATAATTAGGATATAAAATGGGGGCTTAATTCAATATTACAATCAACATATAAGCTGATCCCTCACTTTGTGACCGCAGTATTTAATTGATTCGTTTTCTCGTCATTTTTGCCAGCTATTTAAAATCAGAGAATACTTTTAGATTGTAATGATTTCTTACGGATACAAGACCTACCAATTAAGCTATACTTGTGAAGATGAGGTTAATCCCTACCTTTCCCATTGGTATAGGCAAATAAGTAAATACAACGAACCCTGTTGGAAATGGAACTCGAGTCTACGAATTCAAATTCCGAGCTGTTATCCATTACACCAAGCGTACATTATCTGATATTGGCACGCAATTCCCATCTAGGTACTGACCAAGTAACCTTTCTGTTCTCGCTAACTGACTTCGTTTTTCACCTGATACCACATGTTGATGCAAAGGCATACATAGTTCTACAAATATGACTTCTAAAAGAGTACAAAAAAGATAAATAAAAGATTTGTCCCTGGAGGTAAACAGGAACGCTTAGCGGTGTTTTGCGAAAATAATCCAGTGATTTATTTAATTAAGCAGTAGATGCCTTCTAATCATTATTTTCTTCAAGTAAACTGGCATAACTAAACATCTTAAGTCACACTATCACAGAGGGGAGGTTCACACCGTTGAAATTATGAAAAAAAATGGCATCAATTACTTAAATCTAAAAACTGTCTAATTAGCTACAGGAGCGTTTGTGATGTTTAAATATATATTTTCTTTTTGTTTCTGTTTTTTTAACCTTGATGACATCTTGGAATTCTTGTGAACACCCCTTTGGCAATAACCAGAGACGCCGTTCTTTCTCCTTGTCTCCAGATATAGATTCCCGGGTTACTGAAATAAAAAAAATAATATGTAGAAATAAAACAGAAATCCCACCTTGTTCGAAACATTAAAGTCTTGGGTTTTCTAGACGTTATCGACAACCCCGTGAGCACATATTGTTATTAAGATATATCTATTATTATATCTAAGTGAACCAAGCTTAACGTATCTCTTATTTCTTCTTTTCTGCGTCACTATCATGACGAGGACATTATTTCAACAGTGAGGCGTCTCTTTGTACTTTTTGGCCGTAGGCCATTTACCGCAGATTCTAACAACTAAACACGTTGAGCTTTTAGTGGAAACATCGATAGTAATATATACGACAAAGTACATAGCATTCTCGAAGCATTTGTTGAAACACATTCGCCAAACGAATGCTGATTTACAAGGATTTTGTATTGCATTTCTATAGCCAAATCAATCTCACTTCATTTATATATTCAGAATGGAAGTTTTTAACAATTATCATCCATTCGTTTACATAGCAAAAATCTATTAGAATGTTATATTAATGATAAAAAGTGGAGTGATAGATTTTATTAGTTAAATGAAATGTTATATGCACCAAAAAAAATTAGAAATTAATAACGCATTTGCATAAAAAAAAAACACATTTGGCAAAACTGTATGCAACGTATTTATTATTTATAAGCCACTAGCAGGTGCTTAGAGAATAGAAGATAATTTTAAGTAATTAATTTAAATATTGATGTTAAGTTTTCTTCACATACTAAAACAGAGAGATGCATTCAACTTGTAGAAAAACGTTATAATTTAACTTACATAGAGAAATCCATTAGCAACAACGTTGAATAAACCAAATTAAGTTTTCGTTTACATGGCAAAAACAGATGCAAATTATGTCGTAAAAAATAATATTAGCATTGCATTCAGTTTAAAAAAAAACACAACTTTAATACAATTCCTTAAAAAAATATTAGCAAAATATATCCATCGTAAAACCATCAGCACTTCATGTACATAGTATAATTATTAAGAAAACATTTCAATCGTAAAACCATTAGCACTACATGTACATAATAAAAATATTAGCAAACCGTTTCCATCGTAAAACCTTTAGTACTTCATGAACATAGTAAAATTATTGGCAAAACGTTTGCATTGTTAAACTATTAGCACCTCATGTACATAGTGAAAAACATTAGCCAACCTTTTCCATCATAAAACTATTAGCACTTCATGTATATAGTAAAATTATCAGCAAACCGTTTACATCGTAAAGCCATTAGCACTTCATGTACATAATAAAAATATTAGCAAACCGTTTCCATCGTAAAACCATTAGCACTTCATGTACATAATAAAAATATTAGCAAACCGTTTACATCGTAAAACCAGTAGCACTTCATGCACATAATAAAAATATTAGCAAACCGTTTCCATCGTAAAACCATTAGCACTTCATGTACATAATAAAAATATTAGCAAACCGTTTCCATCGTAAAACCAGTAGCACTTCATGTACATAATAAAAAATATTAGCAAACCGTTTCCATCGTAAAACCAGTACCACTTCATGTACATAATAAAAATATTAGCAAACCGTTTCCATCGTAAAACCATTAGCACTTCATGTACATAATAAAAATATTAGCAAACCGTTTCCATCGTAAAACCAGTAGCACTTCATGTACATAATAAAAATATTAGCAAACCGTTTCCATCGTAAAACCATTAGCACTTCATGTACATAATAAAAATATTAGCAAACCGTTTCCATCGTAAAACCATTAGCACTTCATGTACATAATAAAAATATTAGCAAACCGTTTACATCGTAAAACCAGTAGCACTTCATGTACATAATAAAAATATTAGCAAACCGTTTCCATCGTAAAACCATTAGCACTTCATGTACATAATAAAAATATTAGCAAACCGTTTCCATCGTAAAACCATTAGCACTTCATGTACATAATAAAAATATTAGCAAACCGTTTCCATCGTAAAACCATTAGCACTTCATGTACATAATAAAAATATTAGAAAACCGTTTCCATCGTAAAACCATTAGCACTTCATGTACATAATAAAAATATTAGCAAACCGTTTCCATCGTAAAACCATTAGCACTTCATGTACATAATAAAAATATTAGCAAACCGTTTCCATCGTAAAACCATTAGCACTTCATGTACATAATAAAAATATTAGCAAACCGTTTCCATCGTAAAACCAGTAGCACTTCATGCACATAATAAAAATATTAGCAAACCGTTTACATCGTAAAACCAGTAGCACTTCATGCACATAATAAAAATATTAGCAAACCGTTTACATCGTAAAACCAGTAGCACTTCATGTACATAATAAAAATATTAGCAAACCGTTTCCATCGTAAAACCATTAGCACTTCATGTACATAATAAAAATATTAGCAAACCGTTTCCATCGTAAAACCATTAGCACTTCATGTACATAATAAAAATATTAGCAAACCGTTTCCATCGTAAAACCAGTAGCACTTCATGTACATAATAAAAATATTAGCAAACCGTTTCCATCGTAAAACCATTAGCACTTCATGTACATAATAAAAATATTAGCAAACCGTTTCCATCGTAAAACCATTAGCACTTCATGTACATAATAAAAATATTAGCAAACCGTTTCCATCGTAAAACCATTAGCACTTTATGTACATAATAAAAATATTAGCAAACCGTTTCCATCGTAAAACCATTAGCACTTCATGTACATAATAAAAATATTAGCAAACCGTTTCCATCGTAAAACCATTAGCACTTCATGTACATAATAAAAATATTAGCAAACCGTTTCCATCGTAAAACCATTAGCACTTCATGTACATAATAAAAATATTAGCAAACCGTTTACATCGTAAAACCAGTAGCACTTCATGTACATAATAAAAATATTAGCAAACCGTTTCCATCGTAAAACCATTAGCACTTCATGTACATAATAAAAATATTAGCAAACCGTTTCCATCGTAAAACCATTAGCACTTCATGTACATAATAAAAATATTAGCAAACCGTTTCCATCGTAAAACCATTAGCACTTCATGTACATAATAAAAATATTAGCAAACCGTTTCCATCGTAAAACCATTAGCACTTCATGTACATAATAAAAATATTAGCAAACCGTTTCCATCGTAAAACCATTAGCACTTCATGTACATAATAAAAATATTAGCAAACCGTTTACATCGTAAAACCAGTAGCACTTCATGTACATAATAAAAATATTAGCAAACCGTTTCCATCGTAAAACCATTAGCACTTCATGTACATAATAAAAATATTAGCAAACCGTTTCCATCGTAAAACCATTAGCACTTCATGTACATAATAAAAATATTAGCAAACCGTTTCCATCGTAAAACCATTAGCACTTCATGTACATAATAAAAATATTAGCAAACCGTTTCCATCGTAAAACCATTAGCACTTCATGTACATAATAAAAATATTAGCAAACCGTTTCCATCGTAAAACCATTAGCACTTCATGTACATAATAAAAATATTAGAAAACCGTTTCCATCGTAAAACCAGTAGCACTTCATGTACATAATAAAAATATTAGCAAACCGTTTCCATCGTAAAACCATTAGCACTTCATGTACATAATAAAAATATTAGCAAACCGTTTCCATCGTAAAACCAGTAGCACTTCATGTACATAATAAAAAATATTAGCAAACCGTTTCCATCGTAAAACCAGTAGCACTTCATGTACATACTAAAAATATTAGCAAACCGTTTCCATCGTAAAACCAGTAGCACTTCATGCACATAATAAAAATATTAGCAAACCGTTTCCATCGTAAAACCAGTAGCACTTCATGTACATAATAAAAATATTAGCAAACCGTTTCCATCGTAAAACCATTAGCACTTTATGTACATAATAAAAATATTAGCAAACCGTTTCCATCGTAAAACCATTAGCACTTCATGTACATAATAAAAATATTAGCAAACCGTTTCCATCGTAAAACCAGTAGTACTTAATGTACATAGTAAAAATATTAGCAATAAGTCACATAATAAATACAATAAAAATGACATTATTTGTAAAAAAAAATACTTTAGGAATATAATTACATAATAAAACCATTAAGAATTCATTTATATCGTGAAATCTTTAGCAGTTCATGTATATAGTAAATACATTAACAATTCAATTACACATTAAAATATTAGCAATTCATTTTCACAATAATATTATTACCAATGCATTCATTTTGTAAAATAGAACGCATTTCCAATCCATCTATATAGTAAAAATATTAACAACCATTTGCATAGTAAATCTCATTGCCAATTCCTTTATATAGTTTGAATATTAGAAATCCACACAGTGAAATCTTTGCCATTTCATTTATATAGTAAACATGACACCAAATTATTTTCATTGTAAGAAATGTTATTAGCAATAAAATCACAGGGTAACAACATTAAAAATCACATTATTTGTACAACAAAAAAATTCGAAATGTATTTACATAGTATCGGATATTAAGAATTCATTTACATCGTAAAACCATTAACAATTAATTTAAATGAAGATATAAGCAAATGATCTAACTAGTAACAACCTTAAAAAATCATAGTAAAACCATTAGCAATTCATTTACGTTGTAAAAATAGATGCAACTCATTTGCATATTAAAAATATTAGCAGTTCTTTTACATATTAAAATTATTAGTAATTCATTTACATATATATTAAAACTTATTAGCATTATATTATTTTTATATGTACTGTGTAAAAATAAGTTATTAAGAATTACACGTCAATAATATTAATAACTAGCAGCATCACCCGGCGTTGCCCGTCCTTGATTCAAAAAACGTAATCACCAATCGCTATCACTTGACTTAAATTATTTTTGCCCTTCCTTGCCTTTAAAGGAGTGCTCTTTGCCGTGCTGATGTGACTAGCTCACACTGCGAATTTTTTCTAAGCTCTATACTAAACATTAAATCTGTTACTAAAAAAGAACTAAACAACATGAACACAAAACAATCAGCTTTAAAAAAGGACTCGTAACTGGAAAAACTGATTGAAAAAAGAATGTTAACAACAACTAGTTTTTCACACCTAACCCAGTTCTGCGGAATCAGAACCAACATTGAGTTTAAGCAAGCGAATGAGCCAATTCGGGCAAAGTACCATGCAGATTTAAATTTTTCCCACTTGTGACGAATGCAGCTATCGATTTTTTGTTTGCATGCTAGCTTGCTAGTTAACATTCGTGTCAGTCAGCTGTTGGCTCTCACGCTGGCCAATAGAATCTTCCTGCCTATTCGTGGCAGCCAGCTAGAGGCTCTCACTCTGGCCAGTACAAAATGGCCGCAAACTACATGAAAACTGCCTTAGAAGCATGAAAATATCGATTATTTCCACTATCGATGGGAGTTCGGAAATGCAAAATCGGTGTTGGCCATCCCGCTAACTTGGAGCACGTGCATGTAAATTTTGTGCAAATCCGTCGAAAATTGCGGCCGTGCATTCGTTACACACACACACACACACACACACACACACACACACACACACACACACACACATCCTGCCTTTTATAGATAGAGATTTACAATGATCCATATAAGAAATTTAGACATTAACTTCGAGGTGTAATTATTATTATGATTATTACTATCATAATAATAATGATAGTAATAATCATAATAATAATTATGATAATAATAATAACGATTATTATAATCGTAAGAATAATCATAATAATAATAATAATAATCATAATAATAATCGTAATCATAATAATAATACTCATAATAATAATCATAATAATAATACTACTAATAATAATAATACTAATAATAATAATTAAATAATCATAATCATAATAATCATAATAATAATAATCATAATAATAATAATAACAGTAATAATCAAAATAATAAGAATAATAATCATAACAATCATAATAATGATAATAATCATAATAATAATAAAAACAATAATGATCATAATAATTATAATAATAATAATCATAATAATAATAATAATAATCATAATAATCATAATAATAATCATAATAATAATAATTATTATTATAAACATAATAATAATAATAATCATAATAATTATAATTATAATAATAATCATAATAATAATAATAATAATCATAATCATAATAATCATCATAATAATAATCGTAATGATAATAATAATAATAATCATAATAATAATAATAATCACAATAATCATAACAATTATAATAATAATAATAATAATAATAATAATCATAATCACAATAATCATAACAATTATAATAATAATAATCGTAATAATAATAATAATAATAATAATATTAATAATCATAATAATAATAATAATCTTAATTATAATAATAATAATAATAATTTTAATAATAATATTAATTATCATAATAATAATAATAATAATAATAATAATAATAATAATAATAATAATAATAATAATCATAACAATCATAATAATAATCTGGTTCAACATCTCTCCTGGAAATCAAGGTTCCAGGCCATATTACAATCACCGAATTTAATCAACGTCCAGTGTGGCCAAATTCAATCTTACGGCACTTGGCATTCCCAAAGATAACCAATCAATGGATAATTGCTCGGAATTTTGTTTCGAAGAGTAGATCTAATTCCAGTCGAGTTCCTTTTATCCATTGACGCGCCATTATCATTTAGAAGGGCATAGATCTACATATTCTCCCCAGTTGTGGTTTAATTATTAGGAATTATTAACAGTAAATTATCATCTCCAAAAATCTTTAACAATCTACAAATATTTTCTGGCTTTAAATAAACTGAAATACTTGGTAAGCTGTAAAAAGCAAATGAATAAATAAAAATATTTTTAACATGAACAGTAAATATTCAAAGAACATTTTCGATTTCATTTTTTTTTAATAGTTGTCATTTGTTTAATTAAGTGGAAGCAACCAAAATCATTTCCTTCGCTTGTCCTAAGTCATTGGTTATGGACTGGCAAGAATTTTCATGCTCTAAAAAGGAAGTCGACGAGCTTAGTTCAAATTCCAATCGAGTTCACTGTATCTATTTCGTACTATTACCCTTGGAAAAATTAAAAGAGTAAGTAATGACATGATCAAACTTTTAGCTTTCCACACTACCAAAAACAAATGTTTTTGAAGGAAATTCCAGAAACTACTAGAACTGCAGTAGATTTGAAGTGCAAAATTTTACGGAAAAAGAAAATTAAAAAAGTTTTAGATATTTCAGCAAACACTAACTATCCAATCAATGAATTCCTAACAATTCCTGTATGGATGTTTTTTTTTTTTGTTTTTTTTATTATTTACTCATTTCTCTCCTAGCAAGGCAATATAGACGTAAGAGTTAACCGAGGGTTAAACAATATAAGTAAAAACAAAACAAAACAAAAAACTTATTAAATAATGAGAATAATAAGTCAACAGAAAGCTAACGATTGATATTGCATTTAAGATAATGTATTAGGTTGGTGCAAAAATAACGACGTAATAATGTCGTTTTTTGACATATTTTCAAGGTCAAAAAACGACATGATTGCGTCATTATTTTTGCACCAACCTAATAGTCCAAGGATAACTTATGTACATAACAGTTTAAAAGTCTGAGGAACCCCCTGATAATTTTTAAACTGGCCGCAAAGTAGTTGCTTTGTACTTTAAATAAGAAAAAAAAATATTATACGTGGGTAAAAAAAGTGAGATATGATTATATATCAGAAATGTTATTATGACAAAAGAAAAAAAGAATTCTGATTACATTTTGCTCACGTCAAAATATCCCCCATTAGCCTTGATTGCTGCAGCAAATATTTTTGGCATTCGTTGCAAAAAAGTTTCTCAAAATATTTTTTTATTGACTCCATTCTTTTTTCAATGACTCTAAGAGCTCTTTATTCATTTTTTTTCACTCTTCTATTAACTTCATTCCATGCTAATCCTGTGCCTGTTTTCAAAATTTTGAACTGTACTGTATCTATAATCTCAGCATAATCTTAGCAAAATATCCAGGATTGGTTTTATGCTTAAGGTTATCTTGCATTAATCTTAGAATTCATTTTGTTTTATTTTCGTTTTTATTAAAGATTAAATTTCTAAAAATGCTTAATTTTTTAAGAGCTTATGATCGTCCAAGAATTACCTTTTCGTAAATGCTTCGTAAACAACGTGGCTTATGGTTGCATCACGTTGAAAGAGAAATTCCCGTAAGATCATCAAAGTTCAGCCACTGGGGAATACCAGGTGCTCTGGGCTTGGGCGGGTGGTTGATGTAAAAATTTAAAAATTTAAGCCTTTATCACTAAACGAAAAAGGCTGCAAATTTACAATTTAAAAAAGATTTATTCCAACGACTAAAAAGGGAGGGGATATTTAAAAAAAAAAAACGAACAATAAAGGTGGAATACGTTTGAATAAATCTTTACCCACCACGCCCCGGTGTTGTTTTTCATGTGTTTTTTCTTGTTTTTCTTTTTCTTTTGTCACGTGGTATGATTTTGATTATCACCTATAAATATGCTGTTTCTGTTTTGCCTCTTTAACCAGCTTTCTCTGACGATCCGCTTAGGTGAAACCGGGGTAGGTTTGTCTGACTCACTACGTTTATATATATATATATATATATATATATATATATATATATTAATTTTAGTGGGGAGCTTCTAAAGCACGTAATGCATATAACGTTTATATACGTACATATATATGTTCCAAATGTTGTCATAGCCGGAGACAACTAGCGGCTCATGAACAGCTCCTATATATATAGACCGACAAACATCGAAGGCACAGGAAGTAATAAAAAAAAATCTGATTTTAAACTTCCGCTACTTTTGGTCATATCCAAGCCTGAAAAAGCTATGGAAGTTAATCCAGGCAAAAAAAAAAAAATAAAACGGAGTGGAGGCCGGAATGCGTTAACTATCAACTATGGCAACTTTCTGGTGACTTCGGCCCCTAATGTAATTTTAATTATACCGGTAATATTAACATTTTCCCTATAAGGCAACATTTGGCATTCGTTGACCGAGCAACTAGTAATGCTTTCGATTGAAATTTATGTGATCTTTTTCTTAAATAACTTTTCAGGAAAACAGGTTTCTGTTAAAGTTCATTTCAGTATTCATGGGTGGGGTCCTCTTTAATCATTTATTTGAATTATTTACATAATTTAAATTGTGCCGACTGATGTCAACACTTTTTTATATTTCCATATTTACGACTTTTCGGTCGTTGTAAAAGCTTTGGAATTTCGAACTGAACCCTTTATTCCCTCCACCAGGGCAAAATGCTCTAATTCAGGGTTGAGTTCGAAATTCCAATCACCTAAAGAATGTCTTAGTGTACAACGATCGAAACGTCGTGAATATGGCAATAAAAATGAGGAGAACAGCCTGAACAATGTTAATAGTATAAATAAGCAAAATACCTTTTTATTTGAAGTAATGTGGAATGTTAAGCTCTTGATTATGCCATTATCTCTCTTCGAGTTACATGCGATGTCCGTCTTAGTGTTACTGCTGTTGGCAGTCCTCGGTGATGTCTCTGTTATTTGGTACAATGTATTCATTTAGATCTTGAAGGGGTCTTGCAATTTGAGCAGCTCGTTGCCGCCATATACCATCATCCTGGAGAGATCACTCCACTTTCAAAAGAAAAGGATTGTATTTTGATCAAACAGGTCGATAACTTTATTTCGCGAGATAAACAGTTGCCTGTTCTAGCTTAGCAAGAAAATTAAGATAATTTCGAATAAGGACCTTGTCTTCTTATCTGTGAAATACTTTGAATTCTTGAGTAAGACTGTCGAGTTGTTTTCTGTTGCTTTCTTCAAGTGATTGTAATCTGGATTATCACTAAACGAAAAAGGCTGCAACTCTGGTTAAGTAAATGTACACTACTCACTTGTTTTTTTTTTTTTGTTTTTTAATATTTTTTTTTCAACACGCTGATATTATTAGTATTGTTGAAGTTAACGCTTACATTTTTTTGTCCATATTGACAAACTATTCGTTTCGTGTCGATGGAATTTGAATAAGCTGATTTGTTTAGAAAATAATTTAACAAAAAAGCCTATTTCGCATTTTAACAATTTCTTTAATTTAATTTAATTTTATATGAGGTCATGGTAAACAATATTTTAAAGATTTTTTTTTCCTTTTTAATAACTAAAAATTCTAAGGATTTCTTATTCTTGAGCATGCGACAAACAACTGGCCATGCGTAAATATTTCCTTCTTGAGCAAATTCCAACATTTTGAAGCATTTGTGATTTGCTTATAGTTCTCGCAAACGCAAGTAAAACTGAACACCGGATTCTTGTACATAAAAATATTGCATTTGTATTAAATAAGTATTTATTTTAATCATTGTTTTTAAAATAGTGGGTTATTTTTTTATGTTAAATTATTTAACTTTTAATTTTTCGTCAAAAAATAATGAAAATTTATTTTATTAAGCGACACACTCTAAAAAAAATCAACTGTATTTGAATCCCTATACATCTCTCTCCCATGGTCATTTTAGAGAGTTTAAAAGACGGACGGACGGACTAATGGGAGTTATAGAATATTTTATATAGATGCAACGCCATTTCAGGATATAGGTGATCAATAATGGTTACTACGCTTAATGTGCCTTTGGAAAGATAATTAATTGTCTTTCTGTTGACTTTTTTACGATTTTGAATTTTGAATGCTCCTTCTCTGTGGCCGTTGACATCTAAAGCCGAGTTACATTGTGTGTCCCAGAAATTTCAACTGTATCTTCTTGATGATAACTATAAATATCCTTTTCGTTTCCATTTCCTCTGCAACCCCGTAGTTGCTCCCATGTTCGGTCCATAGTATCCTCAGCATCCTTCTGTAGAAATTTCAGCTGTCTCTTCCTAATGTTAAAAAAAATTCTTTTTCCTTCCATTTCATCTCAAACCACATCGTTGCTCACATGGTCGGCCCATCATCATCATTCTCTAGAAATTTCAACTGTCTCTACTTAATGTTCAGAATAAGTTTCCTTTTTGCTTCCATATCATCTCAAACATCGTCGTTGCTCACATGGTAAGCCCATCAGCATCATTCTCTAGAAATTTCAACTGTCTCTTCCTGATGCTAAGAATAAGTTTGCTTTTTGCTTCAGTTTCATCTGAAACATGGTCGTTTCCACATGGTCGCCTCAACTGCATCATTCTGTAGATATTTCAACTGTCTACTTCTGACGTTAAGAATAAGTTTTCTTTTTGCTTACATGCCATCTCAAACATCGTCGTTGCTCACATGGTCGGCTCTTCAGCATTATTCTGTAGAAATTTCAACTGTATCATCCTAATGTTAAGAATAACTTTCATATTTCCTTGCTTCCATATCATCTCAAACATGATCGTTGCCACATGGTCGCCCCATCTACATCATTCTGTAGATATTTCAACTGTCTACTTCTGACGTTAAGAATAAGTTTTCTTTTTGCTTACATGTCATCTCAAACATCGTCGTTGCTCACATGGTCGGCCCATCAGCATCATTCTGTAGATATTTCAACTGACTCTTTTTGATGTCCAGAAAATTTTCCTTTATGTTTTCATTTTATATTAAACATCATCGTTGCTCTCATGGTCGGCCCATCAGCATCATACAGTATATATATCAACTCTCCTTTTTACTAACCATTTAAAAAGCTAAATATATTTATATAGGTAATTACGAGAATAGAGTTCTATCTCGAGAACATCACCAGAGATCCTAAGGCGCGAAAGTCAGTCATCCTCTTTAGTTCCTGTCTCAAACTAGAAAAATGTACATATTCCAGCTCTTGAACATTTTAATGAGAAAAATATGCCGGTGCAAGCGTTAAGAAAGCTTTATTCAACTGAGAATATAAGGTGCGCATATAGTATCCTTTTATAGTCCCAGTAAACAGAAATATCTCTCTCAAAGAAGAGAGTAACTAGACATGGGTAGACCACTTATGAATATTCATGACAACAATCAACATAAGATAATTACCAAACATTATATTTTATTTCAGATATCTTGTCCTTGTCAAAGAAATACATGCACACCTTGTTTAAATATTTCAGATATAAATATGGTGTTGGCATTCTATTCTCTTAATTGTCTATATAAAGTGAAGCCTCGGTTAACGAATTTAATTCGTTCCTGAAGACTGTAGACCAAATCTATTTTTCCAATAGGAATCAATATAAAATGGATTAATCCGTTCCATAATGATTGCTTATTTAAACTCCGTTTCCAATTCATTCCTGAAGGCCGCTCGTAACCCGAAATGTTCGAAACTTTTTTTCCAACAGGATTCAATGCCTGTCTATATTTCTGAGATGAGGTATTATGTACGTTATTCGGAATATTGTCCTCCTCTTTGTTGCCATATTTATTATAAGATTTCGGCAGCTCCGGTGGTTGGAATGTCGAACTGACCCCTTTACACTTTAATGGAAGTCAGTTATCAGTTATCTCCTGTTAATTTCTCACTGGCTTAACCGGGTATTAAACTCACACTCTTTGGGTCCTGTCACTGGATCTAACTAACCCATTTATCCACTGCGCCATGTGTCCTTGAGGATATCTGGCAAAGAATTTCTGGGTATTATAAACCTAATGTCTTCAGTAACTATTTTTACTAGTGCTCATATTGCAATTTTGCTGTTATCATTATATGTTTTTACCAGAGCTCATATTGCAACTTTGTTGTTATCATTGCTTTTTCTCTGAAATAAATACAATATGGGAACCAGAAATAGAGAGTGCCAGACAAAGATGAGGACAATAGTCCGAATAATGTAAATAAGGATTCAATATAGAGGAAAAAAGTCACAGTACAATAAAACTGGAAAATAAATGCACAGCACAACATACGAATGGATACGACACGGCGGTCGACTCAGAAATGATTCCGTTCTGGTTAACACAGTTCAAAAATTAGCTTTTTAAAGGGTTAGTCAAAAGGTGATAACTTTTGTCTCTTGCAACAATGTAAACAAAAATTCTAACAAATTTTCCTGTCTCTAATCACTTTGCTTAGCTTTGTGAAGTCAACTTCTTGTTATCCTGATTCAGTTTTTCATTTTCTGTCCTTTGTACAAACACTTTCCAGGTACTGTAAATTGTTTTACTTAGAGGTTTGACTTGTATAAGTTTATAAAGAGTTCTTTTCTTATCAGCCCCTCATAAATTGGTAAACAGACAGAAAAGTGAAAAGCATTCACAAGAATTACAGACATGAGTAACATTAAGAAGTTTGGAAGCGTTTTGGGAATACCAAGAGATTGAATATATTTGATTGAATCAGATTTTATGTTTTCTCTCTATGAAGTTTAGGGTCATTTGTGATCGTATCAGGATTTCTCTTTAACTCCTGTTTCTCTTTCATACTTCTTCATTAAATTTGATCTCCGTCTCTGAATTTCACGCATTAATTGCATCAATATTTTTTTCCGATGCATAAATAAATTACGATACCTATTTGCATATCTGTTATTCCGACGCGTCTGATGGCGTGGTCAAATAGTTAATAGGTTAGCCTTTAAACCATGAGACAATGGTTTCGAATCTCACTATGGCCAGTTTGTCAATACATGTCTTCTTCTTCCATGTACTTAAAGATGTGAGTAACAATATCCCTTTGCCAAACTTCTCTCGTTTCGAGGTCCATTCGCGCAACATCGTCATGTTAGTGGTCCGCTGTCACCTTTTTCCTTCGATATGTACTGTGAGTGATGAATTCTCTAAGCCTTCTTTTCTTATTTTGTGTCCTAGAAATTTCAGTTGTCTCTTTCTGATTCCTCTTAGAAGTGTTCTATTGTTGTTTTTTTTTATATTTTCCATCACCATGCATTAGCCACCGCGGATTTCCGAAAATGGATACACTAATAGCGTCGTTTTCACATGAGAATTAAGCTAAACATACGCCACATCACGTGCTACCCAACCTCACTGAGACAGGAGACTAGTGGGAGGGAGTAAAAGAAACAAGTTACCTAGCAATTACGAGTATTTTAAGCATTTTGGATCAACAAAACACTTCATGTGACAAACGTTAAGAATTTACTTAAGTGCTCCTTCCATAGAATTATCAGTGTCATTTACTTGAACTACATTTCTGCTTTCTCTAGTTCCATTCATCTTGGAACCGGGAACGGATTAATCCATTTTACATTGATTCCTATTGGAAAAATAGTTTCGATTTATGGGATTTAGGAACGAATTAAATTCGTGAACAGAGGTTTCACTTTAAATAGATACTTACGTGAATAGAATGCCAACATCATATTTATATCTGAATTTTTTTTTTAAGCTTTTCACCCTAAGCAAAGCTGTAGCCACTATCAAGCTGCCCGGCCCGTTTAGGATCAAAGTGCAGTATCTGTGCTTTGTGATCATCCGGGCTGGCTTCTGTCGAACTCTCTAATGCAGAGAGGAACTCGGAGGAAGCTTTGCCGAAGGGCAAGGTTTCCTTCGGGGAGGTAGACAGGACCTGAACCCGTCAAGGCGGGTTCAAAGGTCATATTTTTGGCCGAGCCTACGGGCTCGCGGGCTACCCACATTAAACCGGCCTTGTGCCACATTTAATCCTCGTGGGTGGATTAATAAATACCAAGCTGTAGCCACTATCACGCAAGGGTTACATAGGATTTAGAGCGAGAGCAGATAGGAGTGATAGAGGAAAGGATGAAGAGAGGGATAGTGGATAGATCAAGGCAACTGAAGATGTCGATTGACATTATATTTGAATAGTTGGAGATTTTAGCTATCAGGAAAGCAGGAAAAGGAAAGGTAGTTTCACAGGCGAGAGTTACGAGATATGATGCTATTGGAGTAGAATAGACGGCTACATTTAACAGTTTCGACAGTGAAAGGGTGAGAGCGAGATGCCTGCCTCCGAGGACGCTTGAATTCATGAAGTCTGGGAACCAGCGAAAGCAGCTCATCGGAGCAATTACCATGAAAGTATTTGTAAAAAAGACAGAGAGAGGCGACTGCATCTCTGTGAGAGAGCGACTGATCAGGGCCAATTACATTGCATATCCGTCTCTGTATCTTATCAAGAACCCTGAGGCAAACAGAACGGGGCTCCAGACCATATAGGGCAGCAATACTCCATGCAAGGGCGAATGGTTGATTTGTAGATTTGAAGGATCTATTCCGGGGAGAAAAATTTCCTGGCGCGGTACAGGGAGCCAATTTTCATTGCGGTGGACGAAGAAATTGACTCAATGTATTTGCTCCATGTTAGGTTTATACAAAGTGTGCATGTATTTCTTTGCAAAGTACTAGATATCTGAAATAAAATATAATGTTTGATACTTATGTTAATTTTTGTTATGAATAGGATATTCATCTGGGTGTGAGACTGACCGGCATTGTCCGACATATCTGGTCAGCACTCTTTTCTTTGTTCCGAAAATTTTCCTGTTTCTTAGTAATTTGCTTATCCTTTGGAAGGCATCATTTGGCAATCCAATGCTTATTCGGATTTCTGTCTCAAGATTTTCCATCCTGTCAAATCCCTTCGCAAATATTTAAATTCCTATACTTATTCTGTGTTGACAGCTTCTTCCGTTCACAGTTAGAATCTTGGTGTTGGGGGGTCATTTGCTGGCAACCATACACCCTTGTACAGATTAACTGAAACAATCACTTTAGTTTCCTTTCTTTCATCATAAGTCAGTTTTTGAGCCACTCAAGTGACAGGGTATAATTAATTTCCAATTTTTCCTCAGACTAGGTCATTTGCAGTGGCGTGCAGTAATATGAATCTATTTTGAATCTATTGCCTTGAAAAAAAATTGCGTCATACATGATTGCATCAGACTTTCATCACGTCCAGACACTATTGTTTCGACTGTCGATTAGTTGCCCCACGGTCATCGTCTGTGATGGACATTACTGTGACACTATTTAGCGTTTGGCTAACTAATTAAGCGTGAAAATTAAAAGCGAGAAATACTTAAGAAGAAGCTATCACGAAAGACATACTGAGCGATGTTATATTTTTTAACAAAGAAATGTGGTAAAGATTTTATTTTCATTTACGAAGAAAAGTTTGTTTTTTTTTTCGCAGAAGATAGGAAATTCGTAAGATCTCGGATCTATCAGAATTAATTTATACTATGACGCGGCGAATAAAAGATAGCAATCTGTCCATGGCAATAATGAAAATTTCAAATTGGTCAAGTGGCTCGCAGGGCGAAATGTTGGAAGATAATCGTAATTAGGTCGAGGATGCGCCTGAGAAAAAGGATCAGCTGAGACCACCCCAAAGAAAAAGGAAGGGAAAAGAGAAAAAGGAAAAGAATAAATCATTAACTATCTTTCGGAGATATCATTTGGTTTTGGAAAGTGACCACCTGTTTTAAATGTCCAGAACTTAATAACCACACTACGAGTCGTGGAGGTCCCAGTCGGGGAAAAGAAAGATAGGAAAAAGGAAGAGATTTTTTTCTTTGAGCGATAATTGTAAACTGAAGCCAAACTAGCCACACCCACGCTGCCGAGCGTTCATTGGCTGATTGGTGGCGTGAGCGATGGGCGAAGGTAAACATATGAGAAAGAAGGGAAACCTTTTGACGCCGCTGAGGGGATTGGTGTGAGATACCACTATGAGAAAGAAGGGAAAACTGTTGACGCCCTCTGAGGGGATTGGTGTGAGATACCAATATGAGAAAGGAAGAATTTAGGAGGACAATTCTCTTAAGAATCCCTCTAAAACAGAAAGTAATGGACTGCCAAAAATGGAAAGTGATAAATTTTCCTGTCCGAAAACAAAGAAAATCCTTATTTTGGATTTGGAATTATCGAGAAACACAAAGCAAGACAGGACCCCACCCGGTTTTGGTCGGCGTCCATATAAACGGAGTCACAGGGCAGAGACAGTGGCAGTTGGGAAGACGCAGACAGACTAACAGAGCAGACAGAGTTGAGCTGTGAGCTCGCAGACCTGCCTCGTAGGAGCAGACTGAAAAATCCCACGCATTCCGACTTAGACTTCTAACCAAAAACAATTTATTTTTGAAGAATGACTTAGACTCACACCACCAAAACAAGTTTTACGAATATCGCCTGAAGACACCAAAAAACAGTTTCTTGAAAACAACTTAAGATATTAAGACTCGCCTAACAAATGCAAAGTGTCACGTATCCATAGAAGCGGTTTGGGAGAAAGATTCAGTCCTGTATTCAGCAACCAGATATAAAGATATTTGTCTATGTTTCTTTTTTTAACAGATTTGAATCTTTCGAGTTCTTACTTTATTTTCTTTTACATATACTTGTGCAGTGTCACTTTTGCTCGAATTCGGTTTGCACTACGGCCCAGCGACTGATTGATTTCGTCTACCTAAGATCAAATCACAACGTGGGTAGGTTAGACTAGACGTCAAAGCAGTTACTTCGGTAACCAGACGTTGAAGGCGAGCTGGGAACGACAAGGCTGATACCGAATCTAACCAGATTTCCATTCGAATCAGCCAAGGGTTAGAACCTCACATTTGGCGCCGCGACCGATACGAAGTCACATTGGTCGTCACAGGATAGCACGGGGGCAGAGGCACAGGGTGACGTCACATTACTCCAAGGAGGTGTTTGAAAATTATAACGCTGCACGAATACAATGGCAAGCCTTACCAGTGAACAAATTAAAATAATATCGTCTGGCACGGAAACTATCCTGATTTAAATCCAATCGAAAATCTTTGGTCAATCTGCAAGGAAAGATTTCGTGAAATGGACGTACTTAGTACTAATATATGCACTTGGTCATGTTTAATTGGAACAAAAGTAAATAATAACGGAATTATTCGTTTTGTTTCAATTAATTTGCACAAGAGTTTACATAATGTTTTCTTATATTTCACCATTAGTCCTTTCTTCGCGCTTTCTTTTACTGAACTCTCTAGAAGTTTTAGTAGTTTTTCTTGCGCATTTACTACCACAGTGTCGTCTATGTAATTTAATTGGTTAAAATCGGGGCTATAGATAATAAGTCCTGGTAGTGTTTCCAGTTTCTTTTAGTGTTTGAACAAATTCGTTGAGAAGAAACTTACTTGACTTACCACATTTTTTTTTTTATTTTTGTATACCTACTTGTTATGGTCCAGGTTAGGACCAAGGAAGAACAACACGAACACAAGAGTAGAAAAAAAGTATATTATAAGAATTTTTGATACAAGATGTGGAAGGTGTTAGTATGACTGTCAGCCTGGTTTGGAGTGAACTACTATCTGCTCCACTCGATTCGATGTTTACTTGCTCCCCCCCCACACACACGAGGGAAAGATGTGGCACAGGGCCGAGTTTTACGTGGGTTTACCGAGCCCGTAGCCCCGGCCAAAACATGACCGTGGAACCAATATAAACGGGATCAAGTTGGTCAACTTCCCCGAACGTGACTCTGCCCTTCGTCGGAGCATCGTTCGGGTTCCTCTCTGCTAAGAGGCAGAGAGTTCGACCGTCAAGTCGAGAAGCTCGGCTTGATTCGATATCTAGCCACCCCTCCACGAGGGTTGCATGTGGCACAAGGCCGAGTTTAACGTGGGTTTCCCGAGCCCGTAGGCTTGGCCAAAAAATGCCCGTAGAACAGTCTAAACGGGGTCGGGTTGGTCAACCTCCCCGAACGAGACTCGGCCCTTCGACGGAGCCTCGTCCTGGTTCCTCTCTGCTCAGAGGCAGAGAGTTCGACCGTCAAGCTCGGCTTGATTCGTCCCTCTCCCTTGAGAGGCGTAGTATACATAGTGTTAGGAAGAGTTCATTCTGTAGTTATAGGTAAGGACCCATGTGACTACTCAAATTAATTTTATCCTCATTTGTAAGCGGTTTCATCTCACTATAAGTGCTAGCTTATCCTAAATCCCTTACCAAATAAATCTAGTTTTCCAAGCAGTTCAAATAGTTCTTTCCGTCTTATAACGTATCAAATGTTTTTGTTTTGTTTTTTTTGCGTAATCTACAAAACATACGACATTTTTCTCCGTTTATATTTCTCCCCTTCAAATATAAATACCGCTGTCGTTAGTATAACTTCCGGTGCAGCTGAATTGTGGGAAAATCAATCAAAATGGCGACTCCTCAGCAGAAGACGTTTTGCGTGCTTGAGTTCGCGAAAACAAACGCCATTTTCACGGTGCATGCAGATTCGAATGACTTCATTTTTCAGCAAGATGGAGCACCACCCCATTGGCATCCTGAGGTTAGAGCTTATCTGAATGAAAACGTGCCTCAGCGATGGATTGGGAGGAGAGGTACTAAAGACCTTGCTCTTTGTGGCTGGCCTGCCAGATCCCCGGACCTCACTGTGTGTGTCTTTTTCTTGTGGGGGTGTGTTAAAGACCAAGTTTATGTTCCAGCACTTCCAGCAAGTATCGATGACTTGAAAGATCGAATAACAGCTGCAATCAACACGGTGGACCGTGGCATGCTGAGGCGCGTTTGGGAGGAATTCTCATATCGGCTTGATGTTGTCCGCGCTGCCGGTAGTGGCCACATTGAGCACTTATAAAACATGAAATGAAACTTGAATGTATATACAACACATGTGTTCATGATAGAGGTTTGTAATTTTTTTCGTTATTAACACATCACGTGATGAGTATGGCGTATTCTTTTTGAAACACCCTGTATAATATTTATATCTTGAAGATACCATCCCAGCATACGGCACACTTGAAAAGGGTTTGTAGACTTAAGCTTTAATGAGTTAAAATTGGATAAACGTGTCTGGTCGGAAGCCATCTCAATCTTTGTTTGATAGTTTATATATGGTGATGGTTACTCGATAAAATTAATCAACAGCCTTGGTCACTATTGATTGTGTCCTGCCGTAAGAAGACATAATATTTCAAATTCGTAATTCAACTGTTATGCAATCCGGCGAAAATAAAGTCCTATTTACATCGTTCGGACTGTTATCTTCATCTTTATTGTCATATTCACGACCTTTCGACCGTTTTACGCTCCGGTCTTCTTCAAGTGATATACCTTCTAATTTCGAACCGCCCGCTTTATTTAGTCCATCTGGGTAGATTGATCTAACTCCACAAGGCATGCATTTTCTGGATATCTCAAATTCAGGTAATTATTTTTAGTAATTCAACACTCCAAATTGTTGTTCACTTCTGCTGTGGCACACATTTTTCGGGGTTGAATCCATTTTTGGTTTACTTCAAACAACACTGGGCTAAATAAATGTTTCAGTTCGAAATTCCAACGTACATCACCTGAAGAATATCGGAGGATACAGCGGTCGAAACGCTCTTAATTTTACAATAAAGATGAGGACAACAGTCGAGAATGATGGGCGCCGCCAGGTTAAAACTTATAAGACAATACTATATTGGCGCCCCAAGACTGCCATCCGATGCTAAAAAATGGATACATCTCTTTTCTCCTCCCAGAATTCTAAGACGTTTATGCAGACCGCTAATGAGAGACACAGGAGGAAAGACTTAAAATTCAACGGCTGGATCGTTCTGTGCAAAACAACAAGGATGAGCAAACTGGGCTGAAACAATATTTTATCGCGTTAATAATTTTCTTCATATAAGTTTGGAAGGAATTATTGAAACCCTTTTTCGTAATATAGTGATTTGGAATAATTTCGAATCTGCAAAAGTTCTTGTTAGTTTGTTCAAAACTAACTCAGCTTCATCGTATTGCATAAAGATGGGCTTATTAATGAATCCTTTACTTTCATCTTCCTGAACCTATAAACTCCTTATTAGATTTAGCTTCTTTCAATAGCCAGTATAATTTAGGCGTGGCTTTGCAGTTGTCTTCCTCCTAGAGTAGCTGCCATCCAAGGCTAGTAAATAAATTCATCATTTCTTCTTTCTTCCCTGAATTACAAGATGTTTGCCAAGATGGCGACGACAGACACATGAACAAGACTAATGAGTTCAACCGCTGAAAAGTTGCGTGCAAAACAATCAGTAAAAGCATACTTGGCCGAAAGAAAATGTTATCGCGTTTATAAGTTTCTGTTTTCGAAACGCATTCCTCATATAAGACTGGAAAGATTATTTAAACACTTTTTAATAATATGTTTATTTGGAAAGTTATCGAATAACAATTTCGAATCTGGAAAATGGTAAAATAATTCCAGTTAGTTTGTTCAGTCTTTGCACCCACCTAGCTTCATCGAAATACGTAAATATGGGTATATTAATGAATCCTTTACTGTAGCCATTTATATTTTTAATTTCGCGCATGCGCGTTGACTGTTTTCGATTTTCTCGACGGCACAGTATACTAGGGTCAGTTGGATACCATCTGTGAGAAAAAGAGCACCATGACGCAATTCACTCCGCCAGAAATTTGGAAACGACATGATGCACTGCTTGTGCATTTGCGCTAGAATCTATAATACGAACATTTCAAGGTATTTGGATATCAATCTGAAGACAGTGCAGATAATTCGGAAATTTGAAGTGTTGGATGATATATCCAGTCAATATCTTGGTTTTTGGAGTGATCGCATGTGATGGTGATTGTATACTTCCATTCATCTTCCTACAGGGTCGCAGACTCAACACGGAGACCTACGTCAAGTGTTTTGAAGAGGTTGTGCTTCCCTTACTCAGGTGGGGTGCTGCTGGAAAGACCCATTTTTGGCAACATGATTCTGCGCAAGCAGGAGAACATAGTCATCCCTGTCAGACAATTTCTGCAACCAAATCATCCCTTATATCTGGCCACCTAACTCTCTAGATTGTAACCCCCTTGATTATTATGTGTCGGGTGCAGTTTTGCAAAAGGCCAACGGAGCTCTTTCTAACACCAAAAATAAACTGAAGACAAGGATTATGACAGCATTCACCAACAAATAAAGAGACAATCCAGAAGAGATGCAAGAGATTCCGAAGCCGTCTGGGACACGTAATTGAAACCAGTGCCGATTTTATTGAATGAACTTACTATTTTCTATTTCAAGATATTTTTGCGCAGTTTTGGTAAAAATATCTGTTAAAATGAGATGCCTGTGTTATTTTCATTTTTACGTCATTCAGATGACAATTTATTCTTCGAACCCTGTACTTATCTGGAAATCTTGTGTTGGGTGAAACTTATTAAAAAAGTGAAGCATAAAAATAAATGAAATTGCTTTTAATTCACGAAAAATACCAGGATTAAAACGAGAAACTCCTGGTTACTTGACAGACGTATCGAGAAAACTGACTGACTAATCATGAAATGTGGACTTGGTACCGGCT
>OZ010609.1:51264946-51267446 GCA_963932145.1 Acanthosepion lycidas | reverse complement strand
TTTATATTTAACGATAGGATTGGTTAGAAAAAGAATTGTAAAAGCGAAAGAAAGAAAGAAAGAAAGAAAGAAATATGATAAAGAAAAAGAAATTATATGATAAAGAAAAAGAAAGAAAGAAGGTAAATAATGGAGAAGAAAGAAAGAAAGAAAGAAAAAAGAAAGAAAGAAAGAAGAAAAGACATATGATAAAGAAAAAGAAAGAAAGAAAGAAGGTAAATAATGGAGAAGAAAGAAAGAAAGAAACATGATAAAGAAAAAGAAATTATATGATAAAGGAAAAAGAAAGAATGAAGGTAAATATTGGAGAAGAAAGAAAGAAAGAAAGAAAGAAAGAACGACATATGATAAAGAAAAATAAATTATATGACAAAGAAAAAAGAAAGAAAGAATGAAGGAGAATAAATAAATAAAGATAGAAAGAAAGAAAGAAATATGATAAAGAAAAATAAATTATATGATAAAGAAAAAGAAAGAAAGAATAAAGGTAAAGAAAGAAAGAAAGAAAGAACGACATATGATAAAGGAAAAAGAAAGAAAGAATGAAGGTAAATAATGGGGAAGAAAGAAAGAAAAAAGAAAGAAAGAACGACATATGATAAAAAAAAAGAAATTATATGATAAAGGAAAAAGAAAGAAAGAATGAAGGAAAATAACGGAGAAAAGAAAGAAAGAAAGAAAGAAAGAAAGATCGGCGAAATCGTAAAGAAAACTACAATATAAAAAGAAAAGGAGAAAAGAAATTATCGGTGTATAATGACGATAATAAAACAGCGAAGATAAAACAAATAAAAAGAAATAAAAGACGAAATACGAAAATAAATATTGCATTTAATGAACATAAAAAAAATAAAACGATTCCTATAGAGAGATGGAGAGAAGGCCGAAAAAGAATCGAGCGTTTAAAAGAAAAGTGGTAATGATGGAAAATGTCAGCCTTAGATTGAAACAGATTGTGACATGCAAACACACACGCATATACACATACATATACACACACACTTCTTCACTTCTCTGTCTCTCACACACTTTCTCTTTCTCTCTCTATATATATACATATATGTATGTATGTTTCTATACAGGTATATAAGATAGCTAGCTAGAGTTATATGAACAGATTAGGATAGATAGTTAAATAGATAGGGGGATATATAGATAAATCAGAAAAAAACAAACTTTGACAGACATGCAAAAAATCGTACGGTCTTATAGATAAGACTGATATAGAGGCGTAGATATATTATAAAAAAAAATGATTTAGATAGATATATAGATATGAAAAGATGGATATATATATATATATATATATATATATATATATATATATATATATATATATATATATATATATATATATATATATATAAAAGAGTGAGTGAGATGGATAGGTATGTATAAAATGCCGAAGATGGTCAAATACATATTTATAAAAAGATGAGGTTAGATAGATAGCGGGAAAGATAGATATGAAAACACACACACACAAATAGATAGATTGAAAATTCATATTTTCCATCAATGCCAGGTGAGGATGTCCGAAGTGAGATAAAAACTAAAAATTCGAATACATGTTTTATAGGTAAGCTTTTCTTTTCCATATGGAGCATTAGTGTAGCATAATATTAACACACATTATTGGCCTTGTGCCATCCTCAACTATGCTTAGTTATTATGATAGATAGCAATATTCATATATACATGGATATGTTGATAAATAGATGAGCAAACTTATATATATATATATATATATAGATAGATAGATAGATAGAATCGATAGATAGATAGATATGGAATAATCTTAGATAGATAGATAGATAGATATGGAATAATCTTAGATAGATAGATAGATAGATAGATAGATAGATAGATACCTTACAACATTAGATAGGTAGATAGAGAGAGAGAGAGAGAAAGAAAGAGAAAGAGAGATGGAACAATCTTATATAGATAACGAACACACTGAGATAGATAGATAGATAGATAGATAGATAGATATTAGGTTGGTGCAAAAGTAATGTCGTTTACTCACATAGTAACATATGTGAAAAAACGACATTATTTTTGCTCCAAACTATTAGATAGATAACGGACACACTGAGATAGATAGATAGATAGATAGATAGATAGAGAGAGAGGGAGAGAGATGGAACGGTCTTAGATACATAGATAACGAACACACTGAGATAGATAGATAGATAGATAGATAGATAGATAGATAGATAGATAGATAGATAGATACGGAACAACCTTCGATAGATAGATAGATAGATAGGTAGATAGATAGATAGATAGATAGATACGGAACAACCTTCGATAGATAGATAGATAGATAGATAGATATATAGATACGGAACAACCTTCGATAGATAGATAGATAGACACATAGATAGATAGATAGATAGATAGATAGATAGATAGATAGATAGATAGATAACGAACACACTGAGATAGATAGATAGATAGATAGATAGATAGATAGATAGATAGATAGATAGATATT
>OZ010609.1:51224946-51242446 GCA_963932145.1 Acanthosepion lycidas | reverse complement strand
TTTCTTCAATGCATTTCTCTCTCGCGTGGGCTTTCTCTCTCTCTCTCTGTCGCCTCTCTTTTTAAAATGCAAAAACCCAAATTTTAAAGACTCTTTAATCAGCTGAGAGCATGACTCCTTACATAGCAAATTTTACGCGGCAGTAAATGCCATACATTCTCCTCAAATATGAAGTAGAAACTTCAAGCAACAACAATTTGACTATACAAATGGATGCTGAGTATACCATGGACCGAACATGTGAGCAACGAGGAAGTTTTAGAAAAAAATAGTAATAAAAAGGTA
This sequence comes from Acanthosepion lycidas, assembly GCA_963932145.1. NCBI lineage: Eukaryota > Metazoa > Mollusca > Cephalopoda > Sepiida > Sepiidae > Acanthosepion > Acanthosepion lycidas. Next base: position 51,242,161 of record OZ010609.1, on the reverse strand, counting down.
ACTTATACTTAACACCAAGAAGAGACAGTTAACATTTCTAGGGTGCATAATGAGGAAAGACGGCTTCGAAAATCTGACACTCACGGGACAGTTTGAAGGCAAGAGGGACAGAGTAAAACAAAGCATAACCAAATTAGGTAGCTTTAGTAAATGAATGGTGGAACAGGGTTTAAGATTTACTTTATTTTTATAATTGGAATGACCCCAATCAAATCAGGTGGATAGTATATGCAGATGTTTTTTTAAATCTTATTAAGGAGCTCAAGCTAAATAGTAAGGACACAGAAACATATGAAGCAGCAATAGTCTAGACTTATAGATATATAAAAAATGTATAACCCAGCATACTACACCAACATTCTTAGCGGTTGACCTAGCATTGGATTCAATATAGTTTTTCCACTTCATATCATAACAGAAGAAAACAAAGGGTACCCTGCGAGATCCTTCAGTGGGCAACCCCCATGCCACATTATTTTTCAGTCTGCACCAGTTCTCTTTCTACATGTATTACTTTAGACGACCGCTATTACTACCCTTGACCTTTCCTTACCAAAAACAACACACCATGACTATAAACTACCAAAGATATAAAACTAAACCAGCTCAACAAAAATCACCTAAAGCTCTCTACCTTTCTTTCTCCAACATTCTTGGTATTCGTAAAAAACTCTGCAATGTGGAATAGTTCCTCTTTGAAAATTCTCCGGCCATTCTAGCCCTCTGTAAAACTAATCTTAACACATCAAATCTCTCCTCTGATTTTACAATTCCCGACTGTCTTTCTCTCCTCAGGAAAGTCTCTAATGTCGATATGAAATGGATTGGGAATTTACATCCGCAAACATCTCCCGCTGGCTAGTGAATCACCACACCAGTCATCCGTGTGTCTGCGTCTCTCCTTACTTAATTCAGTCAGCTATCGCTTCTTTCTCTACGGTTCCCCTTCCTTCTATGACTGTTTCATGCAAGATAATATAGACAAGGCCATAAACCTATATCCGTTTGCACCTGTCTTTAATGCCCACCATACCTGATGGCTAAAACTCTCTGTCACTGACTTCCCCACGTGTTTCCTCAGTAACCCTGATGAACATGCTACTCTTCTAGGTCATATTTTTACCTGTCTTCCGGACTCATGTCTTACTGTGAAGGTCTTCCCTCTTGGCAACTTTGATCATGCGGTAGTATTTGCAAATACCTCTTTCAGCTCCCCTACCAGCCAAGAAACTCTTACCAATAGAATATCTTTCTGTTATCAACGAGCGAATTGGGACTCGTTCCGTGACTTTATTCGTGACGTTCCTTGGAAGTTTTTCGTCCTCCTGTTCATAAATACGCATCTGAGTTTTCCAACTCGCAAATTGTAATGCCTACAAAACGAAACTGTTTTTATTTAACCATCATAGAGAAACTTTCATGCTCGCCATCAGCATGGCTGATACTAGACTCATGGAGAGCAAAACACCACTTTTTTTGGCCTCACGTTTTCGACTGATTTGAATTGGAATGACTACATGGAATCAATCGCTGCATCTTCTGCTAGAAATGTTGGGTCACTGTGCCGTGACATATGTTTTTTTCTTGTCAGTCCATCTTGTACATTTAAAAATCTACCATTCGCCCGTTCATCGAATTCTATTGCCATATGTGGTCAGGTGTTCCTGCTACTCATCTCAAGTTTCTTGACAAAAAAAAAAAGAAGGATCGACAATGTAATCGATCCTGACTTGACACCAAGACTTCAGTCACTTTCTCACCGACGTGATGTGACTTCTCTTTATATTTAATACAAATATTTTCATAGCAACTGCTCTGGTCAGATTTTTTTCTCTGGTGCACAGACTATGTGAGTTTAAGTGTTCTACTAGATTGGCATCTAGATCCCACCCTTTTACTGTTTAACTAATTAAATGTAACCACCATTTTTTACTCTAACATTTTATTTTCTCACACTTCACGCCTGTGCAATTCTCTTCCATTTCCTTGCTTCCCTGATAACTGCAGTCTTCAAAAATTAAATGCAACGTCAATAGTGATCTTCTATCTTCTTGAACCTTTTTCAACTTTTATACTTTCCTCGACCCTCCCCCCCCCCATACTGAGATTTTTTTTTTTTTTTTTGTTGCAACTTCACACTCTGTAACCCTTTGCGTATTAATGTCATTCCCGTCTTGCATGGGGTGAAATGATTTGTTATGGTCCGGTTCCTTGTATCACGGTGATAGTCCAAGGTAGAACCAATAAAGAAGAACTCGAATACGGATATAGAATAACACAGATATATTACAGACAGGAATATATACAGAGAAGTAGAACATGTTAGTATGAACAATCAGGTTTAGTAGTAAGCGTCTGAACGCGACTCTGTTTAGACTGCCTCTGAGTCGACTGACTGACTCCTGATGGACTTCACTCCAGACTTCAGACTGAACTCAGACTCCAGACGGAACTTGCTGCTTCCTCTTGAGGTGCAGTATTTATTACGTATGGTATGGTCCAAGATGTTATTATGGGTAAGGTACCATAACATGATTTTTAAAAAAAGAAAAAAAAACGGAAATATAAAATTTAATAAGACATTCAAAGGAGGGGAAATTGTGGAAATTGTCGATGACCTGATGGGAATCCTTGAATAGAAGAAGAATGGCTCCATGAACTTATAATGATGTCCAGTAATGGGCGGGGGAATTCGACCCATTGGGATTGCCAAAGATGCATTCCAAGAGCTAAGCAGAGTATTAAGAGACAGGAAAATTCAGTTAGAAACAAGGAAAAGATTAGTGAACAGTTACATGATATTCTGTTCTCTTATATGGCAGCGAATACTGAAGAATCGTCTCAAAGATCAGGAAGAGACTTAAAGCAACAGAAATATGGTTCTACATAAAGATGCTTAGGATACCATGGGCCTAACATGTGAGCAACAACGGGGTTTTGGAGAGAATGGAAGCGAAAAGGAAACCTATACTTAACACCAGGAAGAAGAAGTAGAAATTTCTGGAGCATATAATGAGGCAAAAGGGCTTGGAAAATATGATCCTCACAGGACAGATAGCAGGAGAGATGGACAGAGTAAATCAACGTCTGACACACAGGATGGGCTTCAACAAATGGATGGCAGTACAGGGTTTGGCAGTTTTTAAAGAGCTATTAGGTTGGTGCAAAAATAATGACGTAATAATGGCGTTTTTTGACGTTACGTCAAAAAACGACATTATTACGTCATTATTTTTGCACCAACCTAATAGAAGAAACAGGGACATGTAGAAATTCATGATCGCCTACATCCTGAAAGAGCACGGCACACAAAAGACGATGCTCATCTTGATTATACACTCATCTTCATTATACACTCAACGATTGAGTCGTCGTAATCTACAGCCTTCTTCGTATCTCACTCGTCTTCGTTTATTCTTGGTAGACATCGCAGAATTAAGGGTGGAGAGAAGAAATTGATCTATATTCTAGCCTCGGATGGCAGCCAGTCTAGGACAGAGACAACTTCAGATCCACGCTTAAAAGTACTGATATTCAAACCGTACTAGAAAAATCTATCTTTGGAGACATAGTGGCTGTGAGTTCAATCCTTGGGTCGGTCAATGTGTACTTGCACTTGGAATTTGAGCGAACAATAAATGAAAAATGCTAAATATAAATACAAACTGGACGATATCTCCTGACATGAGCAGTGGAACGAGCATAGTCTACCCACGTAGATCAAATAAAAAGGTCACTTCAGAATTCCAGCTAGGTCACCCAGATATACACCTGAGGAAAGCCGGGAGAAACAACTGACGAAAGATTCTGTTACCCACAAAGATGGGGATAATAGTGCGTATATGAATCGTATAAATAACTCCTCATCTCAGAAATCCAGGCAAAAATCTATCTTGTTGAAGATAAACTTCATAAGGAGTTTATACCTTCAGGAAGATAGAAGTAAAAGATGAATTAATATGCACATATATACGCGTTTCGATGAAGCTTTATGTTTAGAAAACATGTTCGTCTTAAAAAACTTACTGCCAAGGACGATTTTTACCATTTTCGAGATTTTTAATTATTGAGCCACAATTTCTCAGATAAGCATATTATTAGAAAGTATGTCGACATTCCTTCAAGTTTCAAGAACAAATAGAAAATAGGATTTAAAATGCCAAACATATGAACGGGTTAAAATCTAATTCGTTTGATTATATTGCTCACAATAATTCAGCTTTTGAACGCTACAGCCTACATCAGGTGTCTGTCGTCGTCGGTCTGTGTAAACTTGGAATTCAGGATGTAGAGGATAAGAGATGGATCCATTTATCAGCCTAGAATGTCAGCCAGTCGAGTAGAAAATCTGATTTGGTGAAGACATGAACCTATATTCTATAAGGGGTTTATAGGGTCAGCAAGATGGAAGTAAAAGATTCATTAATATGGCCATAATTAAGCACTTCGTTGAAGTTACGCGTTTTCAAAAATAACAGGAACTATTTTACAAGATTCCAGATTCGACATTGTTGTGCGAAAATTTTCCAAATAAGCATATTATTAAAAAGTGTTTGAATAATCTTTCCAGTCTTATATGAGGAATGCGATTCGAAAACAGAAACTTAGAAACGCGATATCTTGTTTCGGCCAAGTATGCTTTTACTGATTGTTTTGCACGCAACTTTCCAGCGATTGAAATCATTAGTCTTGTTCATGTGTTTGTCGTCGCCATCTTGGTAAACATCTTGTAATTCAGGGAGGAGAGAAGAAATGATGAATTCATTTACTAGCCGTGGATGGCAGCTACTCTAGGAGGAAGACAACTGCAAAGCCACGCCTAAACTGTATTGGCTATTAAGAGCAGCAAAATATAATTTGGTGAAGCTGTGGAGTTTATAGGTCAAAGAAGATGAAAGTGAAGGACTCATTAATAAGCCAATCTTTACGCAATACGATGAAGCTAGGTGTCTGGAAAACATGTTTGTTTTAAAGACTGAACCAGACAACAAGAACTATTTTACCATTTTCCAGATTCGATATCGTTGTGCGACCATTTTCCAAATCAGCATAATATTAAAATGTTCTATAATTCTTTATAATCTAATAGAAAGAAAATTATTAGCGCGAAAATTAATAACGCGATAAAATATTGTTTCAGCCCAGTTTGCTCATCCTGTTTTGCAAAGAACGATCCAGCCGTTGAATTCTCCGGCTTTCCTCCTGTGTCTCTCATTATCGGTCTGCCTAAACGTCTTAGAATTCAGGGAGGAGAAAAGACATGGATCCATTTATTTGCATCGGATGGCAATCTGTCTAGAAGAAAGAAAACTGAAGAACCACGTCTCATCGTTATTAGATATTGAAAAAGCAGTAGCAAAATCTAATTTGGTGAGGCGGTGAACCTATACTCCATGCTAACGATCACATCACGTTGAATCACCAGTTCCGTTAAGCAAGGTCGAGTCTAGTCGGTACCTAGATGGGTGACTGCCCGGGAATACCGGGTACTGTAAGCTTGGGTGTGGGGGTGGTGTAATATATAATGGTTCGGAATTTTGTTAATCGGAGAGCCGTGTTCCTGTTGCAGTTGTTTTCGTTACACTCACGCGCAAATACCGTTTCGCGAAGGTATGAACCCACCTCTTCTATCCCCAGCTAAGGGTTAATTATTAAGACTTGTCTCACTGAAACCATTATTATCTGTCAAAATAAGTATTGCATACAACATATTTCGATTTCTGCATTAAATAACCCACAGAGGTGTTGATATGCAGCTACAAGCAACAAAAAGAAAAAAAAAAGAAAAAAATCTATACACTACAATGGGTTTATAGGTCCAGGAAGATGAAAGTAATGGATTCATTTATAAGCCCAATTTTACGCACTACACAGAAGTTTAGAAATCAAGTTACTCTTAAAGGCAGAACATCGTGACAAGAACCCTTTTACCATTTTCCAGATTCAGGATCATTGTTCGAAAAAATGTGCAAATAATCTTTTTATTAAAAAGTGCTTAAATAATTACTACAAATTTTAAACAAATAATAGGATTCGAAAACCGAAACTTATTAAAACGATAAAATCATATTACTGTCCAGAATGTTCCTATTGATTATTTTTATCGCAAAGATTCAGCCGTTGAAATCTCCAGTCTTCTTCGGGTGTTTCTTCATCGTCATTCTTAGTAAACGTCACGTTCTTTTCAACACAACCTTTTGCTCATTCCAAGGAACTATATTTATATCCCTCGAAGTTATTTCATATCAATCAACATTTACCGAATTTCATTAAAATGTGTGTCTCATGTCCGTTTTCCTATACTGAACTGAAAATTCAGCACTGCCAAACCTAGAGATTGAACTCATAACTTAAAAGAAATCATATGGATTTATTCACGGCTTTAAACTAAAACGACCTGAATATCGCTTGGCCTAGTGGATTAATTTTTTTTTGGGGGGGGATGTATATGTATACCTGGCCACTCGTATACGAGGATACCCCTCTGCCAGAGGCTCGCTTAGGTACATTTGTGTTTGTTAAATATGTGATTCATACTGCAAAGATACTGAGCAGACCTCAGAGTTTCTAGGAAAGAGCGTTTTGTCTAACGTGATCAATAATTTGAACAAGGCCAGTACGCTAAAGCCCTCGGTCACGATGACTTGTGACTTCGTGCTAGCAAAGCTATCGACTGCCACTCAGGGTATGCGGTTAGTGAATTGTTGTATGGCGTTAAATGGAAGAATCAGAGAAGGTTATATGTAGAGCAGATAACGGTTGATACTAAACTTGAAAAGGTTAATATTGTAGAGTTCATGGAACCACCCACGCAGGAGTCCGTTCCATGAATTATTGTTTTTAGCTATCTTGCCAATGTAATACGTTAGGGATGAGTGTCATTCAATTTTATTGATGCAGAAGTCGGGTCTTAGATATAATAGTCTGAATTGGCAGCGCTTAAGAAGAGTACTCGTCTGAAAATTTACTATTTATTTTGTTGTTACTAAACGTTCACCCAAAAGAATACGCTTAAAAAAAATAATTCGAGCAATACATTGAAAAATATTACCTGCAATATATCCTCCTGCATATGACGATAACATACATCCTCGTCCTGGGTAAGACGGTTAACTACATTCGCGTCCTGAATAAAACGATAAAATACGTTCAACAGCAAAGCCTCTGATCAGGAGGTTTTGAGAAGCTTAGAATCACCTCTTAATTGCTGGTGTTCCTTGGTACACCCTGAACCGGGGTTTTAGCACCTGTTAGGGTCCTAGCTATTAGTAAATGAGTTAACCCCCAAACCGGTGTCAAAACACTATGAAAGTGTAAAAATAGATTTTAATACCCGAAATACTTTGTAAAAAAAATATTAGCAGCAATACATTTTTGGAAAAAAAATTACAAGCATTACATTTTTGAAAAAAATATACCATAAATAAAAAACTTGTCGGTATTAAATAACCAATTGACGTTGATATGCTGCAAAAATAAGAAAGAAAACAATAGCAATACATTTAAAAAAAAATATTATGAGAATACATTTAAAAAAATAAATTTGAAAAAAATATTACCTGCATTACATTTGAAAAATATTATCAGAAATACATTTTTTAAAATACCGTCAATAGATTTTTAAACAAAATTACCATCAATACATTTAAAATAAAAATATTACCCATACATTTTTAAAATACTATCTGTAATACATTTTTAAAATATTACTAACAATAAAATTAAAATTAAAATATTACCAAGAATATACTTTTTTAATAAAATATTACCACCAATACAGCTAAAAAAATATTACCCTCAATAAATACGGATTCTATTGATACGAACCTATCCTAAAAATGCTGTCAGTTGATAAACCATAAAACAAAATAAACCAAATCCAGTACTTGGGTCTGGCAGTTCTAAGTCAAATCATCCATTTTAGAGTGGATTAACCAGCAAAACAGGTTAACCTTATCCTTTATCCAGATTTCGGATATCGTAATTTCCTCACAGTAAGAATGTCTAAAGGAATACAATTATTATGTTATTTTTGAAGACTGTAATTTAAAAAAAAATTCTATGAAAACGTTTCTATCTTTGACATTAGAGTAAAGTTAACAAAACAGAGCCCCACCCCCAAAAAAAATATCGTTGTCAGTTCTATGGCATTAGCCGGAGCAGATTCTTATGTAGGTTCGACCATTATCAAATAAATTTCGAACAAATGCTTCTTCCATAATGTTTCTTCATTTAGTTGTAGCGTCCCTTCAAGACATAGGCGATAACTGTTTTTCGTATTTACAAACTCATACGGCTCTTAGCAGTTGGTTTTGTTTGTTAGTTTATTTTGCTAAGGCTTACATCCCAGTTCTGTCATCCATTCACACAAGCTCGACAGAATAACTTATCTCTCTTGCCCAGAATACAGGATGCGATGGATAAATTGTCGTCTAAATGAAACAAAAATGAAAATAACACAATAACATTCATTTTAACAGATATATTTACCAGAATTACACAAAAATATCTTCAAATAATAAAGATTTATTCAAAATAATCGCCATTGGCTTCAACTACGGCCTCCAGACGACTTCGGAATTCCCTGTAACTCTCCTTGCTTAAGTTGGTAAATGCTGCCATAATCATTGCCTTCAGTTCATATTTGGTGTTTCAAGGAGTATTGTTGGTCTCTCGCTCACCTGCGCCCCATTCACATTAATCAAGAGGGTTGCAGACTGGGGAGTTAGGTGGACAGATGTAAGGGGAGATGTTGTCGCAGAAATTGTCCGACAGCCATGACTGGGTTAACTTGCTTTTATGTCATGGTGCAAAGTCCTGACGCCAGACACAGTCTTCCACCAGTCACCAACTTGACCCAGGGCAGCACTACATCCTCAAAGCAGTTGATGTCGTCCTGCGTGTTGAGTCTGGGGGCCTGTGGGAAGATAATTAGAGGCATAACGTCATCACTAGTGATTACTCCAAACATCTTGGTAATCAACATTAGACTCATTCTGTATCGTCTGTCCTCTCCTCAGACTGACACCCAAATACTCTGAAATGTTCATATTGAAACATCCGGCGCAAGCTGTAGAGGATGTCGTTTTTAAATTTCTTGCGAAGTAAATTTCGCTCATACGGTGCCAAACTGACCCTACTATACTGTTGAGTCGACAAAATCAAAAACAAACGACGCGCATGCGTGGAATTAAAAATATAAAATGGCGACATTTTAACCATCACACCCTGTATATCTCTGAGAGTTAATTAAGTTTTCCAAGCTATCTTTTCTCGTTGTGTCTAAGGAATTTCTACTGTCTTTTCCTGATTCTGAGTATAAGTGTTCTTTCTGTTATCAGTCTCTTTAAAACTTTCTTGTTGGTTTTTCGATCAGCCATGGAATTTTTAGTATTGTTCTGTAGAGCTGCCTGTCTGCTGCCTTTATTTTTTTTTTTACATATCCGGGACAGATTGTCCAGCATTCACTTTCAAATAAGTGGATGGATATCAGATAGCAATACAGTAATTTCTTTGTTGCTAACGAAAGTTTTTTTCCTCCTGTTTCTCAGCACTTTGTTTAGATTTTGGAATGCTTTTTCCGCTAGTCGAATGCTAGTTCGAATCTTGGTTCCGGACTATCCATCCTCTGTGAAAACACTTCCTAGTTAATTAAACTTCTCCTGCTGTTTGATAGTTAATACATTTCTTCTCAAACTGAATGAATTTTTCATCGATGCTAAATTGTTTTTGTTTTTTTTTCTAAATATCTTAAAAGAGGTACAACATTTAATGAGTGCAATAAAAGCAGAGATAATTAAAACGAAACAATTGGAAACCTTCAACTAGAAGAGGTGGGTATATTTAAACAAGAACGAAAAGAGAAACATATTATAAACATAGCTAACTGGTTATCGTACCAGTTTCGTTAGAACTCGACCGAGGAAATCAGAATAGTGCTTAGGTTAGATGTGGCACAAGGCTGAAAGTATGGAGCAACCAGTGAACATCGAACTCACTACGCAGTTGTAATTGATCTAGCAAGACAAGCTTACTAACGGCAGCAAGGCTTCTGATTTGGGATTGAAACCGCCTCTTAATTGCTCTCGCTTCCAGGTTAACCCTGACCCAAAGTGTATAAGCCCATTAGGGTCCCAGTTATGGACGTATAGTTAACACCGAAACTGGGGTCAAAACACGATGAAAATATAAAAAAAAAAAAACATGTTTATAGTAAAAATACCAGCAATATATTTTAGAAAAAAAAAATCATCGAATTTCTCAAGATGATTTTCTAAGCGTAGCTTAGATGTGGCACAAGGACAACATTGTGGAGCAACGGGAGAAGGTCGAACTCATTATTCAGTCGTAATTGATCTTGCAAGACAAGGTATATATATATATATATATATATATATATATATATATATATATATATACATATATAGATATATATAATTATTTATTTTAAAATTATATATATATATATATATAATTATATATATATATATATAATTATTTATTTTAAAATTATATATATATATATATATATATATATATATATATATATATATAATTATTTATTTAAAAAATATAACATAAACAAAATACCTATTTTTGTAGTGATTTTATTAAATCACTACAAAAATAGGTATTTTGTTTCAACACCTCTGGTGTTTTATCATAAGATAAGGGTTTTTCCTTTATTCTACATTCAACATCATCACTTGATAAGACACCAGAGGTGTTGAAGCAAAATGGCTATTTTGTAGTGATTTTATAATATATTTATGTTATTATTTTTAGATCAATAATTAATCAATTAATTATATTTGCTCTACTCTACATTGAGCACTCTTTTAATAATAGTAATTGTTGGTTATTGGAATTTATTCCGTATATACCAATCCGATACTTATATATATATATATATATATATATATATATATATATATATATATATATATACATATATATATATATATATATATATATATATACATATATATATATATATATATATATATATATACATATATATATATATATATATATATATATATATATATATATATATATACATATATACAGGGTGTCCATAAGATTCGTGTGCACTTTTAAAAATTACAAATTTATCTTTATTTGCGAGAGAAACAATTTGCAAAAATGATTAGAAAGATATAAATCTATATTTTTTAAAGTTTTATTGAAATATTATGTAAGTTTCCAGATGTCCTCCATCAATAGCAATACAAAGGGTAATACGATTTTGCAGTTCACGAAAAACATTTTCCAACTGATTTACAGTAATGCCTGAAATCACATTAGTTATTTTAGCTATACTTAAAACTAGGTACATTAATCTTTATAACATTTTTACAGATTATTTCTATCACAAATACAAATAAAGTTATAATTTTTAAAGTGCACACAAACTTTATGTACACACTGTATAGTTAAGCGTATGAAAAAAAAATATATATATGCGCATATGTACTTGTACGTCCGTATAAATATATTTGTTCCTCAAGTTTTATAAATACAGTGCTCAATCTTATATAAGAGATATATAAGTATACATAAGCTAATGGACATAATATCCAACGTCGGTAGTACGACTTGGAGTTTCATGCGGTCTTGCAATCTTCAGTTTCTAAGTATAGACTTAGAATATATTTTGAGAATATACTCAGCACTTGAAGATTGCAAAACTGCATGAAACTCTGAGTTGGATATGACGTATATACTTTAATATATATATATATATATATATATATATATATATATATATATATATATAACAGCAAACCAATATCTATTATGTCTAATCGTAAGCCGTTCTAAAGTTCGCATGTTTGTTTTAATTTCGGTAGAAAAAAAAATGATTAAGTTAGTCCTTGATCCATTTTTAGAGTAGTAATACGTCGCATATCAACATAACAAAATATAATTTTGATGGTGAATATTTTTGTTTAAATGTCCGTATAACCACTCCATTTCTGATCTATCTATCTGTCTGTTAGGTTGGTGCAAAAATAATGTCGTTTTCTCACATAGTAACATATGTGAGAAAACGACATTAGTTTTGCACTAACCTAATATCTATCTATCAGCGTCTGTCCGTTATCTATCTGTCTCTCTCTGTCTCTCTCTCTCTCTCTCTATATATATATATATATATATATATATATATATATCAATTTGTTCGCTATCTATGTTTGGATATATTTATCTGAGTCTTTTTATTATATATCTACGTATATATATATACATGTATATATATATATATATATATATATATATATATATATATATATATATATATGTATATGTATATATATATATATGCCCAACTATCTTTCTCACAATGTTCATATCTATCTATCTATCTATCTATCTATCTATCTATCTATCTATCTATCTATCTATCTATGTCAGTCTATTCACATTCTTTCTCTCTCTCTCTCGATCTATATCTCTATCTCAATTGGTTTCTATCTATCTATCTATCTATCTATCTATCTATGACAGTCTATTCACATCTATCTCAATTGGTTTCTATCTATCTATCTATCTGTCTATCTCTCTCTCTCTCTCTCTCTCTCTATATATATATATATATATATATATATATATATATATACATATATCAGCCCATTTATATATATATATATATACATATATATATATACATATATATATATATATATATATATATATTTATATCAGCCTGTTCTTTATCTGTCTATCTCTTTCTAGTACTTCTTAGACTGTTATCTGTTTATCGCAGACGGTTATCTATCTATCTATCTATCTATCTATCTATCTATCTATCTATCTCAATCTTTTTATAATTTTTCAAAAATCGGAATCGCCCCAAACAACAGGTTAGAATGTAAGAATTCGGACGAGAAACATGAATGATGAGCAGAAAGAGAAGACAGCAATCAGGTGGAGAATAGACAGCGATTGACATTGCGTTTAAATGTTTGCAAATCAAAGCCGGCAGGAAGGCAAGGAGCTGAAAGGGAGTTCCACAATCGAGAAGCGCGAAAGAAGGAACTGTTAAAATAGAACTTGCGGCTGCATCTATCCAGCTCAACTGTAAATTGATGTGATCTCGACGTTAGTCTAGCGCTCCGCTTATATTAAGAAACTCTAAGTGCAATAGTGAAGAGTTCACCCGAACCATACGGCGCTGGGTATTTGACTGGAACTGAGCAGCCAGATCAGGGCCTATAATATTGTAGATCCTTCTTTGGATCTTATCATAGTCTTCAAGGTAAATATCAGAGGCACTAGAGCATATATGGCACTAATATTCTAACCATGGACGAATGATAGACGCATAGATATGTAATATAGATTCTGGAGACAATTGTCTCGCCCGACATAATGAGTCAAATTTCTTAGCAGCTAACCTAGTAATGTATTCATTATAGACTTTCCAAGTCATATCAGCAGAGAATGTGAGACCGAAAAGGGGCAATGGGTCACTTTTATGGAGGATAACATCAGCCATGCTGATGAGACGCAGCGAGACGCAGCAAGGCATTTCTCAGATTTATAAAAGAGAGAGATTTAATTTTGGTGGCGTTAAAATTAACAAGCCATATTTAGCCCAGTTAACTACGGACTTGAGGTAGTCTTCAACATCGGCTGCCATTTTGAACTTGCTAAGACTGATTATCGACGCAGGAGTAACTGGCTGTGTCGTCACCGTATATACCAAGTTGAGAGCCGACGTGAACGGAAAGGGCCTTAATGAAGATTAAAAAATCAAGGACCTATCCCACTCTTTTCATATGTATCAACAAATTTATATATGTCTCTGTCCAACTATCTTTCTCACAGTGTTCATATCTATCTATCTATCTATCTATCTATCTATCTATCTATCTATTTATATAATCTCAATTGATTTCTGTCTATCTATCTATCTATCTATCTATCTATCTATTTATATAATCTCAATTGATTTCTGTCTATCTATCTATCTATCTATCTATCTAATCTCAATTGGTTTCTATCTATCTATCTATGTCAGTCTATTCACATCTATCTCAATTGGTTTCCATCTATCTATCTATCTATCTCTCTCTCTATATATATATACATATATATATATATATATATATATATATATATATATATATATATAGCCTATTTCTATCTATTGTATAATGATACTGACACGCACACATGCATCTTTTCTATTACAGGTACTTTGGATTTTGTCAAGATTCTTGTTATATATATATATATATATATATATATATATGTGTGTGTGTGTGTGTGTGTGTGTGTGCGCGTGTGCGTGCGTGCATGCCCCCGCGCACTGAGTTTTATCAATCCTACAGTTCATTGTTGCAAGGAAGAGCTGGATACATATCTTTTCCAAAAGTATTTACATATATGCGAATTCAACGAACACGCACGGTACTTGAACTCGGCTCTCCGATTACACATTTCGAGCCGGTATCTAATACAAAATAATAAACAGATGAGCTAGTTTACTATATAGATAGGCAAATAGACTGTAATAGATAGACAGACAGATAGATAGATAGATAGATAGATAGATAGATAGATAGATAGATAGATAGATAAACGGAGTGAGCTACATAGGTACCTAGATAGATAATAGGGAGACAGGAATAGATAGATAGATAGATAGATAGATAGATAGATAGATAGATAGATGTGAATAGACTAAAATAGATAGATAAATGACAGACTGAGATAGATAGATAGATAGATAGATAGATAGATAGATAGATAGATAGGTGCGAATAGACTAAAATAGATAGATAAATGAACAGACTGAGATAGATAGATAGATAGATAGATAGATAGATAGATGTGAATAGACTAAAATAGATAGATAGATATGAACAGACTGAGATAGATAGATAGATAGATAGATAGATAGATAGATAGATAGATAGATAGATAGATAATGAACGAACACACAAACACAGAGTGAGATAGAGGCAGAGAGGGAGTGACGGACAAAGATAGATTAATAAGCTGTAAACGAGCAAATTAAAGCGGGAAATATCTTACTTGAGCGGATGGAAATGAAGTGTGGTTATTTTTTTCCCTTGTTCAGTGTTTCATCTGAGACCCTGCGACTTAAACAAAGACATGCCTCTGTTAAAACGGGCCTCTACCATCCATTTAGAAAAACCCCACGTCTTTGTCAACATTCAGCTAAAATTTTATTTTATATAAGTTCTAGTTCCGTTTTTTTTTTTTTAATTTTTGTTATTGTCATTTTTATTAATGAATCGCGGCAGCCATTCTTTCTATCTATCTATCTATCTATCTCTGTTCATATCTATCAATATGTCCATTTATCAATCTATCTGTTCTAATATTTTCATATATCTATCTATCTATCTATCTATCTATCTATCTATCTATCTATCTAGCCTACTCTCTACAAATCTATGTATATATCTATCTCTCTATCTATCTATCTATCTATCTATCTATCTATCTATCCTACTCTCTATAAATCTATGTATATATCTGTCTCTTTTTCTTGCTCTGTACATTTCTATCTATCTATCTATCTATCTATCTATGTTCGTGTCTATTTATATATCCATCTATCAATTTATATGTCCTAATATGTTCATATCTATCTATCTATCTATCTATCTATCTATCTATCTATCTATCTATCTATTTATCTATCTATGTTCATATCTATCTATATATCCATCTATCAATCTATCTGTCCCAGTATGTTCATATCTATCTATCTATCTATCTATCTATCTATCTATCTATCTATCTATCTATCTATCCTAGTTCAAATAATGTTTAATTCTGAAGATGCAAGTATCAATTATAATACTGAAATATATATATATATATATATATATATATATATATATATATATATATATATATATATATAATCAGAATGAGATAACAGCTCTCAACGAAGATACACAATGTCTAGCCTGGTCAGTCCCTAGAAGGGTGACCGCTTGAGAATAACTCGCGCCTGAATCTTTCGTGTGGTGTAATAGGCAACTACTCGGAATTACAAATCTCAGAAGTGAGTTCCAATGCCAGTCGATATCATTATACTCAGTTATCGCAAATACACTTAGGAAAGTTAAAAATCCAACTTTTATTAATAGAACTTATTTCAGTAAATCATTATTATCTTAAAGATATTCCGAAATAAATATTTTCCGATTTTAATCACCTTTGAAAAAAGATTGACGGGCCGAAAAAAGCCAATCAATCACTCCATATTGTAATTATTATTTGTTTTCTATCAGTGAATAAAATCATCGATCTTATTAACAGATATAAAAGCAACAATTAAACCCTTTTCTATTAATCAAAGAATTCACTCGTATCGAATATAATGTTCATTATTATAAAGCCACTAAGAGTGTATTTGGTGCGTGGAAGAAGAACCATATTTTAGATTATAAATGTTATGATCTACTAAAGGTTTCCCGCAGGTTCTCTCCCGGGAACAATGTCGCTAATAGGCTTGCTTTGCAGAGACTTCGACTGTAGTAAAATGAACGCTGTAGTTGAAAACAGACAAATGTACTGTTGTGTGTGTGCGTGTGTGCAGAACGCGTGTTCACGTGTCCTTTTATTGAATGGGAATGCGTCCCCGGTCTTCTCTTTTGCGAGCGGAGATATATACGCTATTTTTACGAATGAATTCGATCTATCTATCTATCTATCTATCTATCTATCTATGTATCTATCTAGGTATCTATCTATCTATCTATCTATCTATCTATCTATCTTTCCTAATATGTTCATATGTATGTATGTATGTATGCATGCATGTATGTATGTATGTATCTATATATCTATTTATCTATCTATCTAGCCTACTCTCTACAAATCTATATATATATATCTGTCTCTCTCTCCTAATCTTTACATATCTATCTCTGTTCATATATCTATCTATCTATCTATCTATCTATCTATCTATCTATCTATCTATCTATCTATCTATCTGTCCTAATATGTTCATATGTATGTATGTATGTATGTATGTATCTATCTATCTATCTATCTATTTCTGTTCATATATATATATATCAATATATCCATTTATCAATCTATCTGTCCTAATATGTTCATATGTATGTATGTATGTATGTATGTATGTATGTATCTATCTATCTATCTATCTATCTATCTATCTAGCCTACTCTCTATAAATCTATGTATATATCTGTCT
>OZ010609.1:51214946-51219946 GCA_963932145.1 Acanthosepion lycidas | reverse complement strand
TATTAGATACTTAGCAGCTTGGGTTTGATTACTTTGATAAGGCTGCACACTCAGCGCTATCGCAGTATATAAATGCTTTCCAATTAGGTAAAAAGCAATGAATAAATTTATATGTTAAATACGTAGAGATATACGTATAACTTTGTATATTTTGTTTTTATTAGATATATTTTATTATGTACAAACACACGCACGCAAACAAACATACAGAGTGCGATTAATAAATTGTCGACATTTTATATTTTTCATTTCGGGCATGCGCGTTGTTTTTGATTTTGTCGTCTGCAAAGTACCGTAGGGCCAGTTGGGCAGAGTATTCAGTTCGATGATCTATCCAATCAGCATCAATGTGTTTAGTGTGATCATTAGTGATGCCGAGGTTCATTTTAACCACAGGGAATCAAAGCCAACCTGGAGGCCTACATTAAGTGCCTTGCGAAAGTAGAGCTATCCTGCCTCAAGAGAGTAGCTACTAGAAGAACATATATCTGGCAACAGGACTCAGAAACATGCTTCAAATACAAGAGAAACCATTCTTTACTGTCTGACATTTGGCCACGTAACTCCCCAGACTGAAACATCTTGGTTATTATGTGTGTATGGGGGTAAACAGTTGAGCGAGAGACCCCCAGAACTACTTGTAAGACCAAAGATGAGCTAAAGGCAATGACTATGGCAGCATACACCAACTTAAAAAAGGAGACAGCCCGGAAGAGGTGCAGGGGATTCCTAAGCCGTCTGGAGGCCAAGGCTGAAGCCAATGGCGTTTTTATTGAATAATAATAATAATAATAATAATAATAATAATAATAATAATAATAATAATAATAATATGGATAATGAATTTATAAATAAATAACAAAAAATAATAATGAATTTTAATATTTCGAGATATTTTGTGTATGTTTGGCAAATATATCTGTTAAAATGAGATGGCAGTTTTATTTTCATTTTTGCGTAATTTAGACGACAATTTATCCATCGCACCATTTGTATATACTGAAATACAAACACATATATATACATATATTTATATATATATATAACATAAGAGAAAGGTCATTGTCATTATACATATATATATATATATATATATATATATATATATATATATATATATATATATGCTTTTTTCCACGTGAGTCTGTCTATATTTCTGAGATGAGGTATTATGTACAGTATTTACATTATTCGGACTATTGTCCTCATCTTTGTCACCATATTTATCACAACGTTTCGGCTGTTGTACGCTCTGGGCCTTCTTCAGATGGTTGGAATTTCGAACTGAACCCTTTATTTCGATCCCTGGGGTAGAGTGTTCTAGTTCCACGTGCCATGTTTGATGGATGTCAGTTATCAGTTACCCCCTGCTAATTTTCCCTCTGAAAGTTCTCCACTGCCTTAACAGGGTATTGAACTCACACTCTTTGGGTCCTGTCACTGGATCTAACCAACGCCTTTATCCACTGTGCCTTGAGGACATCTGGGTATGAATTTCTGGGTATTATAAACCTAATGTTTTCAGCAACAATTTTTACCAGTGCTCATATTGCAATTTTGGTGTTATCATTGCATATTTTTACCAGAGCTCATATTGCAACTTTGTTGTCATTGCTTTTCCCTGGCATTCCTTATTACTGGTTCCCATATTGTATTTATTTCTATGCTTGGTCGGCTCAGGAGATTTTTGTGTCCTAGCATATGTGCTGATTCCTTAAGTTTACGAATTTTCCAGTGGTGTTCCCTGTCTATGATCTCAACATGATCACACAGGGGATGGTGATCTCCCTTCTCTCCCCATTTTTTCCACGTTTTAAAATAACTGATTCTTTCTGAAAATACTGAATAAATGTTTTCAACTACATTGAATGTTCTTCTACTTATGAACTCTACTAGTAGTCAAAACAAAACAAAGCTGTTGAATATGGAGGGCATGGAAGTTGCTTCCATCTTAAGTAGATTTTTTTTTCTTTGTTTTTATTTTTTTATTTTTTTGTGTGTGTGAGAAACCCTCATGAATTTTCTTACCGGAGAATAAAACTTCTTCTGTTTCGATATAATTCTTCCTTTACCCGATCAAGTGTTTGACATTAAGAATGGTCCGTCCTTGTTTCACTAAATGGAAATATTTCTCCAGATACAAAGAGTCCAGATTTATGGATAGGCACTAGTTTCTCATTTTACATTGACATGCAAAACATATTTTTCATCATCTATTACAATCCGATGGGAAAATAAATGTTTGGGTATTCTTTGTTAAAGTCTTCTGCACATGAAAAATGGTAAATATCTGTTTTTTAAAGTTATAATCTTTCATGGGCTAAATTCTGAAATGTGCAATAAACGACACACCGTCATATGCATAACACAAAATATATACACAGTTTCCTGCAAATCAGGTTTGGTTTGGTTTATTTTGTTTTACGTCATATCAAACTCAATGGGTCATTTAATACCGACAAGATTTCAGTGATAGTTTCGTATGAATAGAAAATGCATTCTTTGTAAGAAATCGGTTTGTAGATCAGGTTTAATTTTGGAAAATGGATGGTGGTAATATTTTTTCCAAAATTGTATTGCTGCTATTGTTACTATAAAATCTATTTTTATACTTTCATATCGTTTCGAACCCAGGTTGGGGACGAAATGTTTGTCCATAACTGAGACCACAACAGGTGCTACCTCCTCGGGTGTTGATGGACCTAAACAACAGCAATTATGAGGTTCTACACTTCAGACTTATTTCTTCCTTGGTCTGTCGACTCATGAATAGATGAAATTCGTAATTTATTTAGTTCGGTGGCTTATGTAATTCTGTAGTGATCAAAACAAGAGAAAATATCAAGTTACTAACACTGGCGAAAACAGAGAGTGCGAAAATATATCTCATTCCAATTATCTTATTTTTTTTCTTGTGGTTCTTATTTCCGGAAAATTTTGGTGTAATGCTTCATGTCCTCGATCAAGTTCCTCGCAATAAATATAGACATGCAGTGATGGTCCTTCCTTATTCCATAAGCTCGTAATGGACGACGCCTACAAAATTCCACTAGACAAAAACAAGGATTTCCAAAGATTTTTTAGATATAGAGTGTTGATTTTAGTGTTTCTATGCTTTCCTTTTTTTCTTATAATAGTTTTTTTTTTAAATTTTCTGCAATATGCCGTTTCTCATCTGCTGCAAAATGCGGTTCATACATGAAAATCTGGTATTGCTGATTAAAAGATTACTGATGTTGGACCATAATCTTCGGTTCTCAAGCACCTCCCACTTTGAGGCTTTCGCAATTAAACTCTGAAATACATTATAAACAACACGTATCTGTCTATATCCTATTTGTCTATATTTCTGAGATGAGGTATCATGTACATTATTTACATTATTCGGACTCCTTTTGTCGCCATATTTATTACAACGTTTCGGCCCTCATCAGGTGGTGGGAATGTCGAAATGAACCCTTTATTTCGCTCACTGTTCTAGTTCTACATGCCATGTGTAATGGATGTCAGTTATCAGTTATCTCCTGTTAATTACTCTCTCCAAGTTCTTCACCGCCTTAACCAGGTATTGAACTCACACTCTTTAGGTCATATCACTGGATCTAACTAACGTTTCCATCCACTGTGCCATGTGTCCTTGCGAGCATCTTGGTATGAAATTATATCTTCAGCAACCATTTTTTTTAACAGTGCTCATATTGAAATTTTCGCTGTTATCATTGCATGTTTTTACCAAGTCCATATAACATCAGGACAACCTTCAAAAGCTGGACGACATTTCGCAGATATCTCTTCCGAGTAAGACCCCCCCATACAGGAGAACATGAATAAAGACTGTGTGTACGCTATCCCGTGCTGCTGAATAAAGAAATATAAAGGAGAGACAGACCGCCCCCTTAAGGTATGGCTTCAAGATCACAAGAAAGCTGTAACACGAGGGAAAGTTGAAAAATCTGGCATGGCTGACCACATATGGAGAGAGAAGGGAGATCACCGCCCTCTGTGGGATGAGATCATAGACAAAGAACATCATTGGAAAACTCGTAAACTTAAGGAATCAGCACATATGCTAGGTCACAAAAATATCCTGAGCCGACCAAGAATAGAAATGATTACAATATGGGAACCAGTAATAAGGAGTGCCAGAGAAAAGCCATAGCAACAACAAAAATTGCAATATGAGCTCTGGTAAAAACATGTATTGGATAGAAAAGTTGATGGACTAATTCTAGACGCAGTTTCGTAGCATTCAACTAGATTTCTGACATCAGAATGGGTAACACTGCGTATTTATCTCTAAAAGCTTCAGTCACTTTCCCATTATTCTTGACCTGGCATCTCAGCTCCAGTCAAAATCCCACAGCTGTAACATAGCTTCCCTGTGCCTTTGTTATAAATATTTGTGTGGTAATTGTTCTGTGTAGCTTTCCTCGTTGGTAGCTAGAATTTAATCGCAGTACCTAATTGGCAGATAGGTCTCATCATTTTTCATTTGTAATTAATAGAGAAAACTGGAAGTTCTATGTTAACAGTTCCTACTCTCGCAATTATTGAAATCGCTTGATTCACAATTAACATTTATCTTCAAAAATCGTTATCTTCTATGCTCTCAATATATATATATATATATATATATATATATATATATATATATATATATATTCATAGCAAAAATCATTCCCAATGCATTTTCATAGTAAAAATCATTTCCAATGCATTTTCATAGTAAAAATCATTCCCAATGCATTTTCATAGTAAAAATCATTTCCAATGCATTTTCATAGTAAAAATCAGTTGCAATGCATTTTTATAGTAAAAATCTTTTCCAATGCATTTTTATAGTATAAATCATTTCCAATGCGTTTTCCTAGTAAAAATCATTAACAATGCATTTTCATAGTAAAAATCATTTCCAATTCATTTTCATTGTAAAAATCATTGGCCAATGAATTTTCATAGTAAAAATCATTTCCAATGCATTTTCATAATAAAAATCATTT
>OZ010609.1:51192446-51209946 GCA_963932145.1 Acanthosepion lycidas | reverse complement strand
TCTACAAATACTTTCATGGTAATTGCTCCGCTGAGCTGCTTTCACTGGTTCCCAGGCTTCATGAATTCAAGCGCCCTACGAGGCTGGCATCCCACTCTCACCCTTACCCTGTAGAAACTTTTAAATATAGCCATCTCTTCTACTCCAATAGCTTCATATCTCGCACCTCTCGCCTGTGGAACAACCTTTCCTATAACTGCTTCCCTGAGAGCTATAATCTCCAACTATTCAAATATAATGTCAATCGACACCTCCAGTTACCTTCATCTATCCACTATCCTTTTCCTCATCCTTTCTTCTATCACTCCTATCTGCTCTCGCTCCAAATCTTCTGCAACTCCGATTCCTAGTGGCTTCACGCGTTAATCGGGGAATAATGCTTAAAAAAAACAAAAAAAAAATCATCAAGTGACTTAAGGAGGTAGTGCTATCCTGTGTCTGCAGGAAGACTTTATGTCGAACAACAGTAATCTGCGCCATGACACACGAGCAGGATAACACAGTCTTGCCTGTCAGACAATTTCTGCGACCTCTCTTTACATTTGGACGCCTAACTGCAACACCCTTGATTATTATGTTTGAGACGCAGGTGAGGGAGGGACTAAGAAAATTCCTTGTAGCACCAAAGAGGAACTAAAGGCAATAATTATGGCTTCATTCACCATCATAAAACAAGGAGACAGACCAAAAGAGTTGCTGGAGAATTCGAAGTCATCTGAAGATCGTATTGAGGACGTGGTTGTAGCCAATGTCAATTTTATTGAATAAATTTACACTTTACTATTTCAAAATATTTTTGTGTAATTCTGGTAAATATATCTCTTAAAATTAGGTGTAAGTGTTATTATTATTTTTGCATCATACTATCTATCTATCTATCTATATATATATATATATATATATATATATATATATATATATATATATATATATATATATATATATATATATATCTGGGAGCATTGTTTACAAAAAACAAATCTTATTTGTAAAAAAATGCTGCCAAAAATGCATCAGCTGTATTTAAAGGCAAAGAATGCATGATCATGAATGCAATTCCGAATGCAACATCGCACTCAATGCACTTTTATACACCTACAACCCCACCCTCGGAAACTTCGTGATCAAAATGTTGCCCTGGAAAATTTATTTTACCTAGACTAAGATTCGTTGGAAGCGCTTTCATCGATGAGCGCCTTCCAATTAATATACGTTGTTTTTTTTTGTTTGTTTTTTTTTTTTTTTTTTTTTCATTTCCGAAATAAGTACTGAAGCAATTTTAGGTGCGTTTTATTTTCTTTCTTTCTTTTTTTTTTTTTTTTCTCATTAATACTGAAGATCCACCCTTGAGAGACGAGTGCAGAAGGAAACGCGTGATGTAAATAAAAAAAAAGATGTGAATGTTGAGGAAAAGCAGGATACTTAACGATAGACCTTTGATTATAAGCGATTACGTTTGTATTTTGAAAGGAAGTATCCACACATTTCTCAATAAAAGGCTGTCTATGTAACTTCCTCCTTACAAATGGAAGTAAATGCGGAGTAATTTCGGAATGAATTTTAGTAATTCGATTACATATAAATATGTAAGATAGATTCAAAAAAGAAAAATCATCCAACACGACACTGGGAATCAACTTTCTTAGTATCAGACCTAGCAATGGATTCAATATAATCTATCCACTTCGTTTCAGCCCGAGAAGGCGCAATGAGCCATACACATGGAGATTAGAATCAGCCATGGAAAACAGAAAGGGATCTTTCAGATGATTATTAAAGAGAATTTTGGTTTTGGAAGCGTTAAAATTAACGAGAGACAGAGAAGAGATAGTCTTGCAAAGTTCCGTATCTGAGAGATTTAGTAAAACCCTACAAGAATATGTTATTGGTTGATTTTGTTTAGCAGCATATCAAACTCTAGGGGATATTTAATGCCGAAATCTAAATGTTTTAAACACAATTTTATGGCTTCAACTAAATATATATTGAACGAATTGTATGCCCTCAAATACAGATAAAATATATTGTTGCTCATTTAACTATAAAAAATATTATTGTTAATTCTACTGTAAATATGTTGCTGTTCATTTTAATATAAATATTTATTGTTGGTAATTTATTAATAAAGCATATATTGCTGATATTTTTACTATAAATATATATTTTTATGCTTTCATAGTGTTTTATTTTTGCTTGGTGGACAGGTCATTGTTTGTCCATAGCTGGGACCTTAACAGGTGCTACCAACCCGGATTGGGGTGCACCTAGAAACAACAGCAATTAAAATATGGTTCCACGCTCCTAAAAACATGTAATCTCCCAATCAAAGTCTTTGCTGCCGGATGTAGTTTATCGTCACGCACCAAGAACAACAAGTCTGAGTAATCCACTTTGAACTCTGTGAAACCTAGAAAGTATGCATTGAGGAACTACTGTCAGTTGTTCATTTTCTTTTGCTTAAACTGAATAAAGATAAAACTTAGCAGAAATGTCATGTATTTCCTGAAGCAATGGAATGAGCTGGCCATTTTCCCGGTGTCTTTGGCAATAAGTCCTATACATGAGGTCTGGTCCGTGGACACGTCCAGCAGTCGTTCAAGACCTGGAGCTGTTCATTGTGACTAGAAAAAAAAAGAAGCTCAGATTGAATTCGGTTAATATGAAACGTCTCTGTCTGCGTTTTTCAAGTAATATAAGTTACTAGACTGCCCGCGACCCATTGGGTCACGGACAGTTGAGGTTATAAAACATTTGAAGAAAGCTGAAATAAAAATTATTACTGTATAAAACTCGTATTTTTAAATCTTATTCACTTAAATTTTTTTTTTTGAATCAGATTAAATAAAACATATTTTTTTAATATGCCAAAAAATATTTTTAAATATTTAAAATATCCTTTGTTTAAAGAAAGCTGGAATGTAAGTAATTACTTTACACACAACTGGACGAAACAGTAAAGCCTGATGACTTTGTGCTTGTCTTTGATTTAAAAATATTTCAATAAAAAAAAATGGTCTGTTTGAAGGAAGTTAATATAAAAAAAATCTACTGTATTTACATTATGCGGACCATTTTCCTCATCTTTGTCGACATATTTGTCACAACGTTTCGGCCGTTGTACGCTTGGTTGGAATTTCGAACTGAACCCTTTATTTCGATCCCTGGAGTAGACTGCTCTAGTTCCACATGCCATGTTTAATGGATGCCAGTTATCTCCTGCTATTTTTCCCTCTGAAGGCTTCTACTGCCTTAACCGGGTATTGAACTCACACTCTTTGGGTTTGTCACTAGATCTAACCAACGACTTTATCCACTGTGCCATGTGTCCTTGAGAACATCCGGATATGAATTTCTGGGTATTATAAACCTAATGTTTTCAGCAACCATTTTTACTTCAGATAACTGATAACTGGCATCCATCAAACATGGCACGTGGAACGAGAACAGTCTACCCCAGGGATCGAAATAAAGAGTTCAGTTCGAAATTCCAACCACCTGAAGAGGGCCGGAGCGTACAACGGCCGAAACGTTTTGACAAATATGGCGACAAAGATGAGGAAAATGGTCCGCATCATGTAAATAGTGTACATAATACCTGATCTCAGAAATATAGACAGATACTGAAAGGCCGAAACGTTGTAATAAATATGGCGACAAAGATGAGGACAATAGTCCGAATAATGTAAATAATGTACATAATACCTCATCTCAGAAATATAGGCAGACTCTGAAAAAATCTACTGTATGAACAACTCGTATTTTTAAATGTTATTCAATTAAAATATTTTTTTTAAAACATCGCGCACCACGCATGCAAGCAAGAGTTACAGAGTTTTAGTGTTATATAGATGTCATTTGTTTAAAAATTTCTGTTGAACGAGGACAGTTCGAGATCAGTTGTAAAGCACCTTACATCGTGATTTTGGGATGTCCTATCATTTCTTTAATCGCTATCACGCCATGCAAGGCAGTAAAGCCACTAAAACACAAGTAGTTGCAGGGTGTGGAAGCACTAGAAAAATGAAACCATATTAATGAGTGGGGAGAGAAATGAGTAATCAGGAGGAAAGTAGATAGCGATTGATATTGCATTTAGATATTTACAGATTAAATTCAGCTGGAAAACATGCCGTTACAAGCGAGAAGTGCGAGAAAAAAATTGTTAATATAGAAATTACAGCTACATATAGCCAGCTCATAGGTAAACTGACAATCCTCCACGCCAGTCGAGTACTGTGCTTGTTATGAGACGTTCCGATAATAATATAATGGACTATTCTATACGTAATAAATACTGCGCCTCAAGATGAAGCAGAGAGTTCAGTCGGAAGTCGGGCGACCGGCTGATCGGCTGATCGGCTGATCGGTTGAACTCTCTGCCTACGGGCGGGGAGGAACCCGAAGGAGGCTACGACGAAGAGCGGTGTCTCTTTCGGGGAGGTAGACCGACCTTGAACCCGTTTATACGGGTTCAATTGGCATTTTTCTGCCCAATCCCACGGGCTCGGAAACTCCACGGGCTCGGAAACCCCACGGGCTCGGAAACCCCACGTTAAACCGGCCTTGTACCACATGATACCCTCTTGGGGTGGGGGGTGACTAAATACCGTTCAGTCCGAAGTCGGGCGATCGGCTGATCGGTTGAACTCTCTACCTTCGGGCGGGAAGGAACCCGAACGAGGCTACGCCGAAGGGCGGAGTCTCTTTGCGGGAGGTAAACCGACCCTGAACCCGTTTATACGGGTTCAAAGGGCGTATTTTTGGCCGAGGCCACGAGCTCGGAGATCCCACGTTAAACCGGCCTTGTGCCACATGATGCCTTTGTGGGGGGGTGACTAAATACTCTTCAGTCTGAAGTCAGCAATGAATGAAGTCCGTCAGAAGTCAGACAGAGCGAGCGAATCAGTCAGTCGAGTCAGAGGCAGTCCGAAACAGGGTCGCGTTCAGACAATTACTACTAAAATCTGATTGTTCGTACTAACAATTTTTACTTCTCTGCATATATTCCTGTTTGTAATATATCTGTGTCATTCCATATACGTGTTCGAGTTCTTCTTTACTGGTTCTACCGTGGTACAAGGAACCGGACCATAGCAGTGCTTAAATTCAAAAAGCCTCGTTACGACAGCGAAGCGCTCATCTGAACAATTACCATGAACGTTTTTATAGAAAAGACACTGAGAGGTAACCTTACCGTGGCAGGAAACTGTCTGCAGTCGAACTGCCAGATGAGGACCAATAATATTGCTGATAATTCTTTGGCTCTTATCAAGGTGCTTAAGGTAAATAGCAGGGGCACCGGGCAATATATGGCAGCAATATTCTTACCATGGACGAATGATAGACACATAGATATGTATGACAGATTATGGAGAGCAAAATTGGTCATACGACGCAGTGAACGGACATTCGTAGGAGATGACCTAGTGATGGAGTCAATATAATCTTTCTACTTCATGTCAGCTTAGAACGTTAGTCAGAGAAGGCCAAACGAACCACTTTCCTGGAGGTTAGCCTCAGCCATGCTGATGAAAGGCAGAGAGGTGTCTCTCAGATAATTAATGGAGAGAAGTTTAGTTTTGGAAGCGTTAAAATTATATATTTGCTAATGATCTGAGAATATTCCTAGGCTGATCGGTAATATAAAGTAGAAGGAATATAAAACAGGCATGTGCGAGAGGAACAATGGAATCTGTAGAGGCTTGAAAATACAGTACTATATATATATATATATATATATATATATATATATATATATATATATATATATATTAAATAAACATGGGGACCTGCCAAACTCCATTCGCAACATACTCGTTGATAATACCAATATAACAGCATTATCCACGTATAAAAAAAAGGCTAAAAATAACGGAAGCTTTATTAATAAAAAATAAGTCAACACTCAATAATATCAACTATGAACACGGCCGCAATATGCTGACCGTGTTTGGAAAATAAAACTTTCCTATAACACATACATAACATATAGTCTAGAAAAGAAGAAAAGTGTAAGAACGCATAAAAAAAAATTCTCCGCAGAAACTAGTCAGTCGTTTTTAATTAAATTTATATATATCTATATATAGTCATCCACAGATAGACTGTTTCTCTGTATTACAGCGTGGCTGGACATCCGATTGTTTCAAGCCGGGATCGAAACCCGACCGATTTGCTATTAGTTGGAGATTCTAACCCCAAGCTTATTGGTGTCTGGCAGAGAGAATGGCTAATTTTTGCGTATATATTTTTTCATAAACAGTGCTTGGGAATACCAGGTGGTATAACCTTGGATGTGCGGCTGGTGTCATGGATAATGGCACGAAATTGTTAATCGAGGATCCGAGTTCCAATTCTAGTCGAGTTTGTTATATTTGATAACGCGCAAATACTCTTAGGAAAGGTAAGAATCCACCTCTTCTCCCACTAGCTATGGGTTAATTAGTAACACATTTGTCAATAAACCATTATTATATCAAAATGTGTTCAGGCATTAAATAATATATAAAGGGTTGATAAGCCGTAAAAATGAATCAACCAACAAAAATTATAATTTCATTTAATAACCATCTGGCTTAAGTGGCTCTTGGGCCTTGTACTGGGTGAACTACACGGTGGGATGGTTAAATTTTCGAAAAATTTATTTTTTTTAATTTCGCGCATGCGCTTTGTTTTTGATTTCGTCGGCTGCATAGTATAGTAGGATCAGTTGCGCATCGTCTGTGAGAAAATAGCACCATGACGCAATTGACTGCACCGAAATTTTGGAAACGGCATGCTGTACCGCTTGGCATTCGCTCCGGAACCTCTAATACAAACATTTTGGAGTGTTTCGGTGTCAATCTGTGGACAGTGCAGAGGGTTTCAAGAGAGTTGGATGAATTTAATAGTGATTACGAAGGTACGGCATATCGGAAAACACAGCCTGCTCTTTCTGATAAGAAATGAACTCCCAAATTTGTCGGTGAGGGCATCAGACTCAACACGGAAGCCTACATCAAGTGATTTGAGGAGATAGTGATGCACTAGGGTAAGAGGTTGGCTGCTGGAAGAACCTATGTCTGGCAAGAGGACTCTGCACCATGCCATATAAGCCTGAGAACACAGTCATCACTGTCAGTAATTTCTGCGACCACATCACTCTTTATAGCGATTTTCTAAGTGCTGCTTAGATGTAGCATAATGCAGAAAGTATGGAGTACTCAGTGAGGATCGAACTCACTATTCAGTTGCAAACCATTACACCAAGGCAAGGTGCCCCACATCACCCCTTATATCGGACAACCTAACTCCCCAGACTGCAACCCCTTTGATTATTATATGTGGGGCACAACTGAGCGAGAGTCTGCTTGTAACAGCAAAGATGAGATGAATGGAAGGATTATGGCAGCATTCCCCAACTTAAGCAAAGAGAGAGTACAGAAAAGACGCAAGGGTTCCCGAAGTTGTCTGGAGGCCGTGGTTGAAGCCAATGGTGTTTTTATTAAATTTAATCTTTAGTTTTTCAACATATTTTTGTGTTATTTTTTGGTAAGTATATCTGTTAAAATGAGATGTCAGTGTTATTTTCATTGTTGCGGCCATTAAACGACAATTCATCCATCGCACGCTGTACAGTATAAAAAATAAGATGCGTTTGTGAAATAAATGATGGTGGAAAACGTATGGCAAAAAGAGAGAAATGAACGTCCAGTGTCGCAAAATATAGGTAAAAGTTTTATTCGATTTTTGATTTAGTTTTAATTTACACGATGCATAAAATTCAAACGGGACTCCTCCTCGAAACGTTTTTTTTCTTTTTTTTTCTTTCATTTCGGCCCGATCACTGCAACTATAAGTCTCAGTGTATCAATATTAAATGCAACGGAGGAAAGTATGAGCGCTCAATTTTGTGCTTCTGTTTCTGCGTGCGTGTGTGTCGGAGATTGTGTGTGTGAGAGAGAGAGAGAGAGAGAGAGAGAGAGAGAGAGAGAGAAAGACAGAGAGAGGGGCGGTAGTGAGATTTTAAGAATGAGTGACTGGTGACCATGTGTTCACAGTTGTCACGGAAAAACAAAGGAATGGTGAGCAAGAACGCGAATTAAACGGAACTCATGATATTAAATGTACATGGCTTCGTCAGAATCGAGGAAGACAAGGAACATAATTCATATTTGTACAGTCAATGCAGAAATCTACCTATATATATATATATATATATATATATATATATCGGCACATTCTATATAGGTACATTTTCTGTGTTTGTAATCCGAATTTCTTTCTTGAATATATATATATATACATATATATATATGTGCGTGTGTGTGTGTGTGTGTGTGTGTGTGTGTGTGTGTGTGTAAGTAAATTTAAAAGAAAAACAGCCCACTTTAATGTACCATTATAATAATTTATTTCACCAGAGTCATTTTAAAGGACGCCGTATCATCAGATAGCACTTCCAAAAATGAAATGAAACGAAAAACGAAATTAAAATTGATGGGTAGTGTAAGTTTTTGTAATTTAACAGAGAGTGTTAAAGGAGTAGTTAAAGAGACATGGTGGAGTATAGGGAGGGATTAATTTTATATTTCTCTCAAGCATATATATATATATATATATATATATATATATATATATATATATATATATATATAGGGAGAGAGAGAGGGAAAGATTTTTTTTCATTGAATACGACAGACAAGGTGATTTGATTTAGTTTTTTTAATGCAATATCTCATGCGATCTGATATTTTTTCTTTTTAGATGATAAATTATATAAAAACTGTCCGAATATGTTTTTATTTTTATTTTTATCCAGACGTCTTCTGCTATATATTTAGCCATTTTCAAGTTTGAAATATTTTAACTGTTAACTAAGAAATAGTTGGTTGCATGTATGTATTTAAATAATCTATTCTTTTTCAAAACACGGTCAAGATATTATGGCCATGTTTATATTTGATATTACTGAGTGTTTTTTTTTTTTTTAATTTATTACACTCTACACGTTTCTGATCATAGCTCAATTAGATCTCATGTAAATATTAAATAAGTTTCTGTCAATTTTTCCTGTGCGTATCAGGTATTCCAATCCTCCCTTATACACACGCACACACACACACACACACATATATATATATATATATATATATATATATATATAATATATATATATGTGTGTGTGTGTGTGTGTGTAAAATTCCGAGGTAACTAAGCCAAATGAATCCTAGCAATGTAAAATATTAAAACTGATTCATATAAAAGAGCTCATTCTATGTATTACAGAGCATATGTAAATTACAATATATGAAAATCACTACCCCATAAAAGAATGGCCATTTCGTCCTTACACGGGCTTGTCAACGGAAGGAATGAATGAGGTTCTTCAATTAACTCCTTGAGTTGGTAAGAACGTGGAAGGGCGAAAAATGGTCATTCTTCTTTTTTGATTTTAATATATATATATATATATATATATATATATATATATATATATATATATATATATATATATATATATATATAAGTGTTACTCATACCTTGAATGAATTATGAATATTAATGCAATTATTGGCGAAATCCCTTCGCCAGTAGACATAATTATAAGCATTATAATACAAGGAAAGGGATTTCGCCAATAATTGCATTTATTATTTGATTCAAGGTATGGCTAACTCTTTGTAATATAAAATATATGCTGCCTATTTTATTATGTTCATATATATTATATATATATATATATATATATATATATATATATATATATATATATATAGACATATATATATATATATATATATATATATATATATATATAAGGAGGGTTTGAAAATATATATTAGGTAAAAATATAAAATATCCATAAATGTCTCCATATAGAATATTCACATGAATAGGCGTTAGATTTTTTTATTCTACCATTATATGCATATACATAAATATAGAAATGGACACTGGGATCAACACCGATTGCGTACTGTCTTTTTCTGACGGTCAACACCGAATGTTGACATGAGTTTCCATTCTTTTATTTATTTTTTATACGCTCTATTCCTATTATTTTCATACACGCTCTCTCTCTCTCTCTCTCTCCATATATATATATATATATATATATATATATATATATATATATATATATATATATATATATATATATATAATTATTTATTTAAAAATATGATTCCATTACTGCATAAGAGTTCTCATGTTTCAAAACAAGAGCCGAAAACTTCAATATAATTATTTGAATTAAATTGAAGCTCTTTTCCGTCTTCAAGCGAAATTTTTTTGGGATAACTTTTTTGAAATTTTTGGAAAATTGTTTTGGAATCATATTTTTAAATAAATAATTATATTTATGCTCTACTTTTGTATCGAGCAATATTTTTTAAAATTAATAAAAAAAATTACTAAAGAACTTTGGATTATTTACCTAACGAGTTCTTTCCTATTTTCTATATATTTTCACACACACACACAGACACACACACAGACACACACACACACACACACATATATATATATATTTATTTATTTATTTATTTAAAAATATGATTCCATTGCTACATAAGAGTGCTCATGTTTCAAAACAAGAGCCGAAAACTTCAATATAATTATTTGAATTTATATATATATATATATATATATATATATATGATAAAAGTATAGTTTTTAGTTATGAAGTATTTTTTGCTTAAAGTGCACATTATCAAAGAATTGCGTATGTAAATATAAAAATGAACACTGTATTAAAAACGCAAACGGCGACAGTTTATTTTATGCTCAAATGCAATTTTCAGTGCCACCCCGCCCATGCGTACACGCACGCCCACGCACACATACACATACATACAGACATACAAACACACACGCACACACATACATATATATATATATATATTTATATAATTACTAATTTAAAAATTATAACATAAATATGCTATAAAATCAATACAAAAATAGCCATTTTGTTTAAACTCCTATTAACTGGCTATTTTTGTAGTGATTTTATAACATATTCATGTTATAATTTTTAAATAAATATTTATATTCGCTCTACTTTGTATTGAGCACACTTTTAAGAATATTAATTTTTGGTTATTGGAATTTATTCCGTATACACCAATCCCATACTTGGGTGTATATATTAGGTTGGTGCAAAAATAATGACGTAATAATGTCGTTTTTTGACGTTAAAAAATACGTCAAAAAACGACATTATTACGTCATTATTTTTGCACCAACCTAATATGTATATATATATATATATATATATATATATATATATATATATTTGTTTGAATAAAAACTGATCACTTTAAGGTTCCCCCCCCAAAAAAAAAGCACCTCACTTCCTCCCTTCGTTAATTTCACATACCCTTGGTGCGGTCCGTCAAAAATGCGTAAGTTTCATTTAATTTTTCATTTCAACTTTTGGAAGTAAAGTCTGATGATCCAGAGCCCTTTAAAAGGGTTGTGGTGAAATAACTTATTACATGGAGAAAAAAAAGAAAACATGGAAACTTCAAGTGATCTGTTTGTATTCAAAAATATTTCCTCTGAACTTACATTGAGCTCTCTGGATATCATTCCCTTTGGGTGTAACCATACGGATTACCTAGCTTTGCATAAACTAAATACACATATATATATATGTGTGTGTGTGTGTGTGTGTGTATGTGTGTTTGTGTGTATGTGTGTGTGATCTTTAAAAAAAGGAATATATTTTATTAATAAAACTGGGTACAAAAGTATCACAGCGATTAAAATTCCAGGTACCTTTCCAGGTACCTTTCGGCCGACACATCTTCAGATTAAGTAATAATAAATCGTCGGAAATAAAACAAAGAGGTTGAAAAGAAACACTTGGTGTTAAAATATACCAAGCCTACGGAAGGGAAAGAAAGAAACAAGCAGCACCATTTTCCTAATTTGTTTTAGAAGCCATAAATTGGTGACCAGCTCACTGATTGATGCCAACATATGCATAAATTATCACTGCCTACACAGGGAAGGACGGTTGTATATTAATAACAACCGACTTCAAGATGTCTAAGTGAAGTCTGGTCCGTGCCCTGTGCAAGACAGAGAAACACTCAGGCGAATAGTCCGTCCTGCCAGCAACAGAATTCAATAAATGCTCGCAGATAAACGAGTCTGGACATCCGAATGTTACTGGTTCATATCTACGAACTTGGCCGTGAACATGCTGAGGGATCCTAACCTCTAACCGTTTGATAGTCTTGCTCACAAAGTTGATCTTACATCGACACTGATACACAACTAAACTCTGCTGATAGGCAGGCAAGACATCCTTACGGACAGAGGGAAAAGCCTTTCAGATCCGGACCAATACGGCAGGAAAACACCGTTTGATGGAAGAGGATATTTTATCAGAGTATATTCAACTCAAGGGACTAATCCACGGTAGTCTAACATGTACAGGACATTTGGACGGACCATATACCTTAAATCTATTGAACTTAACAACTTTACGTTCAGTGGAAGATGTGATAACACATTCAGGGTAACCATTCTTCAACAAAAAAGCAGTTTAATTTTGTTTAACTCAGGGTCAAGCCTGCACTCAGAACACAATATCAAAGCACAATGAGTAATAATATTTTTTAATTTTCCTGATTCTGGGAGCAAATGACTCCCGATTAAGTATAACCCAGAAAAGGGGGGTTTACGATAAACATTAGTGAGAAAACCCGAAGCTGTTCTTTCAACGAACATATCAAGGAAAGTTAACTGATTGTTCTCTTCAACGCCCATATTATATTTCAAAGAGGGATGCAAATTATTAAGATATGAAAAGAATTCTTCCGCTTTACTAAAAAAACAAACATTTTCCTACTTTATTTTAGGCGTTGAATTGACGACCAGGTCATCGATTAAGGCCAGTATATGCTTTAATTCTCTCTGCCTACACAGGACAGGACGTTATATATGAATAACTGGCGACTCCAAGATGTCTACATATGGTCTGGTACGTGCCTTGTGCAAGACAGGGAAAAACTCAGGCGAATCGTCCGTCCTGCAAGCAACAGAATTCAATAAAAGCTGGCCGATAGCGGACTCATAAGCCAGTATTCACCAGCATGTTACGTACTCATATCTACGCATCTGGCCCGGAACATGCTGGGCGATCGTAACCTCTAAGCAATGGATATATATATATATATATATATATATATATATATATATATATATATATATATATATATAAAAACGGAGGAGGTTATAGTAGCTTCAACGAGAGAAAAGTGTGTATAATAAAAAGAAGAGAGGAACCTCAAACGTTTTTGGTTGTAATGTGGATTTCTTTTTACATATATTATGCTTTATTTTCCATAATTTTCCTACACGGGTTTCTGGTCTCGCGACTTTCATCAGGCAAAAGGAATTATTAAAAGGAATATTTTTTTTATGTTTTTCGATGTTAAATATTCTTGATATTAGACATTCGCTTTTTTGTATGTTAGTGACCCAAATGTATTTCTTGAACTAGAGTGAAGGGTAATAAAAAAATAAAGACTGGTCGGAGAAGGGGTGAAGAAGATATCTATATTCTTATCTTTTAATGACCCCTGTGTGCTCTTAGACCTATATATAAAATTTTATAGTTGAGCAGCAATCGATGAGTTATGCAGATTTCACTGAAGATGACTGAAAACGAACTGATATTAAGCATTTTATATTTTTCTTGCAAGAGATGTATTTTGGGGACATATGGTGTTTAAAAACTGTCCAAATGATATTTGCATCAGAGCACTAACATATTAGTTATTATCAAAGATTTTGCGGAGTTTTTCTGAATAGGTAGATTTTTTTTT
Source organism: Acanthosepion lycidas (assembly GCA_963932145.1). Taxonomy (NCBI): domain Eukaryota; kingdom Metazoa; phylum Mollusca; class Cephalopoda; order Sepiida; family Sepiidae; genus Acanthosepion; species Acanthosepion lycidas. The sequence continues at coordinate 51,196,123 of OZ010609.1, read as the reverse complement.
TATACCAATAGGAATATTCTAACTACCGAAAAAAATCAGTACATTATGCATAGTGAGACAGAGAGACCGATTAGTATTTAGAATATTAAATACTATGAACTTCGGGACGAAGCCGAGCATATTTTTAGACAGTTTCCTTTATGTTTCGAAATAACTATGTATTAACATCACTTTATCTTTCCGTTGTTTTCTACACGATATTTAATCTATTTTTTCCTCGTCTTCCTTAGCTCGGAATCAAAACCCCATGGGACAGTGATAGTGGTTAAATTGGAAGCATTATAATTTACGAGCCATTTCTTGCCCCAGTTAACAACAGAGTGGATGTATTTTCAAGAGCATCGTTCAGTATAACTTTGTCAGATTTGAGGGATTTGCTATTGAGAGAGAAATAAATGATAGTGTTATCAGCATAAATGCCTACTTGGGAACTGATAAAATCAGGAAGATCATTGATGAAGATTAGAAACAGCGTAGGAACTGGGGACACCTGCGTTCGTGTGAAGTGATCTAGAAGCAAGTGCGTTCAAACAAACTTGATTTTACGATTTGATAAGAAGTACTGGATTAAATGAAACTATTGTCCAGTAATATCGTACACCTGGAGCTTACATAGAAGATCAGCGTTCCAAATTCTGTCAACCGTATTCGAGATATCTAGAGCCACAGTGGAGACTTCAGCGTTATTAACAAGACCTTGAGGTACGTGTTCAGTGATGACCGTTAACACATACGTGGTAGAACTGGAAAAACGGAAGCAATATTTTTTGTTAGAGGATAATCATTGAGAGGTAAGATGCATAGCCACTTGATTTATACTTCGAATACGTTGCCGAAAAGATGTAGGGGACTAATAGGGAGATAGAGGGTTCAGAATTTTTACTAGAGTTAATAAAACAAGAACTACAGAGGACTTGCAACAAAATAGAAAGCAGGAACCAGCGAGGAAATTGTTATAAAGTTTGGAGAGAACTGGATCGAGATCCGAGTCACATTTTTGTGGATGACACTTGGGATCCCGTCGCCTCCACATGACTTATGGGTGTCTAATTTAGAAATAATATCTGTCATGGGACCCTACCCATAATAACATAATGGACTATTCCATACGTAATAAATACTGCGCCTCAAGAGGAAGCAGGGAGTTCAGTCTGAAGTCGGCTGATGGGTTGAACTATCTGCCTCCGGGCGGGGAGGAACCCGAACGAGGCTACGCCGAAGGGCGGAGTCTCTTTCGGGGTGGTAGACCGATCCTGAACCCGTTTATACGGGTTCAAAGGGCATATTTTTGCCCGAGCCCACGGGATCGGAAGCCCCACGTTAAACCGGCCCTGTGCCACATGATACCCTCGTGGGGGGGTGACTAAATACCGTTCAGTCCGAAGTCGGGCGACCGGCTGATCGGTTGAACCCTCAAGCTTCGCGCGGGAAGGAACCCGAACGAGGCTACGCCGAAGGGCGGTGTCTCTTTCGGGGAGGTAAACCCATCCTGAACCCGTTTATACAGGATCTAAGGGCATATTTTTGGCCGAGCCCACGGGCTCGGAGATCCCACGTTAAACCGTCCTTGTGCCACATGATGCCCTCGTTTCGACTAAATACTGTTCAGTCTGAAGTCTGGAGTGAGGTCTGTCAGGAGTCTGTTAGTCAGTCAGAGCGAGCGAGTCAGTCAGTCGAGTCAGAGGCAATCCGAAACAGAGTCGCGTTCAGACAATTATTACTAAACCTGATTGTTCATACTAACACTTCTACTTCTCTGTATATATTTATGTTTGTAAATTATCTGTGTTATTCCATATTTGCCTTCGAGTTCTTCTTTATTGGTTCTACCTTGGACTATCACCGTGGTACAAGGAACCGGACCATAACAATATCCGAGACCAGCGACAGGGTTATGCGCATATCATGCACCAGAGTCTCTGTACCAACGGGGAAATTAGGTGATTATAATCCAAATGAGTCGAGTGTTGAAGTGGAAGAGAATTTCCGAGCAAAGTATTCAAACTTATTTGTTGGAGATGGCAGGAGATCGAATTGATTGAATAGAGGATGGATTGAGGACTTGTTCAGCTCACTCTTTCAGAGCCGGGAACACGTTTGAGGAAGCTCATCACTTGCTTGAGAGTTTGAAAGATTGTGAAGTTAAGAGTTTGGATGCCAGCGGGGATCAGTGAAAAAGATTTTGATCCGCTTGGCATGGTGGAAATGAAAGTCTCCAAACACAAATATATAAGTAGAGAGAGAGACGGAGACATATGTAAGAGCGGTGTAGAACTATCTATCTCAATATGTTCATATCTATCTATCTATCTATCTATCTATCTATAAGATACTTTTCATATCTATCTATCTATCTATCTATCTATCTAGAAGATACTTTTCATATCTATCTATCTATCTATCTTACAACTGCCTGTTTATATCTATCTATCTATCTATCTATATTACAACTGCCTGTTTATATCTATCTATCTATCTATCTATCTAGAAGAGCCTTTTCATATCTATCTATCTATCTATCTATCTATCTATCTATCTATCTATCTAGAAGAGCCTTTTCATATCTATCTATCTATCTATCTTACAACAGCCTGTTAATATCTATTTATCTATCTTTCTATCTATCTATCTATCTATCTATCTTACAACAGCTCGTTAATATCTATCTATCTATCTATCTGAATATGGTTTATATCTATCTATCTATCTATCTATCTATCTATCTATCTATCTCTTATGAACAGATCGACGTCCGTACGTGAAAGAAGGAAATGGGATATCATAAATGTTCATTTCGGAAGTTAGATTAACTTATAATCGTAGATATTATTAATAGCTATTCATAAAGCAAATACGTATACGTTCGCCTGGGCGCAGAAAATTTCACAGCTGCTCGAAAAATGTATCCTGCTTCCAAACAAGTGATGCTTGGCTAGATATTAGGATGTGCGTATTATACAATGAGAGGAATATGTTCAATAATAGCCCGTTGACATAGCATGGCAAACAATGCATTTGCCGAGGGTTTTTTTTGACAATGTAGTGTCATGCAATTGTTCGGAATTAAATATATCTATTCCCTTTTCTTATGCGTCATATATATAAGTTATCTATTTGAATATTATAATGATCATCATGTGAAAGGAGCAATATTTGTTAAACTTTTATTAATCTTTCTCCTTTTCATATAACTGTAAGTCACTACACGCACACACGTGCGTGCGTGCGCGTGCATACATACACAGATACGAGAGTGCGCATCTGAATAAATACTAAATATATATATCTGTAAAATGATTTCAACGTCATAATCAGGAGTTGTTGGCCGAGTTGCAGTGGGTAGAATTGTAACAACTCACAAGAATTGTATTTTTTAATTTTTAATTTTTTTTTTTTATCTTAATCAAATTCTTCCGCGAGAAAGACAATGAAGCTACGAAGACACAAGGGGTTACCGGGTGTGAAAGAATTAGAGAAAAAAATTATAAAGGAGCAGGAAGAGTAGAAGAGTAACCAGAAAGACAGTAGATAAAGAATGTTATACCAAGTTACTAGATGTATGGTCCAATCGTTCTGATGAGGTTAGTAAATATATGTACTCGCCTGTACAAATGCCTTAATATATAGGCACGCATTTCGAGACAGAGGCATAGATTCCGATCAGTTTGCCTGATCGA
>OZ010609.1:51182446-51187446 GCA_963932145.1 Acanthosepion lycidas | reverse complement strand
CACACACACACACACACACATATACATATACACATACATGCATATATATATATATGTATATATATATATATATATATATATATACATACTTATATACATACATACACACATATATATACATATTTATATATATATTATATATATATATATATATATATATATATATATATATATTTATATATATATATATTATATATAGATTTATATATATATATATATATATATATATATATATATATATATATATATATATATATATATATATTATTTACACTCGGACTAATGTTCTAATTTTGTTATCTCAGAAAATCTTATATATATATATATATATATATATATATATATATATATATATACATACATATATATATAATCATATATATATATATATATATATATATATATACATACATATATAATCATATATATATATATATATATATATATATATATATATATATATCGGGGGAGAGAGAGAGAGACCTTACCCTGACCCGGCATCTATGAAAGTAACTCTATACTGATACAAATTATTAACACCCCACCCCTGCCGATTCTAAACAATCCGCCCTTGATGTTACCATGGAAATTTTTGATTTCAATTCTAACCATACTATTAAAACTCGTAAATTTTAGAAATAAGTCATTCCCCAAAAAATTTCGCTTGAAGATGGAACAGAGCCTACTTTAACTCAAGTTAATTCAAATATTATTTTGAAGTTTTCGGCTCTTGTTTTGAAACATGAGACCTCTTATGTAGCGAGTTGGAATCATATTTTTAAATAAATAATTATATATATATATATATATATATATATATATATATATATATATATATGTATGCAAGCAAATATAAATGGCTATATATGTATATATATATATATATATATATATATACATTTGTGCACGTATCCTCGAACATTTCAGTGCGTTTGTATGTCAGTCTAATGACAGAGTTGGATGAGGCAGTTAAGAATACTCACTCTGATCGTTCTAATAAGAAAAGAACTCCCCAATTTGTTGGTTATCAACTCAGACACAACATGCCGGCCCACGTCAAGTGCCTTGCGGAGATAGTACTGCCCTGGGTCAAGAGACTTGCTTCTGGAAATCCCTATGTTTGGTAACAGGACTCTGCATTATGCCACACAAACAGGAGAAACCGGTCATGGGTGTCAGGCAATTTCTGCGACCGCATAACTCCTCCATTATATCTGGCCACCTCACTGCTCAGACTATTGAATATTATGTGAGGTGCGCAGTTGAGCGAGTGACCAACAAAACACCTTATAACACCAAAGATGAGCTGAAGGCAAGGTTCATGGCAGCATTCACCAGCTTAAATAAGTAGACCGTGCATCGACCATTTGCAGGAAATTCCAAAGTTACCTGGAGGCCGTGGTTGAAGCTAATGGCGATTTTATTGAATAATTTACTCTTTTCTATTTCAAGATACTTGTACATAATTTTGCTAAAATATATCTGTTAAACTGATATCTCAGTGTTATTTTTCTTTTTGCGTATTGTAGACGAGAATTTATCTATCGTATCCCGTGTTATTTGTATGTGCGTGTGAGTGTCTTTATATATATATATATATATATATATATATATATATATATATATTATAAAAATATATTTGCAAGGTAAAGTGCTCAGAATGTTTAAAATTTAGAATATTTTCCAAACATAAGATGGAAAATGGAGGCGAAATTCTTTTCCATTGAATACCATTTGCACAACACACATACACACGCACGCAGACACACACACACACACACACACGCATACACACACACGCACACACACATACACACGCACACACACACGCACACACACATACACACGCACACACGCACACACACACATACACACACGCACACACACACACATACACACGCACACACGCACACGCACACACACACACACTCACCGACATGTATATATAAGAACGAGTGTATCATATTTGGTGTTAAACTGATATTGATTTATGACAGATATGAATAGACAGATATAATCCTTAACAGACTGATATCAAATGAGAGAAAGTGATTGTTTAAGTCGTCACTTACTGTAGGTCAGAAAATTCTTCTGATTATTTTTTTTTTTTACGGCTACCCGCACATGTCTTCAAAAGGTTGATTTTTTTTTTCGTTCCTGTAACTTATTTTATGATTGTATTGCTCCGTCCCAAGTAGGGATTGTCCAGACTCTGTGAGAGGGAAATGTTTTATTCCAATGTCTTATATCAAACACATTTCCATCATTTATGTATGTGAGTGTTTCTGTGCGTTTTGCGTACATTAAATGTCTCATAAACATGTAAATAATTGATAGATTTATACTTATAAGAATAATTATATTTATATGATTATATAATTTATATATTGTATTTATAAGAGCAGAAGCTATTGCGTCGTCACGCGCAGTTAAAGAATGAAGGACAGCGAATCGACTCTTCTTTTTTAGTATAGAATGTCATAGCGCAAAATCATTGGGGTAATATGTACAGTATCAGGGCAATTTGGCAATTCGTAATGATCATCAAGCTTGTGACGCTCAATCGGTTACGAGTACTGAGTACTCCTGAATCTTGAAGGCAAGGTTCATGGCGGCATTCGACAGCTTAAATAAGTCACCTGGAGGCCGTGGTTGAAGCTAATGGCGATTTTATTGAATAATTTACTCTAACAGGACTCTGCATTATGCCACACAAACAAGTAAGATGAGATTATTACATCACTATATTGAGCATCGAACTTAATTCGCGAGGGTATAATCTGGACGAACCTATTGATAAAAAATTGTCTGTACCAGACACGTGTAGCTGGGTCGGACATCAGAAATTGTGAGACTGTACTAATGAGTCCATTCTGAGAGGATAAGAAATGATACAAGGATTCATTGTTGGAAGATATAAAATTAAGAACAAAATTTAAACAAATGATTCAGTCTTGGCAGAAGACACGGAAAGTAAACTAGAGGAACTCTTACAGAAGGTTGTAAAGCATGGCTGAGGTAATGATTGTAAGAAGATACACTGTATCGTATTCGACAAAAAGAATAACCAAAATCAAGCAAGTACACAATTGAAGTATTTGGGAAATTCTTTACTAAAAGACAGAACATAGGACGACAAAATCTAAAAGCTCATTAGAATAGAGAAAGTCAAATATGCAAATTATTAATTGTAGTTGCCTATAATATACTGAATAGAATAATCGCATGAAATTTGGTAATGAAATATAATACTTAGGACAAGAACAACACATATAAGATTCATCAACGGCGCGGAGAAGAAGTATTCAACAGCTAGAAATAAGTTAAATGAATTCAACAATGAATCGCCAAATTCCGGATATCTAACAGCCGCCCCACGCGGTCAGATGTGGCAGAAAACCGAATTTAATGTGGGGTATCCGAGTCCTTAGGCTCGGCCAAAAATTCCGCGTAGACCCTGTATAAAACGGATACGTGTATAAAACGGGTACGTGTATAAAACGGGTAAGGTTGCTGTTTCCCGAGATGGGACACTGCCCTTCGACATAGCCTTGTCTGGGGGTTCTCTCTGTCCGGAGACAGAGAGTTTGTCCAGCACAGCTGGAGGCGAATATCCAACTGCTGGATATCTACGACTGCCCCACGCGCTCAGATGTGGCAGAAGGCCGAATTTAATTTGAGGTATCTGAGGCCGTAGACCCGGCCAAAAATTCCCCGTAGACCACGTATAAAACGGGTTCGGGTAGCTTGTTTACCGAGACAAGATTCTGCCCTTCGACATAGTCTCGTCTGAAGAATCTCCCACTGGAGACCAACATACAGTATTTACTACTGTATTTATGAGAATGGGGACATATACATTATCGTCCGTAGTTATGCTACAGCACTAATCGAAGATAGAAAAACGAAACAAGTAGAACATTTTAAATATCTTATTTTTTTTTGACAGCAGATTGAAAGTGTGATATTGAAATACGAAGGCTAGTTAGAATAACGAAACAAGCCTTCCGAATGAAAAGAAACATGAAAATAAAACATGAAAATACGGTTAGAAACAAAGAACAGAGTACTGGGTATTATGAGATATGGCAGTAAACACTGGAAAATCACATTACAGATGAAGAAGAAGCAAAAGGCAATAGAAATAGGGTTCTATAAAAATAGGCAATAGAAATAGGGTTCTATAAAAATAGGCAATAGAAATAGGGTTATATAAATAGGGTTGCTGAGAATACAATGGAGTGAACATGTGACCAACGAGGACGTTTTGGAGCAACTATAAGCAAAACTGACGCTTAAAGTTATATCAGAAACAGACAAACATCCTAGTGCACATAATGAAGAAATAGGATTTGGAAATGTTGATACTCACAGGATGGATTAACGGCAATTGAAACAGCGGAAAATAATGTATAAACTACTTAGTGAGCATGAATAAGTGGATGGTAGAACAGAGTTTAGGAGAGACAATATTTATTAAGAGATAGAAAGAGCAGGAAATTGTGGAGATACATGATCGCCTATATCCGGAAGACGAATAACTACATCTGAGAAACTAAATTCAATTGATGTAAGGAAATAAATGCAATGACATAATTGCTGTGGCCATGTTAGGGACAGAATAAAGACATTAGAAAGGAATGAGTTAAAAAAAATAAAATAAACAGAAACAATACAAACGGGAGTGTTGCAGCAAGAATGTTCGGTCAGACTGTCAGAACTGACTCCTGGAAACTTCCCTCTCCAAAAGGCAGTACCTGCTCCTATTTATAACTGGGAGACTCCATGCGTGCGTGGGTAAAATTAAAGGCGAGAAAGCAGAGAATAAATTTCTTAAAGAGGTTCTGGAAATGGTTGGCAAAACAGAAAATAAGACAGAGATTAAATGGACAAAGGACAGGAAGTTGTGGAGAGCGATGATCAGAAAACTCCTGAAGGGAAACGAAGCTTAGAAGAAGACTTAAGTGTAGTATAATTCGTATGGATGCCTGGAATGTAAG
>OZ010609.1:51164946-51172446 GCA_963932145.1 Acanthosepion lycidas | reverse complement strand
TATTATTATTATTATTATTATTATTATTATTATTATTATTATTATTATCATCATTGTATATATTACGATTTAACTATCTGCTTAATATCTGAAAAATGGTATACTGAATTTTATTTTTGGCAGGACAAATGTAGCCTTGCCGTGTTTTGTTTTGAATATCAAATGCATATAGCAAAATATTTGAGAATAAACGCCACTTTGTTACATAGCAATAGCAAGTTATTCGCCCATAAACGCGGAAAAAATCATCTTGCCACGACATTAACTCACACACACACACTCACACCCGGGTGAGCGCAAACAGAAATTTACGGCCGATTAAATGTGATTTTTACCGATATTTTTTGACAAACGCCTGGAGATTAAAAATACGACAATTTGCTCTATTATAAGTAGTATCTATTTACCTCTGAGTATTTATAAAGAGAACGTCATGGATTCTCGGGTTTAGCTGATAAAAAATAAATTGGTTTAGCATTCCCTAAATAAGATCTCTTTTAGTGTTCGTATTGATACCGCAAGCCTACGTCAATATATATATATATATATATATATATATATATATATATATATATATATATATATATATATATATATATATATATATATATATTTAAAACCTTTTTTTCCTTCGAGATTGATTTGATTACTGGCAAATCAAAATTTCTAGGGTTTTTCGAAACGAGTATAGTTATCTATATTTGTATATATATATATATATATATATATATATATATATATATATATATATATATATATATATATATATATATATGTAAATCCCAGGTTTCATTTTCTGCTTTCTCAAATAATTTCATTCTGCATCGTTCAACGTGATAAAGCGTCAGTCTACTCAGTGTAAAACCAGGGTTAAGCGACGTAGTTACAAAGCAAATAATTCACGGGAGGAAATATACTTAGATATTTAGAGCGAAATTAGTACGATATGTATGAACTCAGCGAGGTTTCTCCTCTTACCTCGCACGCGTCGTTGTTAATCTCTCGGGAATAGAGTCGTTTAACAAAAACTGAAGCACGACAGTGCAGAAACTGATGCACGCACCGAGAGACACGAGGAATTCAAACTATTATCAGTCGCCAGTAAACTCGGCGGCAGATGCGTGAAAAAATATCACAGAATATCAGCTTAGGCAAACATAAAGTGTACTGTGCGTTAATTTCATTACGACTCTTTACATTTGTATCTATCTATTATTGACAGTTCTTTTCATATGTATGTATGTATGCATGCGTGTATGTATGTATGCATGTTCTATCTATATATTTACATATATATATATATATATATATATATATATATATATATATATATATAATAATAATAATAATAATAAAAATGCTTAAACAGTAAGTGTTTAAGCATTTTTATTATATTCTTAATCTATCCTGGGCATGGAGTTCTACCTGGATTCTATCCTCTTCGATTTTTTTTATACAAATATATATGTATATGATATATGTATGTGTATATATATTTATATATTTTGTATATGTATATTTACCACTAATATTTTCTATCTATCTATCTATCTATCTATCTATCTATCTATCTATCTATCTATCTATCTATCTGTATATATATATATATATATATATATATATATTTATATATATACACACATATAAATATATATATAAATATATATATATGTATATATATATATATGTATATATATATTACACGCATATATATATATATATATATATACATATATACATATATATATATATATATATACATATATACATATATATATATATATATATATATATATATATATATATATATATATATATATATATATATATATATTTATATATATATACATACATATACTAAAAGCTAGTTCTTTAGATTATCTATCGATTACAGACATTCTTTCATATCTATCATCGGCGTTTATATATGTCACAGGCAGCTTTTACATCATCTAACTTTCATAATCTTTTCTTTCTATCTATCTATCTATCTATCTATCTATCTATTACATATTTACCATATATATATATATATATATATATATATATATATATATATATATATATGTATCGAATGTTTTGTCCCACTGATGAACTGCGAAACAGCGAAACCGTCTGTCGATAACTTTATTTAATTTTTTATCACGCCATATTTTCACAATACAGTTGTTAATAACCCAGCCACGTTTGTTTAATTGGAAGCATATTCTAATATACGATTACATAATCCATCTTAAATTTTGTTCATAATAATTTTTATTTTTGTTAAAAATACTTAAATTTATTTACTTTTGTATCCCCAGATTTAATTATATATCTTCAAATTTATTCCGATTTTAAGTAAAAGTAATAATTTAGTTACTGATATTGTTTATTCATGTCAATATATATATATATATATATATATATATATATGTAAATCATGTCTCATAATAATATGAAAAGCCCAAGAAAATAACGCGTTATTGTAGTTTTATTGAATGTTTCTGAATACGACGTGTTGATTGTTTGCTTTATGACATATAAACTTCTTAATGTTGAAATTTAATTCTTTTTGATGCTTTGAAGGAATAAAAAGTTCTTACATGTTATTCTGCTTTCACAGTTGGATACATGGTAGATGATACTTAGCTTTTCCTCATATACATGTTTGTGTAGACTAGTTTACTAGAGGCGGTGATATGTGTGTTTTATGTTTTAGTTTAGCTGAAGTTATTTGATTTCTTTAAGAATTTGTAGGATATTTTTATGGATTAATGCCATGAACGATTTCTTCCATGTTGGTTGTTTGGTTGATTTTGTTTACCGGTGTATTAAAATGCATGTGTTTTGCTATGCTAAACTTTAAATATTTTAAACACAATGTTATATGAACGGAATTTTATGCCTTCAACTACAAATAATATTTATTGTTCTTCATTCTACGATAAAATTTATTGCTGTTTATTTTGCTTTAAAAAATTATTGTTGGTCATTTTAATCAGAACATAGCAATTGGTTTTAAATAAATATGTATAGCTAGTATCGTAATGTAGCTTCCCTGCGCCTATAAATCCGTTCATGGTAGTTGTTTTGAGGAACTTTCCTTTTTAATTTTAACACCCCTTAACACACATGCCGTCTTTAAATCGTGTGAGAGAACACTTTTTTCCTTCCCTCATCATGGCTGATACTAAGCTCTAGCAGACTGGCGCATTGTCCCTTCTTTGGTTAACATTTTCCGCTGACATAAAGTGGAAAGACCATATTGAATCAATTGCTAAATCTGCTGCTAGGAAAGTTAGTTCACTTCGCGGTTATAGACAATTCTTCCTGCCAGAATCTGTCTTACATATTTATAAGCCTACTCTCCCTCCATGCCTTGAATATTGCTATCACATCTGGTCTGCTGTTCAGTATTTAGAAAGTCTTGATGAAATCCCAAAAACGAATAGTCAGAAATACTAGTCCTTTCCTGGCAACTCGGCTTCAGTCACGTTATCAACACCGTGACGTAATTTCTCGGAGGTTTTTCTCTTAATATTGTCATCTTTACTTTTCTGATGAGCTTTCCTCTTTTGTACCTAGACTTTATGAATTTAAGCACAGGGCTATATTAGCAGCAACGTCTCATCATTTTATAGCTGCCTAGATGCGGTATTTACTCACTCACCGACTAGAATGAGATGTGACACAGGGTCGGTTTAATGTGGGGACTTGAGCGCGTACACCCGAGCATGGACAAAAAATTCCCCACAGCACCCGCAACCGTCGGTTGCGCTGGCCTCGGTGCGAGCACCGATCCCTCCCTCTGGTGCAATGGGAGGGCGCGGTATCGGGTAGCTGTTCCCCAGGGCTTGGCACCTCTTCAGTATTATTTTCTCAGTTGCCCTTCCGTCGTTAGACAGAGAAGCCACTGAACGCACTCTGTCCAAGGACAGAGACGCAACTGAGAGATGATAAATGATGCGCGTACACTCCTACAAGGAGTGTGAACACGCCGCTGCCTAGATGTAACCGTAAGTTCTATGCGAAAATTTTCTTTTATATATATATATATATATATATATATATATAGCACTTTTCGCTTGTGAAACTCTCTTAAAACTTCTAGTTTCACAGTTAACACGGATCATCAAAAATTTAAATCTAATGTCAGTCATTATCTTCTGCCTTTCTGTTGGAAACTAGAAAGTGTTACTGAAAGAGGAATAACCAAAACGGATGTTAGAAATGAAATAGTAATCTTTATAACATCAACAAAATACAATACTCGCCAGCGGCGTGATGTAGGTAAACCACCGCTAGTAGTGGACTACATAGCATATTACTCATATTTACAATAAAATCCAACGTATTTATAAAGATTGGGACATATCCATTAGTGTTCATATGTACGGTATATAACACTTTGTTTATTTTACCTTCTTTTAATACCTCTACTTTATAGTATTTTTCTCACTCAGCAAACATTGCGTCTTAGTGGCTTTATTGCCTTGCTTGTTTCGGAATTAGGCTTTGAGTAATAAAACATTACTCCGAAACAAGTTACTAATTGTAATAGGAATGGATATTGTAACATGAAAAACTTTTGACAAATTCTCATGTATTTTTTTATTTTTTTTTTTTTTTTACTTAAAAAGAATGTAATTCGCAAAACCGTTGAATTACATCATAAATTCCGACATTGGGTAAATATCGCCTGGCTCAAGGACATCAACACTCAGGCAGAATCGCGCTCAAATATACAGAGACGCATATTCATGCTTGGACGGGTACGTAAAGATATCATATTGTAAAAGATTAAATGACGCGTGGGCATGAAACCTCAAAGCGAAAAATAACTCCTTGATAATGATTAAGGGTATTGAAACATTTAAACCTTCAATGGAACGAGGAAAATGAAAGAAAATTTCGTCCAACCAAACTTGTGTAAATTAAAATAAGCTGTCCAAACACACACAAACGCAGATGCCGTCCGCGCACCGACAGACCCACACGCAAATATGCATTACTTAAACGCAATGAGTACCTTGGCGTGGTGTAACGGTTAGCAAGCTTGTTTTGCTAGATCATTTACGAACTAAAAGTGAGTTCAATCTCTCACTAGCTCCACCATATTTTCGGCCTTGTGTCACATCTAACCTACGCTTAGAAAATAACCATTCCTTAAACTTTACGCCATACTATTGTTTCAGAAAACGCACCGTTAATTTATTAACCCTTTGGGCCCTGAGCACCGGTTGTAGAGAAAAATGACAATACCCAGCCACCGGTTGAACGGTGGTAGAGAAATATGAGGTAATGCTCAGCTACCGGCTGAACGGTGGTAGAGAAAAATGACTTAATGCCAAGCCACCGGTTGAACAATGCTAGAGAAAAGTTACAATGCCCAGCTACCGGTTGAGCAGTGGGAGATAAAAATGACTTAATTCCCCGCTTCCGGCCGAACAGTGGTAGAGAAAAATGAATTAATGCCCCGCCACCGGTTGAACGGTGGAAGAGAAAAATGACTTAAGGACCCGCTTCCGGTTGAACCGTGGTAGAGAAAAATGAATTATTGCCCAGCTACCGTTTGAATAGTGGTAGAGATAAATGATTAGCCACCGGTTGAACGGAGAGTAAACACTTGTAACTATTTTTATATCTACCGTGAAATATAACATACCAATTTTTTGCGAACTGTGACTCAGGAGCTCAGGGGGGAGGGGATAAAATTGTTCAGGAACTTAGGGCTCATAGGGGGTGAACAGTATATTTATTCATTTTCGTCTACCCTCTTTCGTGTTTAAGGCACTATTCAGCTTGCTCGTTGACGCACTCCCTGACCGAGTCGGTTTAAATCACGTCGGATGTAACGACTGATTCTCCTGCACACAGGGTTCGAACATCGTTGCCACGTATGTCTAGAGCAAGATGGATCATACGATGGTTACCTCTACACAGGGAGACGCAGGTTCGAATGTTGTCTGAGAACACATATTTTTTGTTCAATAAGATTTCTTGGATATTCAGGCCGATAGACAAAAATAAGTATCATGTTTAATAAATAAAAGTAACGTCCACGCAAGTATGGGTATCAACTAAGAATAAAGTTTAAGTAATAATAATTTGTCAGATTAACAAATAAAAAATTTCTTTATCTATCTATCTATCTAGCTATATATATATATATATATATATATATATATATATATATATATATATATATATATATATATATATATATATATATATATATATACTAGCGGCGATACCCAGCTGGTCGATCAGAAAATAATGGAGCAAAAAACAGGATCATGTTGAGATGCAACAGAGTCTATCTTCTTCAATTACTCTAAAGCAATTTCATTTAAAAAGTCACTTTGATTTAGTGCACTATAACAGAAGTAACCTGCATTTATTGAGTCGATGTTAGCCGAGGACATGAAGTGTTAAAACAGGCAAGAGTAAAACTAACTTCAGACCACAATTATTTTGGAATTTTTGAAATTCAATTTGTCAGTCTGCTACCAGGGATGTAAAAGAGCATACATTTGTAAAGCAATTGTTAAGTTTGATGAAAATTGGTTAAAAGATCAACGAAAAGTAAGAAAGAAACCAGTAAAAATCGCCATTTTTCGCTATTTGCGCGGCTTTTCACTATATAGGTGGACTCAATTATCAAGTTAAATGACTGTTAAACAATTATCTTATTGTTGGATACAATTGAGTGAAGTTTGTATTAGATTGCTTGAAAATTGAGGGAGTTTTAGCTTAAAATTTGTGTTGGAATCGATTTGAGTTGAAATCGATTTTTTTGTTTTTCGTGGTTTTTCGGTAAACGCGGTGGCGTATAAATAAAAATGCGGTATCGTTGTATTCGTCATGGTGTAACTAACCAACATACCGAGTTTGAGCGAAATCAGGGGAAAAAAGTTGGATTTATCGATTTTCGATCAGCTTTATCGATTATTGATTTTAAATTTTTTTGATTTTTTACGCTAAGAACCTATCTATTACATTGCAAAATGTATGTGCCAAATTTGATGAAAATCGGTTTGATAGATCCCGAGTGAAAAGGTATCACACAGACAGACACACAGATATCCTTCGTTATATATATGAATAAATATATAAATATATATATATCTATAAATGTGAAAGACAACAGGAAAACTGTAATAGTTGCCGACGCGTTGCGTCCGATGTGGACATTTTCCAGGCGAAACGAAATGAATCTATTAAACAAAATAACTAAAAGTAACACAACAAAATGTCCTTAGCAACTGGAAGAATTTAGAGAAGGCTATTTTCATACTGTTAACTTAAATTACGTCAATTACTGTCACGTGTGGAGATATTGTTTTTATTGTTGTGTTGAGGGATTCAACCATTTTCTTTTGATTTCTCGATACTGTTCTGTACGTTTGTTTGGGAGAGTAGTAATTCTGTTAAGAAAGGTGAAATTCGGAAAAGGTCTGGGCTTAGATTAATACTATTACAGTTTTCCTATTGTCTTTTTTTTCCTATATATATCTG
>OZ010609.1:51152446-51159946 GCA_963932145.1 Acanthosepion lycidas | reverse complement strand
TAAAAACGACTGAAAAGGTACTGTCAGTTAAATAAAGACTTAAACGAAGGACCCTACTAGTCGTTTTTAACGAAACAAATACACACACACACACACACATATATATATATATATATATATATATATATATATATATATATATATATATATATATAATAAAAGATGGCCAACGGTATTCCAGGATATCCGTATACTAGGTCGGCTAACCAATCTCTATTGCAGACTCCCTCTCAGGCATATTTATGTTTGTTCTACAAGCAAAAACCCACCTGCGGTTCATACTGCAAATATGACGAGCAGACCTTAGTTGCAGTTTCTAGGAGAAATCGTGTTACATTGAAGGGTCAACAATCTGAAAAACACAAGCACACTCAAACCCGCGGTCACAACGACTTGTGACTTTGTTCTAGCGCAGCTATCGATGGCCCCAAGTGCTACGTCAAACCAATTTCACTCACAAGCCTTGGGTCAAACAGTGGTATGGCTTTCAGGTATTATCTTAACGTGCCACTTGTTTACGCATGTATATATATATATATATATATATATATATATATATATATATATATATATATATATTCCACCGGACTTTCCCGCCGTTGCGATTATAATGGTGAAGGCTGTTGCAGAAACAGCCACACATTTTTGAAGGGTATGCTCGAAGGCCACCGGGATGTGAATTCAGAGTTGAAAAACCCAGTCTACATTGGCATTAACGAATAACCATATATATATATATATATATATATATATATATATATATATATATATATATATATGTATATATATATATATATATATATATATATATATATATATATGTGTGTGTGTGTGTGTGTGTGTGTGTGTGTGTAAATAGACATAATATCCAACGTCGCTAACACTACTTTCATGGATTTAATGAAATCTTCAGCGATAACAGCATATATATATATATATATATATATATATATATATATATATATATATATATATATATATATATATATATATATCGCGTATAATGTCGAAAGTAGTCGGAATAAAATAAATACGCATCAACATTATAATTTTCTTTCTTCTTTTAAAAGGGATACTAAAAACTTATCCGTAATTACGAAAGGATCCAATTCAAAATCAATAGACAAAATCTAAATTATTTAATGAGGTATATCTTAATATATATATATATATATATACACGAACACACACATATACACAAGTACACGCAAGCACGCACCAATACACGCATATATATATATATATATATATATATATATATATATATATATATATATATATATATATGGCGTATATGAATATATATTAAGTATGTTTAATTTTGAATAGATGCATGTGAGTATAGACGTAAAAGTATTTAATTTATTGTGGGCACAAACGTCAAAGTACTTTAGCTATTATAATCCACTATACACCCACAAAACTTACAGACGCATCTGTACTTTAATTAAATGATCCGTTACAGTCTTATTATGAAAATAAAATTCTGAATGTCATTCCACCAAATCCATCAGATCAAGGATTTAAAACTGACGATACTTGCTTGTGTACATCGGCTCATGCACTGAAAGACACATGCGTGTATACGCGCTAATGACGCGCCAGTTTTCGAGTCGAAAATAAAGGCGCGAATGAAATTGTGGCTCAGCTTTGTTTCGTTCCCTAGATTATATATACGTGTGTCTTTTATGTATAAGAACGTATGTACGTCTGGCCGTGTGAACATATTGGCACGTGTCGACATTAAAAAGAAAGGATTTTTCTATGCACTCAAAATGCAACGAAGGTGCTTAGATTTAATTAGCAGATGAGATTAGCTAGGTATGCATTCAGAGAATAATAAAGTATTTAATTAACACCTCCATTCTGAACGCATGCGCACAGATTCATGGCAGGAGATAACAACCCAAGCACGTATCATTACTACATCTCTTACTATATATATATATATATATATATATATATATATATATATATATATATATATATATATATATATATATATAATAAATTAGCATTGGGGACTGTTTTGTAAAAATAAAAATATCAATAAGAACACTGGATTCTATATCTTAATTTATATATATATATATATATATATATATATATATATATATGTTAAAATATTTACATATATTCATATGAATCTATCTATCTAACCTTTACAACGATAGATATGAAAAGGCTATAGATAGAGGCGTGTGTCTTGAAATATGTGTATTTCTGTGTAGATGAAAAGTTAACGGATATATATTTATCGCATTTTATGCACTAAACACTTTCACACATATATATAACTGAACATTGACGTCCTCACTAAGAGGCGACAAACCTGCCGATTGCGTCTAGCATTAAACAACCTGTCGCCTCTGAGTGTTGCCTTCAATGCTCACTTTTATATTTACACAGGCTCTACCTCTGATATTGAGCACTTTATTCAATAAATATAGCACAACTTAAGACTATATTTCTTCATATACATGCATATTACATCTGCCATATATATATATATATAGATATGTCATTCTCAGTCAGGACTGTTTCGCAGCTCGTCATTGCAATAGACGTCCGAAATCCTCAAGCTAGGATCGAAATCCGACGGATTTGGTGTCAGTCGGATTTTCTACCCCTGAGCCATCAGCACTCGACAGTGTGAAAATGTTAAAAACTGCCATCTGAATGTCTATTTTTGCAAATCTTCTAAATACTGTTTTATATAAGAATAGTTATATAGTGCTGGTGTTTTCTGACGTTAAAAATACGTCAAAAAACGACATTATTACGTCATTATTTTTGCACCAACTTTATATATATATATATATATATATATATATATATATATATATATATATATATATATATATATATATATTAAGTCAGTAAAAACAAAATAAAATTGTATTGTACGCCATGATAGATTTAAAACAAAAACACATATCTGTCGACCGGTTTTGTCCCCTCTCCTCAGAACTGTTAACGGGGAACTAAAATTATGAGGAAAATAAAAAGAAAAAGTCTGTTATGGATGACATGTATGATTGGACAGGTAGAAAAAAAAATTATTATAAAAATTATACCAACAAACATGCTAGAAGCGCAGCACAGCATGTCCAAGCAAACAATCTCTTTGTTTACAAAGAGCAGGTTGCCTGGACCTGATGTAAAGCGTCTCCAACACCTTAAGATGGAATAATGAGTGCGAACTGGCCAAAACGGAAAAACAGTTCACATTGAAATCCATGGCACAAGTGTGATTCTTTATAAAGTGATCCACAATCGAAGAACCGTACGTGTTACGAATGGTATCGCCCAAAAGAATTTTTTTTTATTCAGTATTATAGCAGGTACGTGTTGTTTAATTCTAACGTCCAACCGCTGTGTCGTTCTGGGACGAAACCGGTCGATATATTAAATTTATCATGGCCTACAATATAAAATTTCTTGTTTTTAATGCCTTAATACGCTTCTGTACTGTTTCAAACATATATATATATATATATATATAGACTCTTATGTATTCATGAAATGGACATAGTACGACAATTATTTTAACATATTTTGTGTTTACACATTATTTTTATAGATATAATTATTTAAGTAAGTACTCTGTTTCCTATTTGTTCTGTATCTTATATATATATATATATATATATATATATATATATATATATATATATATATATATTCTTATGAAGAAGTACAGACACTAAAAATTTATGAGGCAATAATTTATTTCATTAGGGTCGTGTGCTTTTTATAAGAATGATTATTGCTACTATAGATCTCTCCATGGAAGTATGTCCTTTTGCAACTATCTATACTGTCTTCTAATATATATATATATATATATATATATATATATATATATATATATATATATATATATATATATATATATACACCCAAAACTCAAATTCACGCAAGAATACAATTTTAACGAATTACCATTTTTAGATATACTTATTAGAAATAATAACAACCACATAATCACTTATATCTACCACAAACCCAAAGAAACCCCAACAATATCTTCATTTGAAGGGCCATCACACAAAAAGCTGCCTAAAAACCATCTCCTATTCTCTAGCACGTAGGGTTTGTACTGTAGTGACTGATGAACACCTCTGAAAAACCCTTATTTAACATCGAAAAATATAAAGGAGAAAAAATTAATTATTTTTAATTTAATCTCCACCCTTTGCCTAATGACCCTCGCGAGACCAGAAACTCGTGTAGTAAAATTATGGAAAATAACGCATAATATTTAAAAAAAGAAATCCGCATTATAACCAAAAACGTTTGCGGTTTCTCTCTTCTTATTAATATACACACTTTTCTCTCGTTGGAACTACTATAACCTCTTATATATATATATATATATATATATATATATATATATATATATATATATATATATATATATATATGAAGGACTTAGTCTGACAATTATTTTAATATATTTATTGTTATTTATCTACATACAAATATTTAAGTAAACGCTCTGTTTATAATAAACAGTATTAAACAACATTAAACAGCCTGAATGTCAGAGAAATTTAATGGAAAATATGGGTCCCACACGGATCAGTCATTTGGCCAGACGTGCTACACCATTTAGCTACTGAGGAATCGTCTTGTTAGCAAATTAAAAACACTGTTTTAAACAAAGAATTCCCTCGTTCTTTCTCGAACGACCATATCTGCTTGAAGTCATTCAGACATTCAGGTCTGTAAATGTAATCAATGATGTTAATTCTTAATACTTTTTTAAAATTTTAAACAGAGCATTTACTTAAAAAATTGTATGCATAAAAATACACACATACAGAAAACATGCACACATTCATATATATGAGTTGGTATTAAATTTAGATCAAAATATGGATCGGAAACCGACATAATCACACATACACACACACACACACACGTTGTGAGTGCGTATGAGAAGAAGGGCTTGGAGAATCTGATATTCACAGGGCGGATAAAGTGGAAGAGAAACAAGAGAAAGCAACGCATGACATACCTCGCGGACTTAAGCAAAACAGAACAGGGTTTGGGAGAAGTAGCAAAAGGCCAAAATATATTGAGAACTTCAAGGGATAGTGGGAGAGTGGAGAGCCATGATCGCCTACGTCCTGAAGGGACACGGCACAAAAAAAGAAGAGAGAGAGTGTGTGTGTGTGTTTGTATGTGTGTGTGTGAGAGAGAGAGAGAGTGCGGGGTAGGGTGCGTTTTTTTACATTTATATCATGCATCGCCCTATAGTAAGGCTTTGGAATTTTCAGCCCCCACTAACTTTTTTGTTGGAATTGAAAATAGAAGATTAAATTTCTGCTCTTGTATTCATTCTGGCAATGCCTTTGAGCTGAGCTGTATCATTTGTCTAAATTCAGAACTGCAATTAATTTTCAAAATAAATTAGAAAAATTCATCTTCAATGTTTTTTGTTTTGTTTTTTTTCTCACGAAACAGCTTCAAAATAAATTACAAATCTAAAAAAATGTACAAGCGAATGCAAAAAACTGTGTATCTAAAGTCAAAATATGTTTACTTTAGTATATAATATAATGGCTGGTCACACGTATCCGAGTATGACCGTCGATTACGACGGCTATTAATCCCTGTTACAGATGGCTGCACTGACATATTCGTTCTTGTTCAACAGCCACAAAGCCCACCTGCGGTTTATATTGCAATTATGCTGAACGAAACTTAGGAAAAGAGCGCATTATCTGACGTGATTACCAGTCTGAAGAAGGCTTGCACACTCGGTCACGATGACTTATAACTTCGTGCTAGCATAACCATCAACGGTTCCCAGATAGTTCTGTCGACCTAATTTCACTCACACAGCGTAGGCCATATCCGTCGTATGTATTTTCAGGTACTTTCTGAAGGTGCCACACGCTGGGATCGCCACACGGAGACCGATTACAGCAAAACGCCGCCTTCTTGACAAATAGATCGTGGTGTGATTCGAACCCGGGTCTCATGGTCTGAAATCACGGCCACAATCTAACCACTTTACAGGTTATTTAAAGCCAACAAAAATATTTGAATTGTAAGAATTCTTTGCAAGATTATAAAGATTTTTGAGACAAGTCCTGTTATTTAAAAAGTCGTCCGTTTTGTCGCCCCTCTCACTCTCACACACACAGATACACTCATTCACACACAAGTACATACACACATACATACGTACATATATATATATATATATATATATATATATATATATATATATATATATATATATATATATATATATATATATATATATTGCAGACGCTCGCCCAGGCACATTTGTGATTGCTCAACACCTACAGGTGGGCTGCGCTCGCAAACTTTGAAATACGTTGTTGCCGATTTGGATTTTTTTTTTCCTGCAGATTTATTTTATTTTTCCTGTAGATTTTGGCCATTGCATACGATGTCTGTTGATGGAAGATCGGTAAATTAAAGTATTGTTTCTCTCTCTCACAATCTCTCTTTCTCTCTCTGTCTCTCTCTCGCTGTCTGTCTCTATATATATATATATGTATATATATATATATATATTATCCAACGTTTTACTCTGTCCTTTCTCTCTCTCTTTCTCTCCCTCCCTCTCTCTCTCTCTATATATATATATATATATAAAGACCTGCTCTAGTGAATTGAAAAGAGGTGATGTTTCATCAGGACAATGCGCGACCCCACACAGCAAGAATCTCGTCACAAAAGATCGAAGAACTTGGTTGGAATAAAATTCCTCATCCACCTTATTCTCCCGATCTTGCTCCTTCAGAGTACCATTTGTTTCGTAGTTTACAGAATCATTTCGAAGAAACAGCTTTTGTAACACAGGAAGAGGTTAAAACTGACATTTGTGAGTTCTTCGAATCAAAGCCAAAAGGATTTTACAGTAATGGAATTAGTAAGCTTGTTAATAGATGGAAGGAAGTCATAGATAATCAGGGAAAATACATTGTTGATTGAATCTGTAATTAAATGTAACATTTGGTCATTTGTTTTCTTTGTTCAAAATTCGGACAGAACTTATGGGATGACCTGATAGATGGAAGGAAGTCATAGATAATCAGGGAAAATACATCGTTGATTGGATCTGTAATTAAATGTAACATTTGGTCACTTGTTTTCTTTATTCAAAATTCGGACAGAACATATGGGATGACATGATACTATACTGCATACGTGAAACTAACAATATAAAATGGCGACAATTTACCCATCGCAACATGTATAATTCTGTATACGGCCAGCAATCTCTCTTTTTAAAGTTTCAGTAAAAACGATTGACAAGGTACTGCTCACACCAATTTAATTTATATCTTAATTATTGTGTTCCGATAAGCTTTTTCTCTTCTGGACTTAAAGTGTTTAAACATTGGCCAAATATTCTAAGCACTCTACACTATTCTCTTCGCCATTATCGAGAATGATTTTTATTTTTAACTTAATATCTGGATTTTTTTATGTAAGCATCTAGATTTAAGGAAT
>OZ010609.1:51134946-51147446 GCA_963932145.1 Acanthosepion lycidas | reverse complement strand
CTCCATATATACCAATCATATACTTGTATATATATATATATATATATATATATATATATATATATATATACTAGCAGTAGAGCCAGGCGTTGCCCGGGCATGTAACAGTAAGAGATAGATCAAGTATCGACCATCATAAAGGCTGAAAAATAAAATTGACAAAGATTATTGTTTAAGGTTGACGGACACGCATGTTTTAAGTATTTTTTGTTTTTTGTTTTTTGGGGTTTTTTTTTACGAATTGGTCAAATCCAAACTGAAACAAAAACATTGTTTTTAATCGTTATGTGTCTACCGATTGAATAGAATTTTATTATAAACAATTGTCTTGTAAATGGAATTTTTAAAGCATTCTGAATGTAAAAATAAAGAAAAAAGTGTGCAAGACAATAAGAAACACTACCTGCCAAAAAAAAGTGAAGTTTTGTTGAAATCGGTTGAAAAATGTAGGAAATCCGATCCAATATATAAACGATCACACACACACACAAGCAACCTGGGTTTTTATAATAAGTATAACTCGATATGAGTTGTTCCCCTTACTTTAATGCCTCTTAATCATGTTTCAAACTGATTTCGTGCAAAAACAATTGTGTTTTTTCCAATTTTTGCCGCTGTCAGAACCACTGCAAGGTAATTTTACGTAGTCCTGTGAAGTTTTGTTGAAATCGGTTGGAAAATGTAAGAAATCCGATCCAATATACAAACGTACAGACACGCACAATCTGCGTTTTATAATAAGTAAGATATATATATATATATATATATATATATATATATATATATATATATATATATATATATATAAATATATATATATATATATATATATTATGAAAGTTATTTAAGATATTTTTTTATGTTTATACGTTCTTTTTATATATACAAATATTTAAGTAAATGCTCTGTTTATAATAAACAGTATTAACGACATTTACCGGCCTGAAAGTCCGAGAAATTTTCATAGAAAATATGCGCCTCCGAAATCGACCTTGCTAGCCGGAATGCTCCTCTGTGGCTAAATCGGTAAATCACGTCACGCTATATGACAGTTCTGTATAGGATACAGGTTCGATTCCTGTCGGAGGACGCATATTTTTTATGAAAATTTCTCGGACATTCAGGCCGGTAAATGTTGTTACATCTAGCTAAATCAACTATAAAATGATGAGATATTGTCCCCAATATCTTATCGCTAATTCCATGGGAAATATTCAGATGTGGTACGATAAGAGCGTTTTTCTCAACATTTTGCGGTATCTTGTAAAAAAAAAAAAATGGCGACAATTTATTTGCAAGACGATGCCATGCATGATACACGCTTAAGCGATCATGTATCTTTCGATACGTGACTGACAAGGTAGATTTGTTCCCCGTAGTAGGTTGCCATTTCTTTCTGCGGTAGACCATTTGTCACCCAGGGCTATAGAACCCAGTCTGAGCTGCTATTTACCCATAGTTGAGGTGAGAAAAAGCGGATTCATACATTTCCGAAAGTTATTAGCACCAAAGTCAAAGTCAAAATCAAAGATTCGACTGGAATTCGAACTCGGCTCTCCATTCTTATGACTAGTACTATAATATTTAACTATTATAAAAAATTTCGGGGGTCGACCTATGCATTAATTCGAGTATATACGGTAAATATTAACCCAAGCCTAAATAGTTACTCAACATTATAACCCAGCTAAAGAATGAGTTTGTATTGACGTACGAGGAGGAAATAAAACTAAACAATAAGCATATAGAAAATAGATAGAAGTAAACTCCAAACTTCGAGAGGTATAGATTGTAGTGATCGGGAAAGCATCCTCTAGGGAGTCTGTTCCACCAAGTAGCGGTATGAAGGGAATGAAATTATTCGATTCTCTGCTCGTGACATGGTGGTTCCTAGCTGTACAAGTCTGAACTTGTGGAACTAAGGAAAGTTGATCGTTCGGATATTTTCAGTCTCTATTCTGCGGCCATCGCCACAAGTATTCCTGACCACTGACTTTTAAATTGTCTGAAATCTCTTTATTATTGTCGTCACTATATTTTTGCATTAATCTTTATTCCATATCTGGAGGATATTTCATCCATTTTAACCAGACTAACGAGATCCTATTCTAGTTGATCTCTCATGTGATCAAACTTTAGAAGCTCAATAAGGGAAACAAATCTCTACTCACATTCAATTCATCGAAAAAACAACAAAAAAAAAAACAAAACTAGTGACGTTGGATCATCGCCGATCATCACTGGATTATCACCTATTATGATGAATGAGTGTTCTCTCATGAAAGCTCTGTGCTTGGGCGTCTATTGGGATTTAAACTCTGATTTTAAAAGAGCCAGATCAGGTCAAAAATCGATCACTATTGTCAAGCTGCCCGACTGTATTTTCTTGCCTCAATAGTGTTGAAAAAGGTCTCTGCTTTCTTTAGGTCTCACCACCTCTTTCTCACAGACGAAACCTCCCAAGCATCTCGCTGTTCTATCGCTAAATCCATAGAAAGTGTTCATACAAACTACATTCCTTAGTTCCATGTCTAACCTTCACAGCTAACACACGATATATCACGCACTTTGTAGTGAAACACCCTCATTCCGTTTGCATTCCACTAGTGAGATGTAACATCCACTCGTGAGGCTTCTCCCCACGGGCGACTGATTTGTCAAATGATCGATTTATTTTCTACGGCTTACCATACCTCTGCAGGTTATTTAAAGCCAGAAGAATAAGACAAAAGAATCGAAATGTTTGTGGCGTTTCATTTCAGAGGATTAAAACAAATTAATCGCCCCAAAAGCAAGCTTTTGAAGTCCTGTCAAGGCTGAGAAGTGAGAATTTGGCAGCTGAACGTCAGGTACGACAGGAATACTTCATTTTTGTCTGATTTGAATATTGTAAATATTGTCACGTTTTTTTAAATTTTTAAATAGGGCCAACTGCGCAGCATAGGTAAACTATGGATGATGCTAAGTGATGTAATTTAATGCCTAATAAACAGAAGTGAGTAAATGTCGTTATTGTTGGTGTTGAATTTTTTTCTTATTTCTTTAAATTCTCAGATCAATTCTGTGGACAAGACTGATTGGTATAAAATGACAGTTGAAAAAAAAAATCTTAGATTTCCCCGACGCGTTTTGTTTTCGGACTTTTCAAGGCAAAAATGAAATCGAAATTTTTTTGTTGTTATAGTTACATTAAAAAATCCAAAATTAAAATGATAGACGCTTCTGTCTAAGCCTTTTTTTCTGGTTAATGTAAATTACCTTTATAGTAAGGAATTTTTTTCCTGTCGACAATATAGTTAAATTCCTAGATAAATTATTTCTTTAAGTTAATGTAATTATTCTTTATTATATTATTTTAATTTAGTAAATAATTTGTACATTTATTTATTTAAATAATTTTTTATTTAACCGTTTTATTTAAGTTTTAAAAACGGTCATGCCTGTTGGCTTGATTAGATTTTTTTGTGATTTATGATAGTGTGTACAAAAATTGCTCTCTAATCGGGTATATGTCAAGTTAGCCTAGGGCGTAAGGTGGTAGTAGTATATCCAACATAGGACTTTGATGTATAAGTATCATAGGTGATGTAGTAAACAAAAGGGCAAGTATTTTAATCATGATTGCACCCGTTGTTGTTGTTTTTTCTTTGCAATAGATTTCATATTCTTATATGTGCTGGTGTCCCTTTAGTACGAGGGCAACCAGAGATCCCCACAAATTCGTAGCCTTGGAAGACCTTAGTAATATTTGGTTTTTTACTATTCCCCCCCCCTACTACCTGTTTTTTCATCCATTTACGCAAGCGTCTTAGCTAGTTTACTTGCTTATCTTTTCATTTTGCCTTCAATATGTTTTGCGAGTGTTAAATTTTCCAAGTCTTCTTTCCTCATTTTGTTTGACTAAATTTATGATGTTTATATCATTAATCTATTTGTTTCTTAATTAAATGTTCAAGTGAATGAAGTTGTTGAATGGACGTAAGAGTCGGAGATATCCTCGATAGATAGTAGTTTCGCCTAGACGTGAAGAATTTATGATTTTTAAGATAGGAGTAGCACTCTCACCGATGTTTGTTCTACAAAGTAGCGGTTGTCTAGAATAAGCTGTCGGTGTTTGAACATTCTTCTTACTAATGGAATACAGAGAGAATTACGATGCTTTGACCTTTTGTAACTGACAAAGCAAGTCTGAGAAGGAAAGGTCTGAACTAGGAAAACTATGTCACGGAGCACATTTGAACATTTGCCATGGAAATAGCGATAGGGACAAGCCTGC
Source organism: Acanthosepion lycidas (assembly GCA_963932145.1). Taxonomy (NCBI): domain Eukaryota; kingdom Metazoa; phylum Mollusca; class Cephalopoda; order Sepiida; family Sepiidae; genus Acanthosepion; species Acanthosepion lycidas. The sequence continues at coordinate 51,143,170 of OZ010609.1, read as the reverse complement.
AACCTTTGGTTTGTGGGAAAGGAGCTGTAGAAGATAATTAATCAATTAGAAGCCCGTGTAGTCGCATTTAAACTGGAAAGAGAGGAATGATTACGGAAACACTGATAATCAACCTGTTTGCAACGCTATCTGCCAATGCTGGAATTAAAGATGAAGCCAAATTTTAGTTTTCGTTTCGCTGATTTGCTTATAATTTTTTTGGCATTTCGGTCTCTGCGTTACGGACGGAGATATTCCAAGCTATTAGATTGGTGCAAAAATAATGACGTAATAATGTCGTTTTTTGACGTATTTTTTAACGTCAAAAAACGACATTATTACGTCATTATTTTTGCACCAACCTAATACTTTAAGCGTTTCGAGACCTTTGACTTTCATTGAATCCATAATTCGACACTTGTCATTTCGGGATCTATGATTTTCATTACCCAAAGATATATTTCAACCCAGTTTTGGCATTTCGGTTTCTTTGACATTCATTACCTACATATTTGGACCCTCTTTAGGCATTTGGAGACCTTTAATTTTTGTTACATGCCTCTTTTGATGCATTTGTGTAAAAATATTCAATGTGCTTTCGAAGTATTAATTTTCTCAGTATGCTAGAATTTCTTAGAATTTGTTTATTATTATTATTATTATTATTATTATTATTATTATTATTATTATTATTATTATTATTTCTACTGTATATAGGATTCCTTTCGAGTTCCAACTAGAGGCCTAATGTCAGAAATAGCGTATTGATATTTTCCACTGATCATTTATATATATATATATATATATATATATATATATATATATATATACCTTCCCTACAACTACAATTCAAATTATTAATGTCATCATGTGCCACATTTTTTAGACTTCCATTTCTTGATCTTTATTATTATTATTATTATTATTATTATTATTATTATTATTATTATTATTATTATCTGTGTAAGTTACATTTTCTGCTTTGTATCCGGTAGAACCGGGGTCAATTATGGCCGTTATGACCTATAGGAGGAATGTCATTGAATAGATAGCATTTTTCTTAATATATAGGATGTTCCAAGTAGTGCGATCTTCTGGGCAACTTGTATGTTAATGTTACCTGGGACACTGTTAGCAAAATTGCCCATTCCTTTTCTCACGTGACCCAAGAGCTCTGATTACTATTGGTACGACAGTCTCAGTCTTCATTTCCCACATCCTGTTCATCTCAAACTCCTGGTCCTTGTATTTGGACAATTTCTCGATAATTTTTATGAAGATGTTTCTTTCGGAAGTTACTGACATGTCAATAAGCACAGACTTCCTGAATTTCTTGTCTTTTATGATAATATCAGGTCTGTTAGCATTTGTTTCCCTGTTAGTTTGAAATGGCATATCCCAGAGTATAGTTACATCGTCATTTTGGGTAATTGTGTCTGGTTGGTTCTCATACCATCTTTCAGTGGTCTCGATTTTGTGCTTCTTGCGTAACTTCCAGTGCACTTATGCCGCTATCTTTTGTCCGTGGGTATATTCGTTTTTATATTATTATTTTTATTTTCTTTGCTTTCTGGCGTTTACACATTTCTTTCCGGGTCCCACCCAGGGACCTAAGCTTAGAAATGGCATCATGACACTTACCACTGACAAAAAAAATAAAAATAAAAAATAAAAATAAAAATAAAATAAAAATTACATAGAGCTCTTCGTAAAGTGTGGGCTGCACTTGTCAGAACAATTTTTTGTATCTACTTGAGGCATGGGCTTCCAGGAATCCCTGCAATTAGTCTACTGCAATCTTTTCCAACCAGTCCTAGGGCTCCAACTACAACAGGGATTGTTGATGTTCCCATATGCCACATTTTCGAGACCTCTATTTCAAGGTCCTTGTATTTTGACAGCTTTTTGAATATCTTCAAAGATACATTGCAGTCAGCAGGGACTGCCATATCAATAAGGAGGCACCGTTTTTGTTTGTGGTCTTTAATGACAATGTCTGGTCGGTTGGCCTTGATTGTTCTGTCAGTGTGAATTGTGTAGTCCCATAGAATTGTAACAGGTCCTATCTCCGTAACCGGGTCTGGGTGGTGTTCATACCAGTTTCTTTCAGTTTCCTTCACGTAGAAGTTGCAGATTTTCCAGTGCAGATATTGGCCCACTCTGTCATGTCGGGTTTTATATTCAGTGGGTGCCAACATCGTGCAACCTGATACAAGATGATCAATCGTTTCTGGATATTTATCACAGAATCTGCATTTTGGGCTGACACAATATTTTAGTATATGTGCTTGATAATTCCTAGTTAGCAAGCATTGGTCCTGCGCAGCAAGGATAAAACCTTCAGTTTCCGCTTTCAACCCTGCACTGCGTAGCCACTGATGGGTACGGGTTTTGTCTACATCAGCTTGTTTGATACGGGCAGAGTATTGGCCACGAAGCGGTTTATCTTGCCATCGCTTCTGTATCTGGTCGGTTGCATTCGTCTTTGCTGTCTTTTTCAAGTATTTTGCAGTTTCAGCCGGTGTATTGTGCTGTAGTTGCATCTCTACGCCCATTTGAAGCTCCAGTTTGAATTTGTTGGCTTCTTTCATTACGGAGTAAAGACGCTTACTACTTTCATGTTCCTTGACGCATACCATCATCCAGTCTTCTGTAGTTTCCAAGTATCTTTGGAGGCCAATTGTTGTAGTTTTGTAGGACAGTTGTAGTTGAACTAATCTTCTGCCTCCTCCGGATCTGGGCACATACAGACGATCAACATCAGCTTTGGGATGATGCATGCGATAGCAAGTGAGAAGCTTTCTCGTTTTGGCGTCCATTCGCTTAATTTCAGCTATGGTCCAGTTAAGGACATTAAAGCTGTAATGCACCACTGGGACAGCCAATGTGTTTATAGCTGATATTCTATTTTTTGAGTAAAATTATTATTATTATTATTATTATTATTATTATTATTATTATTATTATTATTGTTGTTGTTTCCTTTGGTTTCTGGTGTGTACTCATTTCTTTCCGAGTCACGACCAGAGTCCTAAGGTCAGAAATGGTATGATGACATTTTCCACTGAGCAGTTTTGAAAAAAATAAAGTCCTGCTAAGCTTTGGAACAAACTTTCGCGGGGATGATTCCTGGAACGCTACAATTTTAAACTTTTCATGTGTAGAGTCAATATAAATCATAGATAAAGCCCTTCTTAGGTGAGGGTTGTACTTGTGAGTACAATTTTTTGTATTTCATTAAGGCAGGGGCTACCAGGGGTTCTTTCAGAGATTTAACTGGAATCTTTTCCAACCAACCCGTGGGATTTAACTACAACTGGAATTGTTAATATTCTCATGCGCCACATATTTGAAATTTCGATTTCAAGTTCCTCGTATTTTGATAGTTTTTTGAAGATTTTCAGCGATACATTGCAGTCTGACAATAAAGGGGCACATTTTGCTTTTGCGATCGTTAACCATGATGATATTATTATTATTATTATTATTATTATTATTATTATTATTATTATTATTATCCTTCTTATACCCTTTTTCATGAATAGACCATTCCGCTCTGAACACCAGAAAACATACAAAAAAGCATATAAAAAAAGCTGTCTGGTTTCATTGAAATAAATGAAAGAAAGAAAGTGAAGATAATGGAAACGATGATGTCTTTTCCTCAATGAAATGGAAAAAAAATTAAATTTTAAATATTTCATTTGTACCCTCTTACTTCTTTAAATAATGCCCTGAATTGATACGTATAAATTTTATTGCAATATTTTCTTAAAGCCGCTGAGCTGAAATATCTGCCAATGCAATACGAGAACTTCCACGGGTATTTCATAATTGTAAAACTCGCACGGAGCTTGCTTCCTCGTTAAATTAAGAATTATTGTTTTTTTAGAAAATTAAAATGGTAAAATTGTAATTTTCATGGGCACTAGTTGTTGTTATTATTATTTTGAATTACTATTTTATCTTTCAAATCCAACTTTCTAAACAATTAGATCGCAGCAGATTCCTTTTGACGCAGCCTTGTGAGAGATGACGTATTTTCTTTTCAAGAACAGAACCACTTTTTATTTTACTAAGGCTCGACGTCGCATGACAATCGCTATTCTACCGCTAATTCTATGACAAAAGTTCAGCCATCTTCCGTTTTTACTGCTTCAAGCACACGCCGTAACAGTCATGACTCGCCTTGCTACATTCCCAGTTTCTCATCACTTCCAGTCTATAACATATGCCTTTGGTAACAACGGAGTTTCCTTCCGAAATCCTCTTACAAGGAAGTCCTAGGTTTTGAAACAAACGTTCGCGGGGATGCTTCCTCGAATACTAAAATCTTAACCTCTTCATGTGTAGAGTCAATATAAATCTATACACCATATCCTCATTGTTGTAACCTAGGGAAAGTTACTGAATAGAATAATCACACGCAACTTAGTAATGAACGATAATACATAGGAGAAGAACAACACATATATGATTCCTCAACGACGTGGAGAAGAAGTAGTCAACTGCTAGAAGTGAGTCAAATTCAACACTGAATTTCCAATTTCAAAACATCTACCAACCACCCCACACAGTCAGATGTGGAACAAGGCCGAATTTAATGTGGGGTATCCGAGCCCGTAGGCTCGTCCCAAAATTCCCCGTTTCTTGAGACTAGACTCTGCCCTTCGACATAGCTTCGTCTGGGGATTCTCTCTGTCCAGAGGCAGACAGTTTCACGTTCACAGCTGCTGAGGAATCTCCAATTGCAGGATAGGATATCTATCAACAGCTCCACACAGTCAGATGTTGCACAAGACCGAATTTAATCAGACATAGAGTTTGGCCAGCACAGATGGAGACCAATCTCCAACTGCAGACCAACATACAGTATATACTACTGTAGGTATGCTACAACACTCATAAACTTCACGTCCCTGTTTTTCTACTCTATTCGTATCGTACAAATTATTCAATAACTATCTTGAGAGGCCCGTACTGGGTATGACGATAAACAACTTCCGACATCAAGGCCTCTGATCAGAAGAAACCACCTCTTAATTGCTTATTATGTGGTGTGTTCTCAGGTCCACCCTGTCTGGGGGTGGTAGCACCTGTTAGGATCCCAGCTATGGGCTAATAGCAAACCCCAAAAGTAAAAAGGTAAAAAGCATTATGAAAGTGTAAAAATAGGTTTTCACACCAGAAATAATTTGTAAAAAAATTATGACCAGAAATAAATCAATAAATAAAAACTGTTACCAGTAATACGTTTTTGTAAGAAAATGTTACCAGCAATACATTTTTTAAAAATAATATTACCAGTCTTGAGTTAAAAATATTACCAGGAATAGATTTTTGACAAATCGAAAATATTAACAGGAAAAAAAGTATCAGCATTAAATGACCCATTGAGATTGATATGCTATAAAACAAAACAAGCCAACATTATCTTGAGAGGCTCTTTATTTTCTTTAGTAAAGAGACGAAAAACTTCTTACATGAAGTATCGTCAGTGTTATTAATTTGATTAATTCTTCTTTTCTGTAATGTTTAATTTAATCGGTCTGATCAAATTAACTTTTTACTTTCCGTTTCCTTTACGCAACCAGCCTTGATAATGGATAAACTATATATTTCTAATAAGATTTGAGCTTTTTTCTCTTGTCCTCGGACGATGTCTAACTGGTCAAAACTTTTCTGATGAAGCTACGGAAACTATCCACTTCGTCTTATGCCTATTTAATCAAAGCTAAATTCTTGATTCTTTTTTTCTTCCTGCAACCCGTCATTTGGAACACTTTGCAGTCATAGATGTTGTGAGATCAATCCTTTTATCTACTGGTAAAATTCTGATAGCAACGGCTAGGCAGCATTGACAAAAAGCAGTATATGAAAAATATAGCGTCCAAACTCTCTGCAATAATTTTTTTTATTTTTTGTTACAAAATGCCGGCGGGACAAGATGTATCTCATGTCTTTTCGGCGGTGAGAATTAGCAGAGCACTTTTTAAATAATCCACATTGCACTCGGTATATCAGCTAGGGTTTCCTGTATTAAATCCTGCCCTCAAACATTACATCCATACCTTTTATCTATTTTTGAGCATTTAGTTATAAAATCGTCTGAGAAATGTAGAGAAATACCTAATTTCCGCAGTTTTTTGCTAACAACCTAACTTCAAAATTTGTCTATTTCAAGAGTAAATACAAATAAAGTTGACATGTTTTGTATTACATACATTGAAAGGAAAATATATTAAAACTTGAATTCTAATTATGAATCACCACAAGCAAAATATTCAATTTATTTTACAGTATTCGATAAATAAAAACTTTGTAAAGAAAATTGTAAAAGATTAGAGAAAAATGCTACTCAATAAATAAGATTTGTTAGCTCATTTGTTAGATCATGATTAATAAAAACAAAAAACAGATAAAAGTTTATATAACAACATAATACTGCTATCACGAATTATAAGACAAAATGTTTTTACTTTGCATGGTTTATTGAAAATGACACTGCATTGTATAATATATTATATCATAATATAGCTTGGAAACCTCGGCGTGGTGTAATGGTCAGCAAGCTTGTCTTGCTAGATCAGTTACAACTGAAAAGTGAGTTCGATCCAAACTAGATGCCCCATACTTTCGGTCTTGTACCACATCTAAGCTATGCTTGGAAAATAACTATCGTAATATAGCTAAATTATTCAGTATAATTATCATATGAAGTAAATGAAAGTCTTATTTGATGGCACAATGACTTAGTAATTATGCATATCTTGTCAATATAAGGCTTTCGCTGATCACAATATATTTTGTGTTATTATTTATGTCGAAACACCAAATCTTCAATTGAGGGCAATTCTAATATCAACCTGCCTTACTACTTAGTACCCAGCGAATCGCGTGTCGCATTGTACGCCAAAAATATAAAAATGGCCTACACTGATTAATTAACTCTAACAAACCAACAAAAATGCCAGTCAGAATTCAAGGGCTGCTGATATTGAAATAGAATGAGAAAAATTTAGAACAAAAATCCAATCCTAAACCGGAAACAAGGCAAAAACCTTTATTTGTGTTCAAAAGACTGGGGAGGAGTATGAACCGGGCGTTATGTGGATAAAGGCGTTGGTTAGATCCAGTGACAAATAACGAAAGATGCGAATAATGTAAATAGTGTACATAAACAAACGAATATGTAATTAGTGTACGTAAAAAGGTAACAAAATGTTGCTATTGTTTGTAAGGTCATTCCGATGTTCCGATGACATGCCGCCATGATATTATGACAGCACCTCCTAGAGTAGGTAGTAAATATAAACGTAAGAAAGACCTAAATATCGGTTGTCCGTAAAAGGAATATATTAGAAAAAGAATCTATTAGATAAAGGAATATATTAGAAAAGACAAACAAAAAAGAAAACAAAAATTCGAACTACGAATAGGAAATGCCAAAATTTAGCAAATTCGGAATTTTTAAATATCTAAGTGTCTTAAATGCAGATGGAAAATGTGATAACGAAATTTGAATGTACATTAGATTAGCAAATGATGCCTTCCAAAAGATAACAAAAGTAATAAGATACAAGGAAATTTTGTTACAAACAAAAGCAAACAACAAAAGAGTGAAGTGCTGTCAATCAGCCGATTGATTGCATTGGAGACTTTTCACAGAAATGAAGAAAAAAGAGCCAAAAAAAATGCGGGTCTACAAAAAGATTGCTGAGAAGACCATGGATGGAGCACGTAAGCAGCTATATTATCTTAAAATAGAAACAAAAAAAAAAAAAAACTTAGAACACTTACACTTCTAAGACATATAATAAGGAAAGACGGTCTGGCGAATTTGACACTGAGAGGACATATCAAATTCAAAAGAGAGAGGTGGCATTGAAATGATGAGCTTGAAAGTTGGCTTCAACTTTCGTAAGAGCAACAGAGGTAAGACATTGTAGAGAGAAATGATCGTCCTAGTACCCAATCGACAAAGCAGAACAGGTCTCCTCGTAACAATAGTATTCCATATGGTGATAATAGAATTAATTAAATGTAATTGTTCAAACTTCCAGCACACAAAAAAAATTTAAATTTAAAAGTTTCAGCGTCTCGTCTTCACCGTGCGAATGTGTACTCGCTTCTACCTAGACATCACTTTAGTCTGCCGAAGTTTTCTGGCTTTAGACGCTCACTTGTAACTTCCGTTAGATCAACGAATGCTCGTTATCACTTTCGAAATTCTCGTTGTAGACGA
>OZ010609.1:51119946-51129946 GCA_963932145.1 Acanthosepion lycidas | reverse complement strand
GGATACAGAATGTTCTAGTCATTTTGTCTCCTTCTGCTTGAACGTGTCGGTGTTTATATATATATATATATATATATATATATATATATATATATATATATATATATGTGTGTGTGTGTGTCTGTGTGTGTTCGTGTGCGTGTATTTATTTGTATATATATATGTGTGTAAATTTTTGTATATATAAGTATTTGAACATATATATATATATATATATATATATATATAATGTGATTGTCGGTGAGAGTGTATGTATATTTATATCTATATCTATCTATCTATATCTATCTTTCTATCTATATATATATATATATATATATATATATATATATATATATATATATATATTTGCATGTGTAAGAGTATATATGCATATATATATATATATATATATATATATATGCATATATATATATATATATATATATATATATATATATATATATATATATGATAAGTTATTGCTTAAACGTTATTTTTTTAATGTCTGCTGATATTTGATTACATGGTCTGTTTTATTTATTAGATGGGAAAAAATAAAAATCCTTTCAATAAATAAAAATTCGCATCTACTCAAATAAGGGTATCTATAAAAAATAAGTTTTAAGCAGTTAATTAAAACATATCGGATTCATATAATATAAAATCCATTCATATATATATATATATATATATATATATATATATATATATATATATATATATATATATATATATATATATGTATATGTGTGTGTGGGTGTTTGTGTGTGTGTGTATATATAAACGTCTACAAACTGATACCATAAGTAGTCTCCATCTACAAACTGATACCACAAACAGTTTGAAAATCTTTCGACTTTTAAAATTAATTCCGTGGGTGAAAATGATCATTAACTAAAGATATCTTAATTTCATTTGTTATATATATATATATATATATATATATATATATATATATATATATATATATATATATATCGAGAGATAGATAGATAGAGAGAGAGAGAGAGAGAGAGAGGGGAAATATAGACCGTAAATTAAAATCGCTTATAATTCCAGTCACACAAAATGTCCTGGTATGCCGATGTTTCACGATGATTCAATGTCACCAGAATTTGAAACGATTATACTTGTCGGTCTATAGTTGAATCGATAATGATTCTGTTGCCTTTATTGGGTACGCCATTAAAATTAATTTGTATTTATTATAAGTTTTCTTTTTTGTTTTGTAAATGCTTATTATATTTAACGGGTGTAACATTAAAATTGTGCAAATCCTGTAACTGCAAAATTGTCTAATCGTTAGCTTAGAAAATAATTAAAAATATCTTGCCGGATTTTTACGAGGGTTTTTTAACACTGTTGGATCTATGTTGAGCAATAACTATGTAAAATTAGTCTAATGAACTCGGAATTAAAAAAAATATCTTAAATATATTTATTTTTCACAATTTTGCTACACGGGTTTCCGATTTCGCAAACTTCATCATGGATAGAGTGGTTATTTCCACATATTAAAAGAAATTAATTTTTCTGATATTTTTTTATTTTAAACCTTCTCGATATTAGACATATATATACACACACACACACACACACACACACACACACACACACACACACACATATATATATATATATATATATATATATATATATATATATATATATATATGATTAATCCTCATTAATCCTAATTAGATGATTTCCTTTCAGACTCGATATTTAAAACTTGATTTTTATACCCATAACTAATCGATGGTTGTCTGATCTAACATTCTTCAGGCATTAGTTTTTGTATTTGATAATAACATGGGAATCTCTAATGGATCTGTTCATAAAATTAACGGATTTTTTCGTACCAGGCGATTTTAAAAAAATTAGAAGTCCTACCAGGATTCATTATTGACGGCTACAATCTTAACTACACAAATTAATCAGATAAAAGTTTTGATAGCAAACATAAAAAGAAAGCTACAAAAACTCACATATAATTTAGTGAAGGGAAGCGAGAAGAAAGGATTAAACATCAAATGCAAGAAGACATAATGCACGCTTGTTAGCAAAAGGATGTGGACCAAATTTCAAGTCGGAGATACCAATGTCCAAGTATTACGGAAATGTAAATATCTGGGATATGTTTTAACAGGAGACAGAACGTAGGTCACTGAAATCGAAAATCGCACTAGGATAGTCAAGGAAGCATTCCAAAATCTAAGTTGAGTACTAAGAAATAGAAAAAAAAGTCACTAGACACAAATAAAAAACTACTAGACTCTTATCTCTCCTCCTGTATAGTCGCAAATGTTGGGCAATGTCCTCAAAAATGAAGAGTCTAGAATCAACAGAAATCTATTTCTACATATGTATGTTGAGAATAGCATTGCACGAACACATGAGCAACTTCGAAATTTTATAGAAAATAGAAACAAAAGTGAAACTACTAAGTAACATCAGTAAGAGACTGTTGAGGTTAATTTTGGAACAGAACAAGGAAAGAAGGATTGGAAAATTTGATACTCACAAGACAGTTTGAGAGCAAGACGGACAGTGGCAAAAAAACGCATAGCATATTCAGTGAGGTTGAGTAAATGGATGGCGGAATAGAGCTTAGGAGATATTACAGCAAAAACAAGATTTGGATACAAGGGAAAGGAAGCTGTGGTGAGCTATGATCTCCTAAGTTCTGAAGGAACGACGCATATAGAGGAGAACTAATATTTATTAGCTAATTTTCACAGTTCTGGCGTTTTGCCGTTTCTCACGATGAAACTACTGTGTGTGAATTATAGTACCAACTGATAGAGAGACTAATCTGACGACTGCTGTCAGAAGATAGGTTTTAATCGAAGGTTTAAATCCTTGAAACTATGGGCATGTCGGTCAGAACCGGTTTGAATATAACAAACAAGGTAAGTATGCCTAGCGCATAATATTACTAAATTCAAAAAAGAAAATAATCAATCATACGTCGGGTCTATCGTATCCTTTAGAAAATGTTGAACTTCCGGTCCGAATTCCGCATCTTAGTGATTCTGACAATTTCTGTGCGTATAAAATCAAAGGTTCGAATAGCAAATCATATACCAAGGCTGGCCAAACTTGTTTAATGTAAGATAAAGTTCAAACTTAGTGTACGATAAAATTCAGATGTTTGAGAACGCCAAGACTTGAACAAAATTTATACATACGCTTTTGGTAGTATCTGTTTATATTTCTGAGATGAGGTATTATGTACACTATTTACATTATTCGGACTATTGTTCCCATCTTTGTTGCCATATTTATTACAACGTCCCAGCCCTTCAGTATCTGTTTATATTTCTAAGATGAGGTATTATGTACACTATTTACATTATTCGGACTATTGTCTTCATCTTTGTCGCCATATTTATTACAACATCCCAGCCCTTCAGTATCTGTTTATATTTCTGAGATGAGGTATTATGTACACTATTTACATTATTCGGACTCTTGTCTTCATCTTTGTCGCCATATTTATTACAACGTTTCGGCCTTTCAGTATCTGTCTATATTTCTGAGATGAGGTATTATGTACACTATTTACATTATTCGGACTATTGTCTTCATCTTTGTCGCCATATTTATTACAACATCCCAGCCCTTCAGTATCTGTTTATATTTCTGAGATGAGGTATTATGTACACTATTTACATTATTCGGACTCTTGTCTTCATCTTTGTCGCCATATTTATTACAACGTTTCGGCCTTTCAGTATCTGTCTATATTTCTGAGATGAGGTATTATGTACACTATTTACATTATTCGGACTATTGTCTTCATCTTTGTCGCCATATTTATTACAACGTCCCAGCCCTTCAGTATCTGTTTATATTTCAGAGATGAGGTATTATGTACACTATTTACATTATTCGAACTATTGTCTTCATCTTTGTCGCCATATTTATTATAACGTTTCGGACCCAATGACACAGTGTATAAAGTCGTTAGTTAGATCCAGTGACAGGACACAAACAGTGTGAGTTCAATACCTGGTTAAGGCGGTGGAGAACTTGGAGGGGAGAATTAGAAAGAGATAACTGATAACTGACATCCATTAGGTATGGCACGTGGAACTAGAACAGTCTACCCCAGTGAGCGAAACAAAGGGTTCAGTTTGACATTCCAACCAACTGAAGAAGGCCGGAGCGTAAAACGGCCGAAACGTTGTAATAAGTATGGAGACAAAGATGAAGACAATAGTCCGAATAATGTAAATAGTGTACGCTTTTGTTATATACACATTAAAATTAAACTTACGACTTAAGTCAATGGGGTCACTATTCATACCCAGCATATAATTATAAAGCTAGAACTTTTTCTTATTTAACTTTTATATTAACTGTGATTTAAAAAGGAGCTCACCCAACGTATTTCCACGTGCCACATATTAAAGTTCACAGAGCCGCATTCGTTAATGAAACCAGATTTTGGGGAGAAGTTGAAACAGGTAAGGGGATACAAAGTACTGTTTCTTTTGCTATGGTGCGTAGCTTAATACAATAAATTTCAGTATTATTAGTGGTTAATTATACAAAAAGATTATACTAATTACATTTAATTTTTTAAAAAAATTAAATTTTTAGCTAATTTCGATTTTTTTAAAAACCCGCTTTGAACGAGATATTTTTGTAATATTATTTACAGAGAATTTGTTGTATGTTATACAGGGGATTAACCCTAATCTAATTTTTCCTTAAAGTTAAAGAACATTCACATCCTGCTGAATATTAATAAACACATCTCGGATATAAAAGTTCAGTACTCTAGGTATATAACTTTTATAAGTATCTTTCTCTGAATCTAATTAATAATCATTTAATTCAAATGTCTTAATTTTTTATTTTTTAATTCAAACCACCTCCGGCATGTAATAATGGTAATTCCTCAAAATGAATATTCCCACAATCGTTGTTAGTATAACAACAAAGATGAGGATTCTGGCCTGAATAGCAAAGCATATAAAATATATAGTAATAAATTATATAATTTCTCATCTCAACGATTCTGACAAATTTTGTGAGTTTAACAACCAAGATGAGGATGACAGTTCCAATGACAAAGCATAAATAACTTTCAATTTGTCCTGAAAAATGATATATACGTATCTATCTATCTATCTATCTATCTATCTATCTCTTCGTCACTCTCTCACACTTTCTCTCTCTATATATATATGTGTGTTTGTGTGTGTGTGTGTGCGCGCGTACGTGTGTGTGTGCGTAGTGCTTCATTAAAGGTGACAGACAAGGTACTGCGACTAAGCTTTGCATTTAATTTTTCTCAAAGTAAGAATAAAATCATTTTTGATAACGGCTAAAAGTATAGCCGAAAGCGCTCGAAATTACAGAACATTTGGACAGTTTCTATAATCTTTGGCCCAGAAAATAAATCACTGGTTTGAACAGAAGAAAAATTAAATAAAAAGCATAATCTCAGTACCTTATCTGTCGTCTTTAATGAAACATGTATAAATGAAGGATTGCTTCCTGAATATATATATATATATATATATATATATATATATATATATATATATATAAAGAAAAGTTCAAATGACCTATTTGGTTAGCCGACTTATTGAAGTTTACTCATACCTTGAATATTATTACAATCAGTCAGTTATGTGCTATGCGTGATACACGCTTAGGTGATCAAGTATCATTCGATACATGACTAACGAGGCAGATTTTTTTTTCCCCACAGTAGATTGCCATTTCTTTCTGCGGTAGACCAGTTGCCATCCAAAGTTACAGAACCCGGCATGTCCTGCTACTTTACCCATAGCTGGGGGAGAATAAGAGGATTCTTACCTGTCCCGAGCGTGTTAGCACGTAAGCGAATGAAATGGATTCAACTAGAATTCGAACTCGGCTCTCCGCTTCCTTAACACAAGCCTCTATTCATTAATGCAGACATTCTCACAAATTGAATATAATGTTAAATTTTCGCATATTTTCGGTGAAATAACGGAGAGTTTTATAATATATATATATATATATATATATATATATATATATATATATATATGCGTGTATGTGAGTGTGTCTCATTGGGTGCATGCGTATTCACTGAGAAAAATGATCGTTTGTAACGCCTAAGTGTTCATGTGCACACATTATAGGAAAAGTTAGCTAATTTTGAATGTGTGTTCGCTAGCAAATGACAATCTTCTAGGCATTTGCGTGTGTGCAGAGACGATCATATGACATCAAATAGACGATGTAGAAAGACGGAAATGTGTGACACATTACAAAACATGACAGAATATTACTACTACTACTTCTAATAATAATAATAATAATAATAATAATGATAGTTTCAGAGCGGATAAAAAATAACGAATAACTGCGTATGAAATGCGAACGAATGAGATGTGAGATTGGACAACTGCACTGTTATTTGCAACACATTTAGATGGACAAGCCCGGTGAGGTAGCAAGCACTACTAAAAAAAAAAGGCGCGTAAACTTATATGAAAACCAGTAGCGGTGAGCTGTACTTCAGGTGTGTGTGATGCGAAGTTGAAGCTTAAGATCTCTCGCGTCATTTTCGGTTCATGTTGTTGGGAATGACGATAGGCCAGCACTAGATGGCAAACAAATTTTCCTGCGTTTGGCACAGGGCCACAAGAATTTGGGTATCTGTGAGAAGATTGTGATGAAAAGGACGACCTTGTTCACTATTTTGTTACGGTGATGATCCAGGAGTAATTCTTTAAAACGCAAATACATTCCTATATTAATAGATAGAAAATGTAAAAAGGCAGACATAGAAACGCCCAAATAGATTTTGGACGCACAAACGCGCTCACACTCAAATATATATATATATATATATATATATATATATATATATATATATATATTAACCAACGATTAAATACATACATACATACATATATATATATATATATATATATATATATATATATATTAACCAACGATTAAATACATATATATATATATATATATATATATATATATATATTAACCAACGATTAAATGCATACACACATATATATATATATATATATATTAACCAACGATTAAATACTTATATATATATATATATATATATATATATATATATATATATATATATATATATATATATATATATTAACCAACGATAAGAAATTAAAACAGCTATAGCAATTTTGTCTCATCCTTTAACATCAATATACGGAAGATTATTTGTGAGTATGAACGGATTTCTTTAAAGAAATTAGCAGATATAATGTCTGTAATTTATTCAATCAGACATGGTTAAACACTACGAACACACACACACACACACACATATATATATATATATATATCCAAGTATAGAATTAATGTATACGGAATAAATTCCAATAAACAACAAATACCAATCTTCAAAGAGTGCTCAATACAGAGTAGAGCAAATATAATTATTTATTCGAAAATTATAACTTGAAAATGTTATAAAATCACTACAAAAATAGCTATTTCGTTTTTATGTTATAATTTTCGAATAAATGATTATATATATATATATATATATATATATATATATATATATATATATATATATATATATATATATATGTATGTGTGTGTGTGCGCGTGTGTGTGTACGTGTGTATGTGCGTGTGTATTGATAGATAGAGAGGAATATTTTATTATTTTACTCAAAACTTTCGTTTGCATATTGAAATGTGTGTTTGTATATATATATATATCTATATATTATCCAACGTTTTACTCTCTCCTCTCTCTTTCTCTCTCTCTCTCTCTCTCTCTCTCTATATATATATATATATATATATATATATATATATATTCTACAGCTAAAAAATAAATTAAATTAACCCAACACAGAGGAGAGTCTATTTAAACTGTTCTGTACGCCACTATCATCAACCACGATGTTGTCTTAAGGGTTGATGATAAGCGCGTACAGAATGTCTTGAAATAGACTATCCTCTATGGTGAGGTAACTTTTGTTTCCTTTTGTACAAAATACATGTGCTCTGTTATAATAAATGCATCGAACACTGTGTGGATCAGTATTAATAAGTAATATCAGTTGGATCCACTCAGATTATATATCAACGGATCAATTATCTGTACTCTCTCTCTCTCTCTCTCTCTCTCTCTCTCTCTCTCTCTATATATATATATATATATATATATATATATATATATATATATATATATATATAATAAAAAGGATTAAGCACTAATATTCCATGGTCATAATTTACTCCATTGTATTCGTAAATACGATCCAATTCATCAGATCTACAAATTCAAAAAGTTCTACCTGGATTCTGTCCTCTTGGAATTTTTTATTCAAAAATATATATATGTATGTGTATGCATCTATGTATATATATTTATATATTTTGCATATGTATGTGTATATTTACCACTAATATTAAACATTTATATATATATATATATATATATATATATATATATATATATATATATATATATATATATATATATATATATTTATATAAGATAAGATATTGCACATAAAGGGCTGGTGTTAATAAAACGGTGCTCGATGAAATATAAATGAGCTATTAATTCAGTCTGTAACCATCGAGGTATAGATAAGGCCTCAGCCGGTCACCAGCTCCACTAGAAAATCGCCGACTGTGGCTCCACAGGCCGATGCGCTAGAGCAGTCTCAGTCACACAAGTCAGAGCTGGGAAATATCTGTGTTTTCTATGCTACAGCGTTCTATTCTGCCGGTAACCTTGTCTTCTGCTGCGTTGTACATTTTCTCATTTCCTGACATTGTTTTTTTTTTAGCAGCAAAGTCCTCTCATTGGCCACTGTTGATGTCAATAGTCTTCATGCAATCATGAGACATTGAAATTCACTCGGCAAATACCTAGAAACATTCATTGGCCATACTAGCAGAAGGGCGTTTCCGGTCATTATATCTATATCTACCTACCGTGCCTTCTTGTAATGATAGTAGGAGTAGTGGATAGCGGCTTAGATTGAAGAGTCGGAGAGCCAAGTTCGAATTCCAGTCGAATCCATGACTTTCACTTACGCGCTCGTACTCTTGGGAAAGGTATTAATCATCTTCTCTCTCCAATTATGGGTAAGTAGAAAGACGGACTGGGTTCTATAGCCTTGGATGGAAATTGGTCTAGGAGAATGACAATTCTAAATTCAAAACATGCGGAGGGTCGTTTGAAGGACTTGTGGGACGTAGTGCACCAGGTCTCTGTATTCGACCCTTCAAAATGTGTGATTGATTTTGCACAAATCCTTCACCGCTATAATTAAATCATATGTGCTGGTGTCTGGCTGTCAGTTCCTAGGAACTGATCTGCTTGACCCTACGTCGACGGAAGAGTGCACTATATATATATATATATATATATATATATATATATATATATATATATGAAGAAATATAATTTTAAGGTGTGCTATATTTATGGGATAAAGTGATGAATATCAGAAATAGAGCGTAAGAAAAATATAAAAGTGAACATTGAATTCAATATTCAGAAGTGATAGCCTGTTTCATGTGACACGCAATCGTCAGGCCGCGAGTGTTGGATTTTTCTCGACTATTTATATATATATGTGTCAGTGGTGCATTGTGGGTAATCCATTCTGGCTGTTATTTTGGCAGTAGTGGCTTGTTTATTTATTTGAGTTTATTTTACATGTTTTTTTTTTTTTCATTTTTTTTTATTTTCGGTTTTTTGATGTTTTATTAACGCAGTAAAACGGCTTAGGTCTCTTATTTAATAGTTTGTATTGTGCTAGGAAGATAAAGCTATTTATTCGTCCAATTATCGGATTGATTGTCGTATTCTATTTTGTTACTTTGGCAGAGGATTGACCTCTTCAAATCAAAGGTCATTCGTTATCTATCCTTCTCCTCCTTATAATATTCCCTTCGTAGCACTTCCTCCTTTATTGACGACTATTTTAAGAGTAACCCTACTATCTTGAGTAGTTTTGTATCCTTCTTTTGGGTGAACGTTAGTA
>OZ010609.1:50954946-51114946 GCA_963932145.1 Acanthosepion lycidas | reverse complement strand
TTGAAGAGTACAGAGAGGTGCTTTTGATGCAAAGGCTGTCGATTGTGAACAGATATTCACAAGGAAAATAGTATTGGGGGAAAAAAAAAAGAGACAATCGTAGTTGGACTTCTCTGTTAATGAGTAGGCCTATCGATCTGTGACCGAATGGGGAGGCGCACTATTGACATTGATGGTACGAGTGTACATACGCATAGATGCTTTAACTTGTGCCTGCACGCTTTTGCAGATGTGAACGCGGATGTAGAGAATGCAAGGAAATGATGGCGAGGTCTGAATGCCGCGCAGATCTATAGGCCAGCTTTATTCGACGCTTTCATGAATGACCAACGTATTGCGATGAACGCGGAAAGTGATTCTCATGAGAAATAGCGGACAGTTTTCTTTATTTCATTTCATTATCGGTTATTATATGCTGGACAGAGAAACATACATTACTCCACCGCATATTTATCTATCTATCTATCTATCTATCTATCTATCTATCTATCTATCTATCTATCTATCTATCTATCTATATCTGTATCTCTGTATCTGTCTATCTATCTATATATTTCAGTACTTTACATATCTATCTATCTATCTATCTATAATACGTATATATATATATATATATATATATACATACATACATGCATATATATATATATATATATATATATATATATATATATATATATATATGATTATTTATCTATTCCAGTTTGTCACTATTTCAATTTTAATGGCGGTACCTGTGTTTATATGTATATATCTATCACGATATTTGCTACTTAGACACACACACACACACAGACACACACACACACACACACACACATATATATATATATATATATATATATATATATATATATATATATATATATATATATATATATATATGTCTGTGAGTGTGTGCATGTATTGGAATATATGTTTATATTTTTCGCATGTAATTATTTATACATCTATCCAGCTATCTAAATCTATCTACCTATTTCAACCTGTTCATATCTGTCAATTTCAGTTAGTACAGATCTATCTATCTATCTATCTATCTATCTATCTATCTATCTATCTATCTATATCTCATTGTATTCATGTCATCCTATTTGTATGTATCTAGATATCTACACGCACACACATGCACGCACACACACACAAAACACACACACACATATATATATATATATTTATAACTTTTTCCTAGATTTGTAAATACTACATTTCTATTTATCTCTGTCATGTCATTATCTATCTATCACTATAGGTGTACGATATATATATATATATATATATATATATATATATATATATATATATATATATGTGTGTGTGTGTGCGTTTTTGTGTGTGTGTGCGTTTTTTTGTGTGTATGCATGTCTGCATATAAGTGTTTACTTATCTATCTATCTATCTATCTATCCATCTCAGCTTAATTTATATCGTTCTATCTATATATCTATCTCACCCTCTCTCCTTCAACCCAGCTATATTTACTTAATAGTACTTGTGTCAGTAAATCATTATCTCCCCAAATTTATTAAAATTATATTTTTTATTATTACAATCTAAAAAATCTTTGTACTATATTGGCATCTTATATATGATATTCCATATATATTCGTTTTTGCTGCGAGTGTAACAGTTGAGAGGCTGTGTGTAAAAAAACAGTGACCCTACGGCTGCCTTGCTCACTCGGTCGCGTTGACTCGTTGGCTGAGGTAGACTGTTCTAGTTCCACGTGCCATGGCAGATGGTTGTCAGTTATCAGTTATCTCCTGTTAATTTCCCTCTCCAAGTTCTCCACCGCCTTAACCATGTACTGAACTCACACTCTTTGGGTCCTCTCACTGGCTCTAACTAACGTCTTTATCCACTGTCCATGTGTCCTCTACCACAGTGAGCGAAATAAAGGATTCAGTTCGACATTCCAACCAACACGGCCGAAACGTTGTGATAAATATGGCAACAAAGATGAGGATGATAGTCCTAGCAATGTAAATAGTGTATAAATAAAATGTTTGTATACATCTAATGTTTTGTGTTTATCCTTTTTTAAATAACAGCATATTAATAATAATAAAGTTTATGTGATAATTTTAACATTCCATAACTATTTCTTAATAATTTTTTTACCAAATACCAATTTAGTATCATTTACTTAAATCAATAAATGATCCCCAATGAGGACTCATCATTAAAAGAGGGATCAATGAATAGAAATATTAGTGAACACTGTTCAATTATTAGCGTTAGCAACGAACTATTTTAGATTACTAAATTGTACTCGGATTAAATGAAAATTATTCATAATATAATACATATTACTTGTAATATATAACTTCTTGCGGTCAACTTTGACGGCACGAGTTCAGTAGTTTAATTGTATTGATACTAGCAGCATGGCCCGGCGTTGCCCGTGCATGATTCGAAAATCGTACGACTCATACAGCAATCGCTATCACTTGACTTAAAATATTTTTGCCCTTCCTTCCCTTTAAAGGAGTGCCCTTTGCCGTGCTGATGTTGCTACATGCCTTACTTCTGGCCTATTTCACACTGCGAATTTTTTCTAAGCTCTATACTAATCATTAAATCTGTTACGAAAAAAGAACTAAACAAAATGAACACAAAACGATCAGCTTTAAAAAAGGACTCGTAACTGGAAAAACCGAATGAAAAAAGAATGTTAACAACAAATACTTTTTCACAACCAACCCAGTTCTGCGGAATCAGAATTAACGTTGAGTTTAAGCAAGCGAATGAGCCAATTGGAGTAAAGTGCCATGAAGATTTAAATTTTTCCCACTTGTGACGAATGCAGTTATCGATTTTTTTTTTGCATGCGAGCATGTTAGTTAACATTCATGTCAGTCAGCTGTTGGCTCTTACACTGGCCAATAAAGTCTTCCTGCCTATTCACGGCAGCCAGCTATTGGGTTTCACTCTGGCCAGTAGAAAATGGCCTCAAACTACATGAAAACTGCCGTAGAAGCATGAAAAAATCGATTATTTCCACTATCGATAGTAGTTGGGAAATGCAAAGTCAGTCTTGGTTTTCCTCTAACTTGGAGCCTGTGCATGTAAAGTTTGGTACAAATCCGTCAAAAATTGCGTCCGTGCATTCGTTACACACACACACACACACACACACACACACACACACACACACACACACACACACATCCTGTCTTTTATAGATAGAGATAAACAGGGAAATTATAAAAAAAGACTGAACTGTTATGCCATATCAATATTTGACAATCTTCTTACATATGAAGGAACAAATGGCTGCTGAGAATACGATGAGCAAAAAATGTGTGCAACCAAGAAGTTCTAGAAACAAAAGAGGAAAAAGAGGAAACTTATACTTAATCTCAGGAAGAGAAAATTGAAATTTCTAGGATATCTAATGAGGAAAGAAGGCTTGGAAAATCTAATACTCTCAGAACATTGAAGGCAAGAGGGACAGAGAAAAAACAACGCATGAACGATCTCACGTGCTTGAGTAAAAGAATAGCGGACGAGATTTAGGTGAAATAAGAAAAAAGGCAACATTTATACCGAGCTAAAAACGAGAGGAAATCATGGAGAGCCATGATCGCTAACGTCCTGAAGGGACAGGGCAGATAAAAGAAGAAGAATGAGCTTGAGTAAATAGATGAAAGAACAAGGTTTAGGTGAGATAAAAAAAGAAAATCTATTAAGAGCTACAAAGGACAGGAAATCGTGGAGAGTCACGATCACCAACGTCCTGAAGCTATTCAGTACATAGAAGAAGATTTAGTAAATGAATTGCAGAATAAAGTTTATGAGAAATAACAAAACACATCTTTTATTGAGAGGTAAAAAAAGAGAGGAAATCATGGAGAGCCATGTTCGCCAACGTCCTAAAAGAACGCGGCACATAGTAGAAGACTGAGCTTGAGTAAATGGATGCCGGAACAAGGTTTAGAAGAGATAAAAATAGACAAAATTTATTAAGAGCTTCAAATAACAGGAAATCGTGGAGAGTCATGATCGCCAACGTCTTGAAGCGACCCGTTAGATGGAAGAAGAAGTATGAGCTTGAGTAAATGGATGATGGAGCAAAGTTTAGGAGAGATAAAAAAAAAAAAAAACTTTATTGAGTGTTAAAAAGGAGAAGAAATTGTAGAGAGCTATGATCTCCAACGTCCCGAATGGACATGGTAGATAGAGAAAGATGAAAATTTTAGTAGTTCATGGCAAGGTTGATGCTATTAGTAATATACTGAACATTTGATTTTTTCCAGTTGTTATACACTGATGTCTTTGTGATGTACGCTGATGATTCTCAGAATGAAATGTCGTATAAAGATCTATTCAGATATGGGTTCACGTGTACCTATCGCCGCTGAATAGAATCACTAGGCAGAGAAAAGAAAAAAAAACACTTCCTTTTAGAGAGCAAGACAACTATAAACATGGCTATTTTTTTTTTTTATCCGTCGAGTTCTTTGTTCGGAAATGTTGTGTTGGTGTTTTCTACAAGAATTATTTACCAATAATTCAGTATTTACATTCTGCGGACCGTTTTCCTCATCTTTGTCGCCATATTTATCACAACGTTTCGGCCTTTGTACGCTCCGGTCTTCTTCAGGTGGTTGGAATTTCGAACTGAACCCTTTATTTCGATCACTGGGGTAGACTGTTCTAATTCCACGTGCCATGTTTGCCATGTTTCCAACCACCTGAAGAAGGCCGGATCGTACAACGGCCGAAACGTTGTGATAAATATGGCGACAAAGATGAGCACAATGGTCCGCATAATGTAAATACTGTACATAATACCTCATCTCAAAAATATAGACAGAATAATTTTGTTGTTTTACATTTATACCAATGGTTGAAAACGAATAATTGGTTACTTGTGCTAAAATAGAAAAATAAAATTAGCGCGCCAAAATGTATTTTTTAGCTCTATATAGTAAACGTTAGGAAGAACACCAATATCAATACTGGAAAGAGCAGTAATAGCTACTGGACTTAAGAATCCTGTTTTCCAAGAAAATGTTTTAAGAAAAAAACATTAATAAATTTCATCTGAAAATAGTAATGACTGCTCAGTCAATGTTTACTTATTGGAAAAAGGCTAATGTTACCATTAACATTGCTAACATAAATTAGTATAGTGATTTTTCAAGCGTAGTTTAGATGTGGGACAAGGCCGAAAGAAGGAGTCACCCAGTGAGGATCGAACTCATTACTCAGTCGTAATAGTTCTTGCTAACAATTACACCGCCTCGAGGTGCTCACATAAATTGGTATTTAGTCACAAATATGGGTAAGATTAGTAAAAAAAAAAAAAATAACACCTCACTATATCGGTAGTATATTTTTAAATATAAGTATAATATCAAGTAATATTTCATAAGGTCACATACACATAGAGACAAAGTATGACTCTCACTGACACACACACACACACACACATATATATATATATATATATATATATATATATATATATATATGATTGATAAAATATAGATTTAAGGCATGCTATATACATGGGTTAAAGTGCTTAAAATCATGGATAGAGCGTTTGTATTAGGTTGGTGCAAAAATAATTTCGTTTTGTAATATAGTAACATATGTTAGAAAACGAAATTATTTTTGCACCAACCTAATAAATATAAAAGTAGACATTGAAGTCATCACCTAGATGTGACAGTTTGTTTCATGCTAAGTGTAATCGTCAATCCATATACGTCAATCCATATACGTCAATCCATATCCCTAAAATAATTCGAAACATAACAGTTACCGCCCACCAAAATAGCTGTTAGAATAACCTTAATAGACTACCCACAATGCATGACAGACCTTTAAACAAAACGCATATATATTGACAATTGCGTTATATATATATATATATATATATATATATATATATATATATATATATATATATATATGTGTGTGTTTCATTAAAGACGACAGACAACGTAGTACGACTGAGATTTTTATTTAATTTTTCTTGTGTTCGAACAAGTTTTTCCTTTGAACATTCGTTCGAACACTAGAAAAATTAAAAAAAAATTAATCATAGTACCTTTTCTGTAGTCTTTAATGAAACATGCATAAATGAAGGATTGCTGCCTAAATACAATATAAACACACACACATATATATATATATAATATATATATATATATATATATATATATATGTGTGTGTGTGTGTGTGTGTGTGAAAAGTGTGTGTATATAAATATAAATACATATATATATGTATAATTATTTATATATTATATGCGCGGTACTTATTAGAAAGCGCTCAATGTCAGAGATAGAGCTAACATATATCCAACCATATTTATATATGTATATATATATATATAACAAAAGCGCTCAATATCAGAGATAGAGCTAACATTTATTCAACCATATATATATATATATATATATATATATATATATATATATAACAACATTTTTGCCTTATTCATTTATATACATATTTATGTGTTATTATATATATGGATCTTATTTCATTTCATTTTCTTTATTTCATTTTATCTATTATTTATTCTTTTATATTATTTTATTTTCATTGGTATGTATTATTTTTATTAGTTTTTCATTTAATTTTATCATGGCGTATTTTATTATTATTGATTTCACTACTTCAGTTTAGCAATATTAATTTTAATAATGATATTACTTCATTGATTTTCATGGAAAAAATAGAGTTACCTCCCTTGATTTCTAAACGCTTCTCCTTGTTTATTACTTCAGCGTGACTTTTTATTGGAATGTATAATTCTTACTTCCAACCTTATTTTTAATCTTAAATGTTAACCTGGGCTTAAATTCAAATTCCAAATTAAATTACAATTCTACATTATTTACATTATTCGGACTATTGTCCTCATCTTTTTCGCCATATCTATCACAACGTTCCGGACTTCTTCAGGTGGTTGGAATGTCGAACTGAACCCTTTATTTCGCTCACTAGGGTAGACTGTTTTAGTTCCACGTGCCATGTTTGATGGATGTCAGTTATCAGTTATCTCCTGTTAATTTCCCTCTGAAAGTTCTCCACTGCCTTAACCGGGTATTGAACTCACACTCTTTGGGTCCTGTCACTGGATCTAACTTTATCCACTGTCCTTGAGGACATCTGGGTATGAATTTCTGGGTATTATAAACCTAATGTCTTCAGCAACCATATTTACCATTGCTCGTATTGCAATTTTGCTGTTATCATTACATGTTTTTACCAGATCTCATATTGCAACTATGTTGTTATCATTGCTTTTCTCTGGCACTCCTTATTACTGGTTCCCATATTGTATTTATCTCTATGCTTGGTCGGCTCAGGAGATTTTTGTGGCCTAACATATGTGCTGATTCCTTAATTTTACGAATTTTCCAATGGTGTTCCTTGTCAATGATCTCAATATGATCCCACAGAGAGCGGTGATCTCCATTCTCTCTCCATATGTGATCAGCCACGCCTGATTTTTCTACTTCTCCTCATGTTACAGCTTTCTGGTGTTCTTGAAGCCTTACCTTGAGGGGGCGGATTGTCTTTTCTTTATATTCCTTTCTGAAGCTGCATGGGATAGCGTACACACAGTCTTTAGTCATTTTCTCCTCTATGGGGGGGGGTCTTACTCCTGAGAGATATCTGCGAAGTGTCGTCAAGCTTGTGAAGGTTGTCCTGATGTTATATGGACCGCAGATCCTTTGTATTTTCTCTGATAACCCCTTCACATAAGGCAGGAATACTCTTTTCTGAGTGTTGTTGTCCTCCTTCTCTTGTACCCGCCGATCCCATCTTCCTGGTGTGACCAGAGTATGAAGGTGTCATCTACGTACCTTTACCATATAGTTGGCTTTAGAGATATAGATTCTAATGCCATTTCCTCAAAGTATTCCATGTATATATTCGCCATTGCTGGTGATAATGTCGAGCCCATTGCGAAATCCTGTCGATATATGTGTGATCCCATTCCGAAGTGTGTTGTTTGTGTACAGAAAGTCGTCATCTCCATCCGATTATCTATTTGAATACTGGTCCGTTCTTCTAGGGAAGAGTCAGAGGTCAATCTGTCTCTTACTACTGAGAGTGCCTCCTCCGTGGGTACCTTGGTGAACAAACTCACCACGTCCAAGCTCACTATCTGGTTGGATAGGATGCGAGCATCTTTGATTATTTCCACGAAGTGGGCGGAGTTTCGTACATATGAAGGAGACATTTCGACCAATGGGTCAATTATATCTACACTATATATAGACAGACTCTAAACTACAATTCATTTAAATATTTTAACAATAATAATAATCCACTGCAACAATAAAGTATCTCGCGATAACTATAAATATTATAAAACGATGTTAGTCCCAAATAAAATACCAGCACTTGAAATTTGACTCGGCAATTTGAATTGTGCAATCAATATATACAAGGTATATATAAAATCCTGGAAAAACAGGCATGATAGGCAAGATAGTATTAATAAAAACGCTAAACTAAATTTAGACAAAAATAATGAAAAATTATGTGATTGTAGAAACCCCGAAGACTAACCGTTGGAAAATAAATGCCGCATAAAATCTGTGGTATAGCAATGCACTATCACATACATTGAGAGTCCTAACACTGAAATGATATATATATAGGTTCCACGAAAAATGAATTTAAAATTAGACGGAGACAACACAAAAGCTCATTCAATAATATTAGAAATAGAAATCAGACATCTGTACCCAAATATTTTTCGCATTTAAAAGAAATGAATAAAACACCAAAAGTAAAATGGAAAATAATAAATTGAACAAGAACTTGTAAAACCTGGGATGACCCATGCCCTTTATGCCTACCTGAAAAAACTACACATTATTAAGTTTCTAAATAATACAATTTTATTAAACCATAGACATGAGTTAACGGTCTTTTGCCGACATCAACAAATTTTCGCATCAAATAATTGGCATAAAAAAATTAAAATGTCATAGTCTAATAAAAGATTTAGAAGCTTAAACCAATAATAAGATAAAAAAAAACCTTTATGAAGTCGTCAAAAAGAAACAAAAACAAATTAGAGTTCAGTGCGACGCGTTTATGTACGAACAGCCCTTTTAGGAAAAAAAATATTTAGACACTTAACGGCGTACAATGTTACCAATAATTCTCTGTCGCTCGCTGAGACGGACTAGACGATGTGCGAATATGAATGTCATTCGCTTGGCCTCTTTCAGCGGGTAACTGATATGTTGACACAAATTGGTAACCCTTACGCCCCTTATTGAAATGATTGCTTCAGCCGTTTCCACAGTAATTAATTTTACAAATGAATATGCTTATAAAGACACGTAAAATTCAAGATTAGTTATTCCAAAAATTTTGCTTGAGGATGAAACAGAGCTTGATACTTTAACTCAATTTAATTTTAATAATTATATTGAATTTTTTGGCTCTTGTTTTTTGAAACATGAGAACTCTTATGTAGCGAGGTAATCATATTTAAAAAATAATCATAATTTTAATTTAGGCTCTACTTTTGCATTGAGTACTGTTTTTTTAAAAATGAAAACAAAAATACTAAAGAAGTTCTGATTATTTACCTAACGTGTTCTTCCCTATTTTCTATGTATTTGCCCACACACACACACACACACACACACACACATATATATATATATATATATATATATATATATATATATATATATGTATATATGATGAAATATAGTTTTAAGATATGCTATATTTATGGTTTAAAGTGTTCAATAAAAGGGATAGTGTGCATGTTTCATTTTCATGATTTTTATTTAGTTTTCTTGTGTTCGAAGTCAACACCCAGAAGCGGCAGTATATTTCATGAATAAATGCAATCTTCTGGCCATCTAAGGATTACATTTAAGCATGAAACCGGTTGTCACTGACATGCTGCTCACTGTCTCATTGTCCAGTTTTATATATATATATATATATATATATATATATATATATATATATATATATATATATACATATATATATATATATATATATAAGCGAATTGAGTCAGTGTCGGTCACTGGGCGTGTTTCTAAAATTAAATACGCTAAAAATCCACCTACATCAATGCCGTGCGCCGACGGCTTAGTGGTAGAATCTCCAACTGACACCAATTCAGTCTGGTAGACTAGCTAGAGCAACCGGGTGTCTAGCCACACTGATGAGCTGCGAAACAGTCTGTCTGTGGATTACGTTATTTGTGTGTGTTTGTGTTTAGTTTTTTAAATGTCCAATAAATATTCTAAAAAATCTCTTTATTCTAGACTTCAACCGGGAGTGTTGAAACAAAATAGCTTTTTTCGATTGATTTTATAACATGTTTCTGTTATAATTTTCGAATGAATTATATTTGCTGTACTCTGTATTGAGCACTCTTTTAGGAATAGTATTTTGGGTTATTAGAACTGATTCCGTATACACCAATCATATATATATATATATAGGTGTGTGTGTGTGTGTGTGTGTGTGTGTGTGTGTGTGTGTGTGTGTGTGTGTGTGTGTAAGTGTAATCGCTTGTCATGGCCGGGTAAAACACATGGTTTGTTGACAGAATGTTTTGATTCGTTTCGCTAGATTTTGTTTCATATGCGCAGGTGTTGCGCACCAGAAAGCTTCCTCTGTGATGTATATTCTGGGTTCATAATTTATTTCGGGTCCCTGTGACATCAAATTTCCCCTGTCATGAACTCAGCCTAGAGAGATCATTAACCCCGTCTCGCATTCTAGCATAGCTTGCTCATGATTGCAAGTATACTTATGCCTACACAAATCAATTTATTCAATTCTATATAGGAATCCTGACCAGTCATAATTTGTTTAATTTTAACGTCAGACTATTGGTGATTTGGGACCATTCAAATGGATGGCTTCCCTTTGTCCCTTAAACTTTTGAATGTATATTGACAGTATATGCGTGTGTTTTACGGAATTAGTGTTTTATCATTTTCAGAATTTTTCTTCAGTTTATTGTTGCTCCGTCAATAGAATTCTCGGTATAGCTCTGGAAAACCAAATCTCTTATGTACTAATTTTCCTCTTCAGCTTGCATTATTCTCTAGTATATATAATCACTAGAACTCTTTGACAAATCGTCACTGTATTTAGCATTGTTCAAGTTATCGTTTCCTCTGCACAAATTGAAGATCACCCTACTGCGATTATATTTACAGTGCTACTGCTGTGAATTATACTTTTTCAGCATTAAATATATATTTAAAAAATATTGCATTTTTATTAAACAAATGTTTATTATATTAAAAGCATTGAATGTTTTTTTTAAATAGTGAGAATATTTTGTCTGTTAGATAATAAAAGTTTTCAATTTTCCAAAAATATTTGTGAAAATTTATTGTACAAAGATACGCACGTTTG
Organism: Acanthosepion lycidas; assembly: GCA_963932145.1. Classification (NCBI taxonomy): domain Eukaryota; kingdom Metazoa; phylum Mollusca; class Cephalopoda; order Sepiida; family Sepiidae; genus Acanthosepion; species Acanthosepion lycidas. The sequence continues at coordinate 51,103,558 of OZ010609.1, read as the reverse complement.
TAAAACCAATTGTATTCTGTACACACTTAACTTGGCATCGATCGTTCAATGTATTGGTGTTGACCCCGGTGTCCACTTTTATAGTTACATACACTTTATCACTGGTATTGAATACCTTAAATAACTTACAAAGGGTTGATAAGCCGTAAAAAAACGAATGAATCAATCAATCTATAAAAAAAACTGATTAGCAACACAGGCATGTCTTTGAGATTTACTGACATTCTTTAGAATATGGTGGACTTTCCTGTCGTATTTGATTATAGTGGCGAAGGATTTGTGCAGAACCAACCACACTTTTTGAAGAGCCGTATGCAGACATCTGGTGCAGTACATTCCAAAAGGTCCCCAAACGTCTCTCCGCAAGTTTTGAATTCAGAGATGTCCTTCTCATAGATCAGAAGGATTTGTGCAGAACCAACCACACTTTTTGAAGAGCCGAATGCAGACATCTGGTGCAGTACATTCCAAAAGGTCCCCAAACGTCTCTCCGCAAGTTTTGAATTCAGAGATGTCCTTCTCATAGATCAGAAGGATTTGTGCAGAACCAACCACACTTTTTGAAGAGCCGAATGCAGACATCTGGTGCAGTACATTCCAAAAGGTCCCCAAACGTCTCTCCGCAAGTTTTGAATTCAGAGATGTCCTTCTCATAGATCAGTTGCCATACAAGTCTATAGAACCCAGTCTGCTATTTACCCATAGCTGGGAGGAGAACAAGAATATGCATACCTTTCCCAAGGTTATTAGCATGTAAGTGAATGTAATGTATTCGACTAGAATTCGAACTCGGATCTCCGATTCCTCACTCCGAGCATCGATCCATTGCTCTACCATACCTCATTTTCTTTCTATCGCCACCGATTTTGCTATATTTTTTTTATTAGTATTATTTATTATTATTACAGTCAGTTATGTTCCCTGGCGTGATACACGCTTAGGCTATCATGTATCTTTCGATACATGACTGGCGAGGTATTTTTTCCCGCAGTAGGTTGCCATTTCATTCTGTGTTAGACCTGTTGACATCCGAGTCTATAGAATCCAGTCTTCCCTGCTATTTATCCATAGCTGGGCGAAGAAGAAGAGGATACATACCCCTTCCCAACTGCATTAGAACTTCTGCCTTGTGAAACTCCTTTGCCGCTATATGCTTTCCCGTCAACTTTATTCTGCAAAAATTTAAACGCAACGTCAATCGCTATCTACTGTCTTCCTGATTACACTTTTCTTTTTCCGCTTATTATTAATATTTCTGTTTCTAATTCTTACACACACTTTAACCCTTTGCGTCTTGGTGGTTGCATGGGGTGAACCCAATTAAAAAATATTAAAAAAAAGGTCATGTTCATTTTAGGGAACAAGTGGCAATGAGAATGTCATGGTACCTGTTTCTAAAATATAGTAAGATAAGTGATGAATAATGGTTTATATACGACAATGTTCAACGGTAAGGATAAAACTCCAGAACATTCCCAAAATCCTATATATTCTTCGCGTATTGAGATCATCCGGGTTTAATTTCCTAAAACACAACGAAACAATAAATGTATAGTTAAAACTCCATCAGCTACAACATATCCATAAAAATTTAATCGAATTGTTGCCTGCGTTCGTCAGCAGGGTTTGTTTTTCCATCCATGACAGGGTATGGCTGCATAAAAAAAATATATATATATATATTCTTCTTTATATGCCGTATCCTAATAGGACGTAAGCGATCATGGCTCTCCAAGACGTTCTCATCATTCGTATTAGGTTGGTGCAAAAATAATGACGTAATAATGTCGTTTTTTAATGTATTTTTAACGTCAAAAAACGACATTATTACGTCATTAATTTTTCACCAACCTAATAGTTCTTAATAAATATTGTCTTTTCTGTTTTCTATTAAATCCTGTTCCATCATCCATTTCACTCAAGCTCTCTAATTAGGACAGGGTTCACCAAACTGCTAACCGCGGGTTCCGGCGTCCGATGTCAGTTCATCCGGTCCGTCGCTCCACTGTACCATAAATGAGCTAAATTATAATTATTGTTTTTTGTTGGTGGGGATATATAAGAATCCATCTCTTCTCACCAATACCAGATACTAGTTAAATTGCAGGATAGACTGGGATTTTTAGCCTTGGTTGACATCTAGTCTACTGGAGAAACAAATGGGAGACTGTAAGATTAAGTCGCTAAAATCAGGTATATTCCAAAGTATATTGAGTTAATATTTTCTTCTGTGTGCCATATCCTTGCAGAAAGTGGGCGATCATAGCTCTCCACACATTCCTATCTCTTACAGCGTTTAGTAAATCTTATATCTTTACCATGACTCCCGTTTCTTGTTATGTCATCCATTCACATAAGCTCGTCTGGGAGGTGGAACGACACATTTTCTTCGATATGTACTGTCTTCTAAGTGCTCCTAACTATATTATGTGTCCAAGATAATTCAGCTGTCTCTATCTGATTCTGTGTATCAGCGCCCTTAAAATTTACTCGTTGCTTACCCGCTCTGTCCATGATATTCTCAGAATCCTTTTGTAGAATCATGTTTCTGTTGTCTCCACTCTTATCTTCATCGGTGAAGAAACGGTCTAGCTTTCAGTGGCATATAGGACAGGGATCACCAATCTACAGTCCGCGGACAGGATCCAGGTCACGATGTCAGTTCATTCGCCCCGCCGTCAGACTATGCCGCAAATGAGCTAAACTATAATTATTTATATGGAATTATCAATAGATTGTAGTTAAACTTACTATGTAGAAAAAATTAAAGTAAATGTAAGTAAAATGCCAAAATTTGGCTAATCTGATTTTTGCATCTGACACTAATATAAGTTTTAGGAAAATCCGTGAAATAAAAAATTCGGCTACTTTTGATATCCTTGCGTTTTTGTTTAAGTCCCTGAAATGACGTTTCTAAGAAAAGCGATTAGGGGCCTGCTGCAGTAATTATGTTTTATAACTTGCATTGGCGTGTTTAAACCGGTTTGAAGAGTGCCGTATATAAAAAGGACTGCCTTCAGTGAATTACGTCATATATTTTGCCTTTGCCTTGCCTTACATATTAGTATGTAAAGTCAGCACATGTAACAAGGTTGACTGATGACATTAGAAAGCATTTTCTTGGTTGGATGTAGCAATACCAAAACAAATATTAATCATATCTTAAAAGGTAAACGCCAGCTTCAAAAATTTCCCTAACATTTTGTGCTGCTTAGTTTGTGAGATACACTAGGTGCGATATAACTAGGTGTGATATAACTAGGTGTGATATGACTATTTTACTTCAATGGTCGCCTTGGATAACTTTTTAGTAAATAAGTACGTTTGTTATCTTTATTTTTTGTGTGCATTCACTGTATTGTATTGAACAAAATGGTTATCAGGCCAGCGCTCGTCATTCTCTCAATTATCTGATCAAAAAGAGTTTGATGACCTCTGAATTAGAAGATTCATTGTTTTCCTCTCTCCCTCTTGCTTTCAATCTGTCTTGTGAGTATCAGATTTTCCAAGCCCTCCAAACTCATTATGAAACTTAGAAATTTCAACAGTCGCTTTCTGATATTAATTATGTTTACTTTTTGTTTCTATATTCTCGTCGTTGCTCATATAATCGGCCTATTCTATCCTCAGCACGCTTCTGTAAAACCACATTTCTATTGCTTCAAGTCTCTTCTTCATCTTTGTCTCTTGTAGCGCTTAATAAATTCTGTTTTTTTGTCACTCCGAAACACTGTTCCACGGCACATTTAATCATCATATTGGTAGATTATTCGCTGTTTTCTTCTGTCCCACTTACCGTCATACTGTCATGTGCGTATCAAATTTTGTAAACCCTCTTTCATCGTAATGTGTTCTGGAAATGTCAACTGTCTCTTCTTGATGTTATATATAAATTTCCTTTTTGTCTTCATGTTTTTCTAAAACTTTGCTCATATAATAGGCCCATGTTGTCTTCAGCATCCTTCTGTAGAACCATATTTCTGTTGCTTCAAGTCTCTTCTTCATTTTTCAAGAGATTGCCCAGTATTCACTTCCAAAGACAGTTTAGTAGTTATCTTTGTTTCTAGCAAAGTTTTTCGATTTCTTAATATTTTTAGCTTTTGTAATGAATCTTTGGCTATCGCAATAGGCCTTCGGATTTCGGTGTCGCTCTTTTCCTCCTCTTTTAATACAATTTCCAGATATTAGGTTGGTGCAAAAATAATGTTGTTTTTTGACGTTAAAAATACGTCAAAAAACGACATTATTACGTCATTATTTTTGCACAAACCTAATATTTACATTTCCGTCCTTATTTAATTTTGGTATCCCCAATTTGTAATCTGCATTTTGAGGGCACCCTTTTTACTAACAACCATGCATTCTCTCTCCTTGCAGGTGACTTTTAATCCCTTCTGCTTGCTTTTCTTTCGCTAATTTTGTAATAGTTTTTGGAGTTTCTTTTTCGTGTCTGCTATCCACACTGTGTCATCCGCATATCTTGTGATGTTAAGATTGTGATTGTCAATAATAACCCCTGGTATGACTTCTATTTCTCTCAGGATTGCCTCACTGTATAAGTCGAATAATTCCGGTAACCTTGTAACAAAAGAAAAAGTAACCTGTGTCATATAGTCTACCCCACCCGCTATATCTATCCGAACTTGCAACAACAGATTATTACCTTTTTTCGATCGCTGCAAAATGCTTTAGTTGAGAAAACTTTCTTTGATATTCATCAGATGCAAGTGATTTTTAGAAAGTTTTTCTTATCAAATCCTGCAGAATTCTATTCAAGAGGTATCCAAGAGCTGCCTTGTGAGAAAAACAAGCCATTGCAAACAACAGTGCTTATGCAGGCGGATGCATAAGTAGGTATGCAGCAAGTATTATACCAGCATTATCAATGTTCGTATAATTAATACTTGTGCGATCATCCTGGGTATGATGACAAACTACATCCGGCAGCAAGGCCTCTGACCGGAAGGTTTAGAGGCACCTGGAACTACCTTTTAATTGCTGTTGTTTCAAGCTCCACCCTGACACAGCTAACTACGGAGAAACTGGGGTCAAATATAAAACTGGGGTCAAATCACTATGAAAGTATAAAAATGCATTTCTATAGTAATAATAGCAGCAATAAGTCTCTAGAAAAAGCATTACTGAAAAACATATTTCCGCATTCAATGACCCATTAATACGTCGATATACCGGTAAACAAACAAACGTTCTACGTGCAGGTTTTGATTTCATTACTGCATACCTATTATATATCCCTATATAATTAAATAAAATGTAATTTTTACTGTATGTTTTAATGAATCAATTGATAAACATGTGGAAATTATTTTTGACTCAACCTAACATTTTACACCATATCCTTTAGCCGACCTGGAAAGAGTAGAGATTGTTCAACATATTGGAGTTGATCACGTTAAAAAAAAGAAGAATAAAAAAAAAACAATAACAGAAATCCTTGTGAATAATTCATAAACCTTTTATAATCAAATTTTAACAGAATAAAATCAATATTTATCGTAAAAACCGTTCGAGATTTGTCAGTTGCTAACTTTTCTAAAAACATGTTTTTTATAGTCTGGTCACGATTTCAACTGAATTTTGTAAATAGACCCAGACACAAAAATACAGTCAATAAGGCCCTAACATGACATCTCATTTTTAACTGAATTTTGATCTGGAAACTTTCACTGTATATTGTTTGATCGCTGAGAATAATACTTATTATTGGATTAAGTGCATTGACAACGGTGTATGTAACTATGTCTCGGATGTATAAGATTGTCACACATGAAATGATGCACTTTGTAGAAAATTGCTATATAGGAATAAAGTGTCGCTTCCGACACTTAGGTTTGAACATAGATCGTCAGTTTGCAAACACAGGCGATACTATTTCTAGTATATAGATCACATGACCATAGAGGAAACCCAAACATAGAAAGTAGAGTGACGTCTAACTGATCAGGATTTCTACTCTAACTTCTGTTAGTTACTATGCGGATCACTTTTACTACTCCATCCTCTATTACTATACAGATCACTATTCTCCGTACTAACCACTATATGGATCATTATTCTCTATACTATTCACTATACTATTCGTCTATTCGGATCACTATACTGATTACTATTCGAGCGAGTATTATCGAGCAATTACTTTTAGTTCGAGTGCTATTCGAAGGCGTCTGACATCAGTATTGTTCAACGGCGTACTATAGCGGTATCAGCGATTACAATGTCTCTACGACAACGAGCATTACGAAAGTGACAAGAAGTATTCGTTCACATCACAAAAGTGGCAACGAGTATTCGTTGCCATCACAAAGGTGGCAATGAGTATTCGTTGTCATCACAAAAAAAAAATGAATAAACCTGTTCTGCAAAACTCTAAATTCTTGATACCATCTTTAAAACAAATTCTCATCCTCTGATGTGATAAACAGTTCAAATGTTTCGATTACATCTTCCTTATAGAAGAATGATTTATTTCGTATGAAAAGCTTAAAATGCTTAAATAAGTGATCACCAGTAAGAATATGGAGGATCAGGCAAAATTTAATAATCCAGGCTATGAAGCTTTTGGACAGTTGACTCAGAATCGTGCGACCGTACGTTTACGTGCAGCAAAATTCGGCCATCTTTATTCACAGAATCGACGATGTTTCGTTTAAAACATTTTTCGTGCATACACTCACTTTCTCTACAATATGAGGTTGCTCTTATTGTTTTACTTAGGGACAAGTACAAATAATGAATAACTCCTTTGAAAGATCACCATACAGTAACCATTAACTGTTAAAAGTGCAGTGGAGAATTTGGGCATCGTTTTGGTGATTCACTTGCATATAATCACTAGCCTTTTAATGTTGTCAAAGAGCATTCCTTTCTCATCGCATATAATGATTCGATGAAAGAAATGGTCCTTTTACAAGTTTGTACTCATATACTAAGATTACTCTACATTGTTTCATTGTAATCATTTTCATTGACCTTATGAGTAAGGATATATTGAAAGAAAAATTATCTAGTAAGAAAAAGAGACACTTTTTTTTATATATATATACGAAGGAAATTACTTCGTTAAACGACCAGATCATAAACCAACCAAAAAATCTGTCATCTCATGTATAACCTAATAAATGACATTTGTAACTGCGAAATATTTTTAATATATTTAACAACTAACAGAGATATTTATATCTGTGAAATATGCGTGGCTTTGATGTTAACAAAAGGTTGATGTTATCATCACTCATAATCGACGAAGGCTGATTTTAAGAATTGAAAAACGGATTCAAGCACTGTTATCCACTGATCTTGAAAATTGAAAATGGTTTGGTTGAAAGCTTTAGATAACAAATCTCCATCAATGTTTTCTTTCTGTCTGTCTTTCGCTTTCTGCTAAAAGAGAGAGAGAGAGAGAGAGAGAGAGAGAAAGAGAGAACGATAGCAAGTCATAGATAAAGCTGAATTTTGAGTCACTCATTGCAGTCATCCTTCTCTAATATTTAGATATTGTCTTCTAAAATCTGTCTGGTTTTTACTATGTACTAAGATAAATTATAGGATATATTATATTTTAAAATATCTATTATATTTAAAATATGTATTATGTATTTAAATATGTATTATGTATTTAAAATATTTTAAAATATTTATTATGAATTTAAAATATTTATTATGAATTTAAAATATGTATTATATTTTAAAATACGTATTATATGTATTATATTTTAAAATATGTATTATATGTATTATATTTTAAAATATGTATTATATGTATTATATTTTAAAATATGTATTATATTTTTTTACATGTAAGTCAGTCAGTTATGTGCCATAAGTGATATACACTTAAGCGATACAGGATTGACGAGACAGATATTTCCCGCCATTACATATAAGGCTGATTTAAAAAAATGAAAAACGGGTTCAAGCAGAGGCGAAGACATAAAGAGAACGATGATCTGAATATTGTGTCTCCCTTTGTAGTCTACCACCTATAACACAGTTCGACATGTTTTTTCTACCAAAATGTTGTTGGGAAATGAGGACATGTTTCTTGACTATTTTCTTGCGTTGAATCTGAAAAGCAAGTGAATTTAACTTGTCATATTCACGTTTTCACAGTTCAAATAATACCTATTTTTCTTAAAATAGGCCAAAATAATCATTGAACAGTGATATGCCAGGAGCAAGTAGAACCAAGTTAAACGTTTTCAGGTTAGAATTATTTATCATAAAAGAAAAAGTATTTCAATGACTTAAAGAATACATTTTCAGAATGTTCAGTTCAAAAAAAAGTTTTCAGAAGAATCTCAACCAAAATTAAATTAAGGCAATTTTTGAATCAAATCAGACAAAGAAGATAAAAAGGAATGAAAAAATGTATTCATTATTGTCCATCTAAAGGTATATATCTTCTCTTCTTAGAAACTGTACGGTGCTTTTGAAAAGGGTGATCACCTTTGATGCTTCAACAGAAATCAACCATCATGTTAACATCCCATCTGCTTTTTTATCTTTCTTCCATTACCTTGAGATCCCGATGAACTCTCTCTCCCTGTTCATTGCTATAATCACCAAGATTATTAGGAAACTGATCGTCGTGGCTAAACAGAAACTGAATCTTGATACTCATTTTACATCCGAGTAGTTTAAAGGACCTCGTCAGACAAAATGCTGTTGGTGTTGGGGATGGGTCGGAAAAGTGCCAAGTTGGCTATGCCTATTTGGTGTTTGGTGGCTAAGTACTGATAAAGATAATACTAATCTTGTTACTCTAAAATACACTCGCCTAACACCATAACAACCCCCATTTATCAATAGTCCTATACATGCTATAGAAACTCCATGACAATACCTCGGTAAATTCAAGTGATATGATAAAATCTTATGACGGCTTCAAGCTTAAAGTGAAAACTAGTAATAAAAACTAAAACTGCTTTTCTTGAATCACTTCAAAAGAGCTTCTTCTATGAAAAGTAGAAAAGAAAGAACAATTCAAAATGTTTTAACAAACCAAAAACACTGAGACCACAAGAATATTTTGAGTGAGATATCTCTCATAAAAATCAAGCATTTTCAGGTTAGCTTATCTGAAATTAAATAATTTAGATTTTATTTTGAAAGTTATTTGGGTACTTATCCTTGAATAAGTAATCATTTTAACTTGAAACGAACTTTCATCTATGTCACTCGCATGTTTAAGCCGTGGCATATCCCTGTGAATTAGGCATTTTGACCAAAATTTAAAGGAAAATAGAAATTATCTGTACGTAGAAAACGTGATGGGCAAAGTGGACTTGATTTTCATATTCAGCGTGACGAAATAGCCAAGAAAAAGGTGTACATTACCCAACAACATTTGGGTCGAAAAACATGTCAACTGATGTAATATTTAGATATTTTCTACAAAGATCTGTTTGCATTTTACTAGGTAAGAGTACTAGGATAAAAAAAAATAATATATATAGGAAATATTTATTACGCATGCAAAACTATCAACACATATTCGAATTCAATACAGTGTTTTTCTGCTTAATCGTTATATGTGACTTCACTTTGAAACGATTCGAATTTCAATTCCGGCAATCTGAAAACATCAAGAAGTAGTCAACAGAATCTTTTTTAAAATACGGGCATCAACCAGTTCTTGATAATGAGACGAAAATATTTAAACAAAATAAATCGTGATCTTTTGTCTTTTTCTTAATTATTTCGATCCTGGTATACTGCTATAAAGCAGTATACCAGGATAATATTTTTAAATTAAATTCAATAATGATGATTATGGTGATGATTTTAAGCTCTTCCGGTCCTCCGAGAGATGATAAATTTATCACGTCTTGTGTCGCCTTTGTGTTGCTTCGTTTTTTCAGCGGTCAATTTCATAAAACGAAAAAAATCCCGTGTAAACCGGATGTCTTTTAAAAATATGTTATTTATTTACAGTTTATAATTTTGGAATGTGCGGTGACACAACACTAGAGATCTTATTAAATATGTCAAGTGAGAATTTAGTTTGAATTTAGTAATGTGGTAAATCCATGTATATTTTTGTTTCTATGTTGTATTTTTTTGAGTTAAAGTGACATGGACTAAAAGTATAGTCCAGTTTATAGAGTAAAATATCAATAGTTTTTCCTTCATAGAATTTCAAATTTTGAATGCACTCCGGATCAATTTTCGTATATATATATATATATATATATATGTATATATGTCTATATGTATGTGTGTGTGTGTATGCTTGCAAATATATAGAAAAATAGGAAAGAACCCGTTAGGTTAATAATCCGAAATTCTTTAGTATTTTTTTTGTATTTTTAAAAAACAGTGCTCAATACATAAGTAGAACCTAAATTATAATTATTTTAAAAAAAAAATATGATTCTTTCGCTACATAAGAGTTCTCATGTTTCAAAAACAGGAGATAAAATCTTCAATTTAATTATATGCTTTATTGATACTTCACTTCAATTTAATTTTAAAATTAAATTCCAATATTTAGCTCCTTTTTTGAAACATGTGAACTCTTATGTAGCGAAGGAAACATATATTTTTTAAAATAATTATATGCATATATATATATATATATATATATATATATATATAATATAAAAGTGAACATAGAAGTCAACACTTAGAGGCGACAGTCTGTTTCATGCTATATGCAATCGTCAGGCCGCCTGATGATTATATATATATGTACACTGCACAAACTATTATATTTAGAAACGTAATATATTTATGTCATATATTTATATATAAAACATTAATTATTTTACTGTTTTTTAATAACCAAACAACACAACATCAATGAAATCTTTTAAAATTGAGGAAAACTATACAAAATATATTTTTAGTGGTAACTTTCAACACCCTACCTTAACTTGTTCATGGCTAACATTAAATGAATGGATTTCACAAGAAGAAAGCATAATACTTGCCAACGCATTCATCATCATGCGTCCGATGTTGATATTTTGTAAGTGTCATGATCCAAGAGAGGTAGAGGATTAGTTCAACTAGAACTGCCTTACAAAACCAGAACAATTGGTCAACAAAGATTCAAAGAAACTACAGAAGACTGGATGATGACATTGCTCAAAACTATTTGATTAAGGCTGATGAAGCCTGACAGTACTCACGCATTGGAAAATTACTTTTAAACATTTAAATATTTGGAGGAAACTATTAAAACTGACAAAGTATAGAAAAAATAAAACCAATAATTATCAAAAAGTACTGTTGGTGAAAAAAGCATTTTTTACAGATATATATATATATATATATATATATCGTATAAATTCACGAATCATTCATACAAAAAACAAATATAGAGGTTAATGATTTAAATGGCGAGAATACATCGTCGCAAACACATAAATACGATACACCAACCGCGAACCTGTATATGAATGATATGATCCCTGTTTATAAATTCCAGTTGCATAAGGTCTTTTTAATTTTTTACACAAGCTTCGGGGTTGGTGTATCTTATTTATGTGTTTGCGACGATGTATTCTCGCCATTTAAATCATTAACCTCTATATTTGTTTTTTGTATGAATGAATCGTGAATTCATAAGTTATAATTGCACCTTTTAATTGAATATATATATATATATATATATATATATATATATATATATATATATATATATATAACTTTTCCAAGATCAGCAGACATATACCGGTTGTAATAGCAAAATTGTTCAATATTTTGTAACAACATGGGATAATTGTTCATCACACAAACTGTGTATTATCTAAAAAAAACACTAAAGTAACTGACTTTCTCTTTTCAAGACATCTTGACACCATTTTCTGTAAGAATCACTGAAAAACCTTTTGAGTTATTCAGCTAAAAAGAGAACAGGTTAAACCCTCTATGTCTTCCCAACTGAGCAATGGTGAAACGAAAAAAGATCATTAAGACCTTCAGAAAGGTTTATGAACATTCATACTCTGTCTTCTTCAAAGTACATTCAAGAAACATCAAGAGAATCGATAAGTTTAAAAAAAGATGGAAACGCAGAGAGGAAAACAGCTAGATATATCCTTATTGTTCAAAGTAGAGCCCAATAGTGTTATAAAAAAACTCGGAGAATTCCAGTAAGATATCTTTAATGATTTCTAACATACAACGGTTCAAATATTGACAATTGGACAATTTTGCTGTTACACGATTTGGACAATTTTGCTGTTACAGCCGGTATACATCTAGGGAATGGAAATACAGCGTTGTGAAGATGAACGGATTTTCAACTAAATCAAGATCCGTTCCATCCAGTGAAGGCTTGAGTATTCAAATAGATATCAGTCGAACTTCCTTCCCTTTCCCCACAACTGACCTCAGTTCTTTCAGTGATAATTCTTAATAGTCACAGCAGATGTTCAGAAGTCAATATAAAGACAGTAATTTTATCACTGCTTCGAGTCATCGCTGCGGCGATTATTATAACCGACGACCCGATTTCCCCGCTGTTTAGACCGTAGAACAAGACAGGGGACCGCTTCAAGCTGCTTCCTCACTTGATTACTAATTACACCTCGATGTCATTGGCAGAAAAATGTGGTTATTTCCTATGAGTCAAATAACAAGCAGTTGTTGCTAGCGGTCTATCTTTGCATCTTGAATACTTAGTGTTGGTTGGGTAAATGGTTCGTTCCCTGCCCGCTTTTAGATTGCAATAGGTGCCCTTAACTTGCGGGAAATATAATAGGATCTAACTAATGCACGCGGAAACTGTAAAGCAGGAATCATACCGTTTATAGTTGCATTTCCGTAAAATCTAGATGATTAGAATCTGGAAGCTGATCTCACTTTTGACCAATCTCTATCACCTCATTGGGAAAATGGCTTGGAACATTCAATACTTCCAAATCGAAAGTACCTTTAATGAGCGGCAAAAATTACAGGAGGTTGCCCGTGAACGAGCAAGTTATAGGGCAAGTATCATACCGTTATTTTTGCACCTCAAAAAAATCTAGATGATCAGAAGCTGATCTCAAACACCCCAATGGAGAAAAATGGCTTGGACCATTCAATACTTCGAAAACCAAGATAGTAACTTTTCATTATCACAGACCAGATCGTGATTTTTTCCCCTGTTATTATGAACAATTGTTCGCTTAATGAAGCTCCTTGTTTTGAACATCGATCAGGACAAAGGCTCTCCTCAGATCTCAAGTGGAACTTATATAAACGTGTCAAACTTAATGATCCTGGGAAAAGAACTGGTTTCCTTGTGCCGCTTCGGTAAGTATCTGACTCCCCATGTGTAGTTCCATCAAAGGAAACATCATTTTAAGTTACATAAATTCCTAAAGGACGAAACAGTTCAGACTATTTTTCCCACTTTGTCATTAATTTCACTAAAATTTAATGTTGATTCGTGTCTGATTCTGACGATGAAGAAGGAAAGAAAACAAGTAATATACACTACAGCTGAAAAATTTGAAGCCACGCCAGAATTGAATTGGATGAACTTGATAGAAGAGAGAGAGAGAGAGAGAGAGAGAGAGAGAGAGAGAGAGAGAGAGAGAGAGAGAGAGAGAGAGAGAGCAAACAAAAAAAGAAAAGGAAAAGGGCTCTTAGAGTCATTAAAAACAGAATGGAATCATTTATCAAACTTATAATTTGGGAAACATTTGTAAAGAATATCAAAACCTTCAGCTGCATTAATCAAGGCTGAAGGAGGATATTTTGACGAGAGTAAAATTTAATCAAAATATACTTTTTTAAAAAATATTTCTAATAAAAAATCATCTCACTTTTATATTAACCATATATAATAATTTTATCTTAAAGTACAAAACAACTACTTTTGTGACAAATTTAAATTTGAACTGTAGCGCATATATATATATATATATATATATATATATATATATATATATATATATATATATATATATATATATATGCACTACAGTTCAAATTTATATATATATATATATATATATATATATATATATATATATATATATGCACTACAGTTCAAATATATATATATATATATATATATATATATATATGTGAAAATATTGTAGAAAATAGGAAAGAAACTGGTTTGGTAAAAGATCCAAAGTTCCTTAGTATTTTTGTAATTATTTTAAAAAAATAGTGCTCGATACGAAAGTAGAGCATAAATATAATTATTTATTTAAAAATATGATTCCAACTCGCTACATAAGAGGTCTCATGTTTCAAAACAAGAGCCGAAAACTTTAAAATAATATTTGAATTAACTTGAGTTAAAGTAGGCTCTGTTCCATCTTCAAGCGAAATTTTTTGGGAATGCCTAAAAAATTTTTTTTTTTGGGAATGCCTAAAAAATTTTTGGGGAATGCCTAAAAAATTCCCAAAAAATTTCGCATGAAGATGGAATTTTTAAATAAATAATTATATATATATATATATATATATATATATATATATATATGTATATATATATATATATATATATATATATATATATATATATATATATACGTGTCTGTGTGTTGTTACACGAAATCATGTAAATCGTGAGGTTGAAATACTGATTCCTGTACAGTTACCAAAGTTAAGCAAATAACAATACTGAACTTTAAACTATATGTGGAGTCTATGAATAAACTCGGTAAAATCTGACACACATGTCGAAAGCTACATAAAAGCTGGTCAACTTATTTGAAGGGAAAACTCCAAAGACAGAGGTTTGGCGAAAAAAAATTACGTTTTTGATCATTTCATCCAAAGCAATGTAAGAAAGACACTAAGATGTATGTTAAAAAATATGAGAAAAAAAAATTAAATGCAACGTCAATCGCCACCTTCTGTTCCTTTATTGTCCCTTTCTTACTTTTTCCCACTAAAGTCTTGTCAATCATCTTTGAGGTTGAAATACTGATTCCTGTACAATTACCATAGTTAAGCACATCCATTCCGATTTCTTGCTTCCCTGTCAACTACTATCTTCAAAGATTTAAACCCAACATCACTCGCCGTATTCTGTCTTCTTGAACTCTGTTCATTTATTTTCCCTTCTTCCCTTCTTCCCACTAATGTCTTCTCATTCATCTGTGAGGTTGAAATATTGATTCCTGTACAATTACCAAAATTAAGCAACTCCATTCCGATTTCTAGCTTCCGTGCCACCTACAACCTTCAAAACTTTAAATGCAACGTCAATTGCCATCTTCTGCTTTCTTGAACCCTGTTCTTTTATTGTCCTTTCCTCAATTCTTCCCACTAAAGTGTTCTCATTCATATGTGACGTTGAAATACTGATTCCTGTACAATTACCAAAGATAAGCATCTTCCTTCCGATTTATTGCTTCCCTGCCAATCTTCAAAACTTTAAATGCAAAGCCAATCGCCATTTTCTGTCTTCTTAAAACCCCGTTCCTTTATTATCCTTTCTTCACTTCTCCTCACTAAAATTTTCTAATTCTCTTTCACTCCCTGTAATCACCTTCGTCCTTGAGGAATACCGCCTTGCTGTGGGTCACGTCTTCCGAACACTTTCGAGGTATCTAAAGCCACAGCCCAAGCCTCGTCATTTTATTTGAAACTTGACCGTGAAAAATAACTATTTTAGTAACACGTGCAATTGACAAAGATCCCAACAATGATGAGGGCAAAAGTCCGCATGCAAATGATACAAATAATTATAACCGATCCTCCTAGAAATTCAGACAGAAATAGTCTTTAAGCTTTGGCAATTCACTTTGTTAATTTGAATAGACTTTTATAAACATATGAACTTGAATCGAAAATATAGAATTACTTCTGAACGCCAATACTTTTCTTTAAAATTTTGTGTTCTATTGAGCAAAACGTGTCAACTTATCTTGAGTTTTACTTCCTGCATGACCCGGTATCAGAAAATGAAGACTTATCTATATGTAAACATTGGTTTCTCTATTGTATTTCAAGATGTTTGAAATGTTGTAGTTGGCAACAATACAACGTCATTAATTAAAGTGTATTATACTTTTTTCTATTCGGACAGATTCGATAGTGCCATTTATTACTGAGACAGAGTGGAACATTCTGAAAGAGATTTGAAAGTGGAACAAACGGCAGGAAATGAAAAGTGTCCTGAAGCCATCATCTTCAACATCCTCATCATCAGCATCCTCATTTTAATCATCATCATCAGACGCACACCTGATTTTTTCGATGAATTCTTGAGTCTGGCTCTCAGTAGGGAATGTTTTCTCCCGCCAAAGCGTTTCACAATTTCTGCAAATCAAGGGTCGTTACGCGGCTTAGCAATTGTTTTGGACACTGCGAAAGGCTTTGATGTGGACGGTGGAGAAACATGCTCAACAGAAAAGGAAACTCAAGAATTCGTAGAATACTTCAAAACAAATAAAAAAAAACAAACAAAAAAAAACAGGAGAAACTTTACTCAAAATGTATCGATAAATGGTAAGAAGTCATTGCGAATAATGGCGAATGTGTAATTGGAGAAAATTTAATTGTAATTTACTTTTTGAATAAAGTTGGTAACAAAATTGAAAATCATGACTCAAACTAATTTCTATCTCTCATTTTATATTTTTCTTTCTCATTCTCGTTACACACATATACACCCACCACACACATATATGCCTGTATACACACACATGCACCCACCACACACATATATGTCTGTATACACACACACACACACACACCACACACATATATGTCTGTATACACACACACACACCACACACATATATGTCTGTATATACACACACACACAACACACACATATATGTCTGTATATACACACACACACAACACACACATATATGTCTGTATATACATACACCCACTACACACATATATGTCTGTATACACACATACATCCACCGCACACATATATGTCTATACACACACACACCCACCACACACATATATGTCTATACACACACACACACACCACACACATATATGTCTATACACACACACCCACCCACCACACACATATATGTCTATACACACACACACCACACACATATATGTCTATACACACACACACCACACACATATATGTCTATACACACACACATATGTCTATACACACACACACACCACACACATATATGCCTATACACACACACACCACACACACATATGTCTATACACACACACACGTCTATACACACACACACACACACGCACATATATATATATATATATAATTATATATATATATATATATATATATATATATACATATATATATATATATATATATATAAATGAACATTGAAGTCAACACTCACAGGCACAGGCTGTTTCATGCTGGACGCAAAGGCAGCCTGATGATTGCGTCCAGCATGAAACAGCCTGTCGCCTCTGAGTGTTGACTTCAATGTTCACTTTTATATTTATATTTACATACGCTCTATCTCTGATATTGAGCACTTTATCCCAAATATATATGATAACTTAAAACTATATATATATATATATATATATATATATATATATATATATGTGTGTGTGTGTGTGTGTGTGTGTGTGTGTGTATGTACACCGGTGTAAAAGCAAAATTGTTTAAATCGTGTAACACCTTAACTATCGATCCCTCAAATTGTTTAATATCTAAAAAAAACAAAAAAAAAAAAAACACTAATCTATCGCGTTGTTTTTTTCCAAATTATCAGACGTTTAGCCATCTTGACACTATTTTCCATAAGAATCACTAAAAAAAAAATTGAGTTATTAATCTGGAAAGAGAACAGGTTAAAATCCTTTTTTGTCAGATATGCCTTCCCTACTGAGAAATAATGAGACGAAAATTATCATTAAGACCTTCAGTAATGGCACCAAAATTTATATTCTGGCTTCCATCTTCAATGTCCATTCAAGGACCATCACGAGAATGGTGAACAAGTTCTAAAAAAAGGGTAGAGTTGAGAGAACAACTGGATCAAGAGGTAACAATAGCAAGTGGAATCATCATTTCAAAGTAGATATAAATATAGTAGAGTCCAATAAAGTTATAAAAATTCGGAGATTGGCAGTAAGATATCTTTAATCATCTCTAAGACACAACGGTTAAAAACAAACATGTGCAGCAAAATAAATACTATATTGTTTTGATAAAGCCCTTCAGAGGACGTAACGTGTTGACTAAGAATAGTTTTTCTTCTTCTCTCTTTTTATTCATATATATATATATATATATATATATATATATATATATATATATATATATATAGGGTGATTGATTAGTAACCCCTCCCTTTAAAATACGTATAATTTATTTATTAACTAAAATTTTTAGAAGAAATTGATATAAGAGTATAGCGTATTATTTAAACTTCGATACCAGCTACCCGAGTCGCCCAGGAATGTCGCCAAATATTTCACCAGGATATTCTTGTATTCGCCCTTCAAGTTCTTCCAAAATCTTGGTTTTGTATAGCAGACTTGCTCTTTTATCCAACACCAATATATATATATATATATATATATATATATATATATATATATATATATATATATATATAATTATTTATTTAAAAATAAAACATATTTTTAAATAAATAATTATATTATGCTCTACTTTTGTTTCGAGCACTATTTTTTAAAAATGATAACAAAAATACTAAAGAACTTTGGATTATTTACCTAACGAGTTCTTTCCTATTTTCTATATACTTTTACACACACACACACACACAAACACACACATATATATATATATATATATATATATATATATATATATATATATATATATATATATAAGTAAAAATCCGTGGGCAAGTAATCCAACTGAATCCTAATAATATAAAATATTAAAACTGATCCACAAAAGAAAGCTCAATATATTTATTATAGAGCATAGAAATGAATTGCATAAAAATGAAACTCAATTTTATTCCACTTATATGGTCATTTCGCTTCTTTTGTCAATATTAAAAAATTTGATAAGAAAATGAATCAAAACGTTTTTTTTTTAAGTTGAAATTAAAACGGATAGGAAGAAAGAGGGGAAAATAGAGGAAGAAAAAAAGTGAGGAAAAAAAGAGGAAAAAGACGTACGATAAAATGCATTTAAGACAGAGAAAGTGAGAAGAAAAGAAAAGAAACACTAAAGTTGGAAGAGAGAATAGAAAAACAGAAACATATGCAAGTCTAGACGGAAGTAAAAAACGGTTGAAGATTAACAATGTCTTATATTTGAAATTTGATCTCTTGTTCAAATAGGACAAAAATTATATAGACATACAATCTTTAAAGTTAAGATTTTAACATAATAGATTAAAGACATTTTACAATTTATATATTGTGGCACTATTTAGCGGTCGCGTGAAAATGAAAAGCGAGAAATAATTAAGGCGAGAAGAAGCTGAATTAATTATTCGTAAGATATCGGATCTGTCGAATTAATTTATGTTACGGGGCGGCGAATAAGAGATAGCCATCTGCCCATCGCAATAATGAAAATTTCAAATTGGTCAAGTGGCCTACAAAAAAGAATTCTAGAAGATAATATTAATCAGGTCACGCACTGACCGAGAAAAACATCGGCTGTGCCACCCAAGAGAGAGAAGGAAAGAATAAACCATTAACTATCTTTCGGAGATGTCATTGTTTTTGGAAAGATACAATCTGTTTTATTGTACAAACCTGGACATGATAAAAGTTTGTTATCGGAATGGATAATTGATACAGAATGCGAATACGTCCAGTTAACCACCCACTTGACGCTGGCGGAAATCTCGATTGATAAAGTCCAGGTGACTTTCGGCTAAGATAGAGATTAGGGACCACACTACGTGTCGTGGGAAGTCTGCTTGGTGAAGAGAAAGAAAGAAGAAAAAAAAAATTTTTTTTTTCCTTTGAGCGATAATTGCAAACACTCACGCTGCTGAGCGTTCCTTGGCTGAATAGTGGCGTGAGTGGTAGGCGAAGGTAAACATGTGAGAGAGAAGGAAGGCCTGTGACTGATTGACTTCGTCTACCTAAGATCAAATCACAATGTGGGTAGGTTAGACTAGAAATCAAAGCAGTTACTTCGGTAACCAGACGTTGGAGGCGAGGGAATTTACAAGCGGTCCCCAACCCGCACATGGAATTTGATTATAGTGGTGAAGGTTTTGTGCAGGACCATCCACACTTTTTGAAGGGCTGATTACAGAGACCTGGTGCACTACGTGCCACAAGGTCCCCAAACGGCCCTCCGCAGGTTTTGAATTCAGAGTTTTTCCTTCTCCTAGACCATAGCTGGAGGGAGAAGAAGAGGATTCAGACCTTTCCCAAGTGTATTAGCAGGAAAGTGAATGTAATCGTTTCGAGTGGAATTCGACCTCGCGTCTCCAAGCCGCTAACCATTACTCCACCGTGCCTCCACGATGAAATATAGATTAAATTATGAATCAAAATAGATAAAAGTATAAAGAATCCTCTTACAGAGGGAAGCAGCAATAACAAATAACTAACAACAACCTCAAAAAAAAAAAAAAGAAAAAAGTATAGCCATGAAACAGGTGAATAAAAGTAAATTTACATCATGAATAATAGACTTGAATGAACCTTACATATATTACAGAAAAGAAAGATAACTCTTTAAAAACAATTTTAATTAAATTTTTAAAAAGCGGGAATATAGAAAAATAACGTTTTTAAATAAAACATATCAAATTGGTGTTGAGAAATAATAATATAAAATTTATATCATCAAATAAATCAAGCAAGTATCAGTTATAAATAAGTATAACATATAAATAGAATAACTTGAAAAGAAGGAGAGATTTCAAATGAAAAAAAAAAGTAAAAAAGAAACTATAAGTTAGACGAGATACAGCTAGCAATAAAACAAAGGAAAAATCGATGAAAATAACAGTATGAATTATTCCTAACTTAAATCAAAGTATCATATATAAAGAAAGCAATATGAAGAGAGGTAAATAAAAGTTGTAATCAGGGGAAAAAAAAACAACATATTTCACATGCTGGGCGATCATAACCTCTAACCGTTGGATAGTCTTGCTCACAAAGTTGATCTCGCATCGACATTTATACTGATACGCGATTAAACTCTGCGGAAGGGCAGGCAAGACATCCTTACGGCCAAAGGGGAAAGCCCTTCAGGTTGAAAAAAAAAATGCTATGAATCGATACTGTATTAAAACACCGTTTTATGAAAGAGGAAATTTTATTGGCGTATATCTGATTCACGCGACCAATCAACGGTAATCTAACATAAATAGGACATTTAAAGGGAACATATACCTTAACTCTTTTGAACTTTTTTTTACGTTTAATAGTAGCTGTGATAACACATTTAAGGTGATCATTCTTCAAAAACAGCTGTTTAAATATTTTTGCTGACGTTACGGTGCAAACATATAACATTAAATAACTGTTTGATGTATGTATGATGCGGAATTTTTGTCATCAGAGAAATACCCAATATATATATATATGCAAGTATAATAATAATAATAATAATAATAATAATAATAATAATAATAATAATAATGTCGTTTTCTCACATATGTTACTATGTGAGAAAACGACATTATTTTTGCACCAAACTAATAATTCAATTATGGTATATCAATTAGAATAAAATGTCAATGGTCTATTGTATGAACGATGCAAATGGATCAGCCGCTGATCAATTAATCAATTAATCAATTCCATGGGTTGATCCGATAAACCTGCTCAAATCCAGGAGCATTTCTCTGAGTGGATTATATCCAGACACAACTTACCATCGATAGAACACGGTGTGTCGATGAGTGCTGGCAACAGGTAGCTGATAGCGAAAATGTTCTTCTCCCGTCAACCGACTAACATTTCTCATGATTAAAGGCGATTTTAGTTGTCCGTTTATCTTCTTAAACAACTTCTGATGCTCAGATGTGGCACAAGGCCGAAAGTATGGGGCACCCAGTGAGGAACGAACTCACAACTCATTCGTAATTGATCTAGCACGACAAGCTTTCTAACCATTACACCACGCCGAGGTACCCTACGGAATAACCACTCTACTCAAAGAACGCAACTCCAAATCAAGATTCCCACCTCTGATTTGCGATTTTCCTACAGTAGCTTAGATGTGTCACAAGACCGAAAATATGGGGCACCCAGTGAGGGTCAAACTCACTAGTGAGTTGTAATTGTTCTAACGAGACAAGGTTGTTAACCATTACACCACCTCGAGGTGCCCTTCCTGCATCTGATGTCACCCACCAACGTAGATTCCTTTTCTTTTGAATCATTTCACACAAAGTTAGGCAATAAAGCCACTAAGACGCAATGGATTACTGAGTGTGAAAGAAGATAAGATTAAAAAAAAACATCATTAATGGATAAAACTATAAAAGAACTGGAATTAAGAAAACCGAAGATAACCACTGTACTGCATTTACATATTTTTGAAGGTAAAAGACGATTAGAAATCAAAACACCGGAAGTGAGTTCCATGAGCGAGAACTGCTATGGAAGAAACTCGTAGCATAGAACCTACGGTTGAGTAATTCACCCCAAGCAAGGCGCGAGTGTTACTAGTAAGCAAGGAACTGCAGAGAGTGTAAATAAGAGAAAATACTTAGTATAGTGGGGGTGGTGATGAAAGAATAAAAAGAAGAACGGAGGGGGACAAAAAGTCGGGGATCAAGGCACCAGAACATATCGATTGACATTACATTTAAATTTTTGAAGATTGTACTTATCAGGGAAGTAAGTAAGTGGAAGGGATTTCCGCTGTCGGGAAGTGCGAGATAAGAGGATGTTGGAGTAGAATAGGCGGTTACATTTAACTGTTCAGACAGAAAAAGGGTGGAATCGAGATACCAACCTAGTAGTACGCTTAAATTCATGCAGTCGGGGCCCCAGTGAAAAGGGCCCGTCAGAGCAGATGTCATGAAAATATTTATAAAAAAGACAGAGGGAAGTCACATTACGTCGGTGAGAAAAAGACTGGAGTCGGGACCTCAAGTCAGGATCGATCACATTGCATATCAGTCTTTGGATTTTATCGAAAACATTGAGATGAACAAGCGGGAGCAGCAGACCATTATATGGCAACAGTACTCCATGCATGGACGTGTGGCGGATGTGAAGTATAGACTTAAATGAGAAAAACCTTCAGGCGCGACACAGAGAACCATCTTTCCTTGCAGTAGATGCAGCAATTGATTCAATGTAGTTGATCCACCTCAGTGGAGAACGTGAGGCCAAGAATACGTGGAGTTGAGATTCAGACATGCTGTTAAGAGGCAGGTAAATTTCTCCTTGGTGAGTAAATAATAGCAGTTTCATTTTGATGCTGCGTCCTGGGTATGACGATAAACTACATCCGCGTCCTGGGTATGACGATAAACTACGTCCAACAACAAGGCTTCAGATAATGTTTTCGGAAAAATAATGTTTCCAGCTATACGTTTTTGAAACAATAATGTTGCCAGCTATAAGTTTCTTGGAAAAAATAATATTGCCAGCTATGTATTTTTTAAACAATAATGTTGTCGAGCTATGCGTTTAATAGTACTGTATATTTAATTCACATTTTGACATTAAAATGGTGGGACCGAAATGCCAATCTAGTATCGCGATTAAATTCATGCACTTGGAACTGGAAGAAAAACCATTCAGGGCAACGTTCGTTTCAGGTTTAGACAGGAATGATTGTATTAAATCAAATAATCTTCCTGTAATACTGTATCCCTGAATCTTACATCGAAAGATCAACATGAAGATTAAGAAGAGACTCGAGGTGACGGAGATGTGGTATGACAGAAATTTTATAAGTATATCATGGATGGAGCGTGCTAGCAACGATGAGGTCTTAGATAAGTTGCAAACAAGGAGGAGGCAAACATCAAGAACAGGCAGCTGAAGTTCCTGGGACATATAATGAGGAAGGAGGGCCTGGGGAATCTGATAGTGACGACTCGAATAGAGGGAAAGAGACAAGGGAAAACAACGCATGACATAGCTGGCGGGCTTAAGCAAGTGGATGACAGAACATGGTCTGGGAGAGGAAGCAGAGGGAGGAACTTGTTGAGAGCTGCAAGAGATAGAGGGAGGTGGAGAGCCATGATCGCCTACATCCTGAAAGTACACGACGCATAGAAAGAAAAAAACGACGAAATGCGTCACCCGATTGTTGCTTTTTTTTGTTTTTTTTACATTTTGTCATTCATTTCCCTAAAAGTGGTCTGGTATATAAATATATGTATATATTCTGCTATACATATATGTCAACATTCAGATATAGATGAAATATACCTGTAGAGACCTATATAACATTATCAAGGTAAATTTACTTGGATAAATTTCCTCAGAGGACGAAACTACATGGTAAAAAAAGTATTCCTTTTGTGGTTTGGTATATAAATTTTTTTTTTCTGCTATACATATATGTAAACATTCAGATATAGAATAAATATACCTGTAGAGACCTATATAACTTTATCAAAGATACATTTCCTCAGAGGACGAAACGACTTGGTAAAAGTATTCCTTTTGTCTTATATATGACTACTACTACTACTACTACTATTATTATTATTATTATTATTATTATTATTATTATTATTATTATTATTATTATTATTATTAAGTAATGATTAAAGATGACAAAATTATGAATTTCAAATATTTTTTTTTTACCTTGAGTAACCAATTTAACTATATGCAAAACCTTAAATAAATCCAATTTTAAAAGGTCAAAGGCCACCCATGACCCCTTTTTTTCCTTTTAAATTCAGTTCTTGATACAGAGTGATTGGTTAACAATATTATTAACTTTATTATTAATTACATATGTTAATTATTTCTTACATTATCCAATATTACTCAGATCAGATGCAATAAGTAATTAATAAGAAAAGTTTAATTATCTTAGAATAGAATTCCTAACAGATATCACACTAATGGCATTTCTATTCAAGTGATACTAATTTTAAAGAAATTTGGCACTGCACTCGGCAGTGGTCAAGGATACTATGTTCTCTTCATTTGGTTGAAGTATCCTTTAAGCTGTATCGCTGAACAAACATATATACAAAAATACAGTGAGTGAAATAGATAGATAGATAGATAGATAGATAGATAGATAGATAGATAGATAGATAGATAGATAGATAATGATATAATGTATTATGAAAGTTTAACGCTTCAAACGTTTAATAACTAGAATATATTATCCAAGAGTTTGTTTATATACGCGGATTGATATAAGAATGGGTATGGAAATAAATGCTGAATTTCCTATTAAAAATGCTGTAAGAACAGAAAACGTCCCTAGCTTAAGAACACCTTATCTAATTTTAATGGCATTTGGCACTGCATTTAGCAGGTGTTCATGGTACAATAGACTCCTAAATTGGTACGGGTGTTATGTATCGCTTAAACTGTATATCGTAAAGAATCTTACATACACACAAGAATGGTGTTTTCGTATTACCGTATATTTCCAGATATAAGGCGATCTATAGATTAGACGAGATCACAAATCTAGTTACCTTTTGGTGATTTTATCTGATATCTGTAGTATAAGACGACGAACTTGGACCCATATGACGAAACTATAAATGACGATATTTATGACATCTTTTCATCAGACGGTGATGATCATAGGAATTTTGAAGGGTTTAAGTATACGAGTGTTTTCTGGGGTTTTTTTTTATTCTGTCTTGGGAAATAAATATTTTATGATATCTTAAATGTTTTGTTGATTAACACCAAAAAATATTATATAATGTAATTTTTGAAAATATAATGAATTGTAATTGGAAATATAGATTTTATGTTATCCAAAATGTTGATAATTAATACTTCTATGAGAAATAACTATTGGTGTATACACCCATAGAACTAAAAAATCAAGAGCGAAATATTTGTGTACATTAATTGTTACTTGTGTGTATTGCTCAGTGTAACTTTTGCACATTGGTATATAACCCTTTCCAGAATATTTCATGTGGAATCAAAAAGTAGTTTTATTACATTTATGGCTGTAGTACGGCGTTATAGCGTTAATTATTTTAACTAGAATATATCTGCATCGGTAATTAACATACCGAGGCAATTGTTAGTCTATCCACTATCAATAACGAAAGCATACTAGCTTAGATACCAGTGCCGATACACTTTCTAACTGCTATATTTAATTACGCCTTTATTGGGGAGGTTAATTTTTAAGATGTAAATATCGCCTTATACGCGGAAATATATGGTATCTTAAATTTACAATGACGAAAACGTTCGGTTAAGTGAGATCTTCTGGTTACGGTGTCGGAGATTATATAGGATCATTTCAGTGAAATATCTTAAAAGGCTGTCTAGGATCTGGGCGGATGTGCAAAGGGTGATACTGCTCTTTTGAAAGAGAAATTGGTGAACCGATTTCGAATACCAGCTTAGATCGTTACGGTCACTTTTGCAAAGGAATGGTAAGTGTTATTATCTAATTACTCAGGTCAAGTGTATGATTGGTGTATACGGAAAAAATTCAAATCACCAAAAATTGCTATTCTTAAAAGAGTGCTCAATACAGAGTAGAGCGAATGTAATTATTTATTTAAAAATTATAACATATCACCACAAAAATAGACATTTTGTTTCAACACCTTTGGTGTCGTATCAAATGATGATGTTGAATGTAGATTAACTCGAATAAAGAGTAGAGCGAATGTAATTATTTATTTAAAAATTATAACATATCACCACAAAAATAGCCATTTTGTTTCAACACCTTTGGTGTCGTATCAAGTGATGATGTTGAATGTAGATTAACTCGAATTTTCCGGCCCAAAATCAACTAATAGGACTTGTTTTCGAAAAGAACAATCAGAAAAGATGGAAAGTTTTTTTCATACAATATGGGTCGAAAAATATGTAAATGCTGCTTAAAAATAACCCAGGTGAAACGACACTAGAAAACGCATGGATAATTCACATATTACAGATGGACATTGTAGTGATTTTCTAAGTCCGGCTTAGATGTGGCACAAGGCCGAAAGTATGGGGCACCTAGTGAGGATCAAACTCACTACTCAGTCGTAATTGATCTAGCAAGACAAGCATTCTAACCATTACACGACGCCGAGGTACCCATACAAATGAACGTTGTATGTTATTTGAAAACATACTTAAACCATTACAACATTCTCATGTTTCACCATTGCCCCAAAATATCTATGGACAGTATTTTCATCTCTGATTCTCCTGCTCAAATTGAACCAACGATACGTCTCATTTTCTAAACGGACAATAGCAGGAGATGAAAAGTCGATTGTGTACAACAATGTTGGGCGAAATTCCTTAGGAAGGCAGAAGAATCCGGCAGAAGCTAAGCAAGGTGACACATTGTATTATTTGGGATTGTAATAATATTGTGTTAATATAATTATTATATCTCCAAAAAAGTGGTTTCAAAAATAAGTTATCTTACTTAACCACCATAGGTAGTTGCAGAAGTGGGATGTAGGTGTAGAAATAAAAAAAGAAAACTCATTTAGTTCAACCCCACTTCTGAAAACTCTCAAATATTAATGTCGGTCTGCACTTTCTAAATTTAAGAAATAAACACTTCCACAAAAACAACCCTCTAAGATCTTCAACATGAAATCGATCAAAATTAATTAACCCTGCACTAATAACATGCATCGAAATATCAACTCCTATAAGAATTATATCTAAAGTAAATTCTATGGGAAAAAAACTAAATCTAGCATGGAACACTCCCGTAATTGTAGAAATAGAGAAAACTGTCCAGTCGAGGACAATTACAGGTCTACTAGGGTAATATATCAGGCAACCATTAACCCCCAAAGAAAATATAAAAAAATATGTTTACATTGAAATTTCCGAGGGGGAATTGAAACATAGAATTTATACCCAAAGGCACTCATTTATTAGGTTGGTGCAAAAATAATGTCGTTTTCTCACATAGTAACATATGTGAGAAAACGACATTATTTTTGCACCAACCTAATACCAATCCTAAATTAAAAACAGCCATTTCAAAAAGAATTTTGGGAATTAAATGAAAATGGTCTGCACGTTCAGAAAGACTGGACAATTATAGGTTTCGTACAAACTCCTAATAGTTTTAGAGATAGGTGCAAGCTATGTTTAAGGGAAAAAAATTAGTATAATAAAAAAACTGATTGTTAAGCTTTGGAAAGAAGGTAAAAGTTACAAGAAAATCTCAGCCAACCTGAATGTTCCATTTACTGCCATTAGTTCATTCATTGCACGGTATAAAAACGTAAAAATGTCGAACACCAAAGAACAGATGCTCCATGGAAGATTTCTGCAAGATCTTCGACGAAATTAATGTGTCAAATTAAACAAAAACCAATGCTTACTTGTCAAGAGTGGCAGGATGATTTGCTTTCATTAGGAACCTGTGTCACTAAACTGACAATAAGCAATGCATTTCACAAGAAGAATCTAAAATCACGCTCTCATCGGAAAACTCCACAGCTATTGAAAAGACACAGAGATGTCAGGTTGAAATTCGTTAGTGAACATACTGACAAGGAAAAATCGTATTGGGAAATAGTATTATGGACAGCTGAAACCAAATGCTATTTGTTTGGACGTTATTCTAGAAATCATGTAAGGAAGGAATTTGGCGATGCCTTCAAGCAAAAGAACACAATGGCAACAGTGAAATTTGGTGGTGCCAGCATCTTGGTTTGGGAATGTTTTTCTGCAAAAGGTACTGGCAATATATCAGTAATAGATGGTAGAATGAATACCGGAGCATATCAAAATATTTTGGAAGCAAATTTAATCATTTAGGTTGAAAATATTAAAATTCCTCGTGACTGGATCTTCCAGCAAGATAATGATTCTAAGCACACGGCAAAGACAACGAAGAAATGGTTGATGAAAATAATGTAAATATCCTGAAATGGCCAAGTCGATTTAAACCCAATCGTGAATCTCTGGCGTTATTTAAAAATTCAAATCCAATCGAGAGCTCCAAGAAACGTGTCGGATCTGAAGTTCATATACCAAGAAGAATGGAAGAAAATACCAACAAAAATTTGCAAATCATTAATGGAGAACTACAAGAGGTTAGTTGCTGTAGAAATGAATAGTGGCTATTCTACAAAGTATCAAATGAAGATTATAAATTATTTTTACATTGTACGAATATTTTTTCAACCCATTAAAATGCATAAATGGAATTGCTTTCTATTAAATCAATTTTCTTCTGTTTTTACGCATATTTAATTATGCATCTGTGTACAGTTAATTATATGAAAAGAATGTTTATTCATTAGTTGGAAATACAATAAATTATAAATTTGTATGTGTATG
Source organism: Acanthosepion lycidas (assembly GCA_963932145.1). NCBI lineage: Eukaryota > Metazoa > Mollusca > Cephalopoda > Sepiida > Sepiidae > Acanthosepion > Acanthosepion lycidas. The sequence continues at coordinate 51,074,263 of OZ010609.1, read as the reverse complement.
AATATTTGTTTCCCCAACTATATATATATATATATATATATATATATATATATATATATATATATATATATGAATAAAAATGACAATAGGAAAACTGGCAATTGCTGACGCGTTTCGTCCAATGTGGACTTTATCAAAGCAAAATACGAAAATGAAATTAAATGAACAAAGTAACTAATAAAAACAAAAACAGAATGTACCTAGCAACTGGAATGTAGAGAAACACTATTTTCATATTTTTTAACTGAAATATAACGTCAGTAATTGTCACGTGTGGAGAATATTGTCATTATAACTGTGTGAATGTATTCAACCATTTTCTGTTGATTTTATGAATCTGTTGTGTATATTTGTTTGTAAGAGCATTAATTTTGTTAAGAAAGGTGAAATAGGGAAAAAACCTGGGCGTAGATTAATATTTGGGTAGTTTACTATGGCGGCACTCTCCAGAATTTTCCTTCTGAGTGAGTTATTTTCTTTTTTTTATGAGTGTAGCATTTTTAAAATCAAAATTATGGTTGAATTTATTTCTATGTATGACTAGTGCATTAGCTAAGTTTTTTTTTGTGAGGTCTCTTTTGTGCTCATAAATGCGTTTTTTCAAACTTCTACTTGTTTCTCCAATATATTGAGAGGAACAGTTTTGGCAATTTATTCTATAAATGCCTGCTTCAGAAATATTAGTGCTAATATTGTTTGACGGTCTTAGTATATCCATAATGGTTTTGGAAGTGTTTGTGACTATTTCAAGATTATTTAGATGGGATAGGTTATTCTGGATAGTGGACGTGACAGAATTGGTCGGTAGTATTATGTATCTGTTTTCATGTGATTTACTATTGCGGATTATGTTATTAGTCTTGTTGCGGTTGTATATTTTGTATGCCTTTCTTGCGTTGTGGATGAAATGATATGGGTATTGTAGGTAATGAATGTGTTTTCTATGTATGTTTCTTCTTTAAATAAATATTGAGGACTACAGATTCTTAATGCTCTTAGATAGAAACATATAATAATTCCAGATTTAATTTTTGAAGGGTGGTTTGAGTAGAAGCTGAACAGATCATTTTTGTTTGTAGCCTTTCTGTAAACGTCAAAATTGAGTTCGTTATTATTTCTAATTAACAAAATGTCCAGGAACTGGTTAAATTTTCATATATATATATATATATATATATATATATATATATATATATATATATATATATATATATTACGGAAGAGTTTATAGTTGTTCCAACGAAAAAAAAAGTGTATATTTTTAAAAAAAAGTTAACCGCAAAAGTTTTTGGTTGAAATGTGGATTTTTTTTATTTTAAAATAGATTTTATACACTATTTTTTTTTAATTCTGCTACAGCGTGTTCCTGATTTGGCGATATTCTTCAGGCAAAAATTAGATATTTCCAAATGAATATTTTGCAAGAAAAGTAATACGTGTAGTAGAATTATGGAAAATCGGGTATAATATATATTTTAAAATAAAAAAATCCACATTACAAACAAAAAGTTTGCGTTTTTTCTTCTTATTAATACATAATGCGTAGATCTTAACAAATATTTTACTGTTTACTCAGGCGTATATATATATATATATATATATATATATATATATATATATATATATATATATATATATATACATACATATATCACCTAAGAACCAAATAACACACACACACAAACACTAAACAGAGACACATCCCCTCACCAAGTCCAATAAAACTGTCAAACTGACCAGAGAATTCATAGGAGCATCCAGCTCTTATCTCAAATAACAACTTAAAAGAGACTGTTTGACCAACACAAGGTATGTTAAAAGGATCATCAGGTAAAACTTCCAACAACGAATTGAGAGGAAAAACCTGAATACTTAAAAAAGGATTTAGGTGAAATAAATTAAAGTGGTTTGTTTTTCATTACATATTAGCTCTGTCCTCACATTGAGCTCTCAGGATTTCATCCTCTTTGGATTTACCAATTCGGTTTACCAAGTTCCTTATAACTTAACTATATATATATATATATATATATATATATATATATATATATATATATATATATATATATATATATTGCTACAACCTTCATTTCGTCCTTATTATTTTTCACATATTTATTTTCTGTTTTCTCTTCTCATCGTATTTTATCTTTCAATTTAATTAAATATATTACTTCTTGATTTTCGTTAATGTTTTTAAACAACAAATCTTCCGATAATACCAGTAAATGTACAAATAGAAAGAACTTTTTCTAATTATATTGATCAATAAACAAATCTGTTCCGCTTCGAATTCAACTATTTTCTTAAAATGAATTTTAAATAATTTTATAAAATGTATTTGTTCGTTGCACAATTGTTTTTATTCATTTTTTTTGTTGACATTATTTATATCGAACCGTTCTGTTATTCAGTTTAATGTTTATTTATAATATTTAAAAGAAACAATATTTTCCAGGAAAAATTAAACAGATAATAATTATTCTATAACTTGATGTATTGCGGTGGAATTTATAATTTACATCTCATAATGTGTTCTCATTTAATTTTAAGTAAATTCTTTAATCAACTCTAAGTTTGCATACGAACACACATCTCTCTCGTTTTCTCTCTCCCTCTGTATAATATATACCAGGTGTAACATCAACATTGTCCAGATCGTGAAACAGCAAAATTCTCTAATTGTTACATTAAGATTTAAAACGTTTATCTTAGAAATGATTAAAGATATCTTACTGGAATTCTCTGAGCAAAAAGAATGTATTTAGCTGTAAATTGAAATGATGATCCCTCTTGCTGTTGTCCATTCATGATCCAGGTTGCTTCTTTAATGTTACCTCTTTTTAAGCTTATTCACAATTCTTGATGGTTCTTGAGTCGACTTTTAAGATGAAATCCAGAGTATGAATATTTATACCATTACTGAAGGATTAAGCGATCTTTTTTTTTGTGTCACCATTGCTCAGTTGGAAAGATATAGATGTGCTGACACAAAATGAATTTGTCCTGTTCTTTTTCTAGCTGAATAACTCAAAAAGTTTTTTTTTTCAGTGATTCTTATGGAAAATGTTGTCAAGATAGCTAAAAGTCTTATCTGAGAATCTGTAAATGTACGAAAATCCTATGCTGTTACATGATCTGGTATCATTGTTGAAGGTCTGAATGATCTTTTTCCTCACCTTTGCTCATTTGAAAAACATAGTGGGGATGACAAAAAAGGATTTTAACCTGTTCTTTTTCTAGATGAATAACTAAAAGGTTCTTTTGTGGTTCTTACGGAAAAAAAATGGTGTCAAGATGTCTAAATGTATTAGCTGAAAATATGGAAAAAAGAAACTCAGTTTAGTGATTTTTTTATATATTAAGCATTTTGTGGGATGAACAATTATGCTGTTACACGATTTGGACAATTTTGCTGTTACAGCCGATATATATGTGTATACCCACACACGAACACAAAAATTACGGAAAAAGACTATATATTTATTCATACATACATATGGTTCCTTTTGTCGTGCCAGAAAGTTTTTCTCGTCTGAGTCGATCCTGTAAATCTATAAATCAAGAATCCACCCTTGCATGGTATATCGCTGTCTGCTGCTCCCCGCTGTACGTCTCGAGGTCCTCGACAAAATCCAGGGACGAATATGCAATGGGATAGATCCTGCTCTGTCATCTCGTCTACCGTTCGTATTCTAATAGACGTCCCGTCGCATCCCTTTGTCTTTTCTACAAGTATTTTCACGGCAACTGTTCCGACGACCTACTTTCGCTGGTTCCCAGACTGCATGAATTTAAGCCTGCTACTACTTCCTACCCTTTGTCTGTCGAAACGGTTAAATCTAGCCGACAGTTCTACTCGGGTTCTTCTCTCGCACTTCCCATACGTGGAACACCCTTCCTCTTGATTGCTTCCCTGATAACTATAATCTTTAACCATATTTATTACAAAGTTTCGGCCGTTTTACGCTCCGGCATTCTTCAGGTGGTTGGAATGTCGAACTGAACCCTTTATTTCACTCACTGGGTTAGGCTCTTCTAGTTCGATACTGTTTATTATAAACAGAGCATTTACTTAAATAATTGTATCAATAAAAATAACGTATAAACAAAAAATATCTCAAAATAATTTTCGGACTTAGTCCATTGCTTAATATATATATAAAGATATATAATATATATATATATATATATATATATATATATATATATATATAAAGATATATAATATATATATATATATATATATATATATATATTTAAAGATATATATATATATATATTTAAAGATATATATATATATATATATATATTTAAAGATATATATATATATATATATATTTAAAGATATATATATATATATATATTTAAAGATATATATATATATATATATATATAGATATATATATATATATATATATATATAGATATATATATATATAGTGCAATATACTAAGTCCGAAAATTATATATATATATATATATATATATATATATATATATCAAGTATGTGGTGCACTTCAATTTACATTACGTGAATCATTTATACAAAAAACAGATATAGAAGTTAATGATTTAAATGGCGAGAATACATCTCCGCAAACAGTTTCAATAAAGTACATTAACCCCGAACATGTAGATGAATGTTATGATCCCTGTTTATAAATTCCAGTAGCATAAGGTCTTTTCTTATTTTTTTACAAGTTTTCATCTGTTCCTACAGACATCATCAGGTATGGAAATAGATTTGTTTTTCTTTTTTACTTCTCGGTAATAACAGGACAACGAAAGAATAGAGGTTATTCGAAATATGTTTTTAGAAATCTGTTATGGTTAATTGTATGAAATTTTGGAGCATGCGCTCGCAACGCTGAGGTTGAATTTTAAATTTTAAGATTATGCGTTTTTGTACTAATATGGTAATAGGAGAATTCTTTTCTACTGGTAGGTTTTTCAGTCAATGTGACATTATATATATATATATATATATATATATATATATATATATATATATATATATATATGTGTGTGTGTGTGTGTGTGTGTGTGTGCTTGTGTATGCATAGATAGATAGATATATAGATAGATAGATAGATAGATAGAGAGAGAGAAAGAAAGAAAGAAAGACAGAGAGAATGAATGAAAGAGAGAGACGGACATGCAGGCAGAGACATAACGAGTGTGTGAGAGAGAGAGAACTATATGCATATTTTCTTTTCTGATTATTACGGGGGAGTGATAAAAAGTTCTCAGTGCAAACTATCTGCCAAGCCTAAAATCTGACCAGTTGAAGAAATATCAGTAGTGGGGTCTATTTGTGATGAGATCATTCTCTAGTATTATATATATATATATATATATATATATATATATATATATATATGGATGGATGGATGGATGGATGGATGGATGTATTAGATAGATAGATATATAGATAGATAGATAGATATTCATGTCCTTACCATTTAAGTGACAATTTTAATTTCGCTCCCGGACTCTGACTGCACGATCCGAATAGATTGTAGAATTATTGGAAGACCACTGTGAATGACAGGCACAACCGGAAATTGCCGAAGTAGGCCGACGGCCAAAAACGCCAAACTCAAGTAGCCACGTTGAACTTGCCACCGTGAATAATACATTAGATAATGGTACACGATCTGGAAAGTTGGCATGGAAAGGGTTGAAGTCAATTGTCTTTGTCCATGACATCAGCTGAACTCTTGCCAAATCTGTTGGAAGAACGGTAAAAGATGGCAGAAAATAGATGCCAGTGGTTGTACTGAATAATTGAATTGATTTGTATCCCTTTCAGGCATTGAGGGTTTTAGAAATGCAGGATTGTACGATTTTGGAGTGAAAAAATTGTGATTTGTTCAACAATGATGAAGAAATCTCTATGCTTTCCGGGAAATATTGTCTTACTTGTGTTATCGTAGTGAATGACTTTTAGGTATAGTCATAAATAATTTCAGTATATTTTTTTCTTTATTAATTCCAGTCTTGAAAATTACGGTACAGGTATATTTTATTCATCGTAAATTACGGCATACAAATCGGGTTTCTAAGAGTGAATTATATTTCCAAAACTAAGAGCCAACTTGTATATCGGTTGGATAAAAATCAATACCACTGAGATGTAAACAAGCGGGACATAACTACTAACAATTAATTTACACCACTTACCGTACCTCTTGCAAGCTGCTACAAATATATACCACTAAAACGTGCCATTGGTGAACATATTTGGCATATTAACATATAAAGTGCTACAAAATAATAAAGCAGTAAGGCAAATACAATATTCTGTTCACTCTACATCACAAATCGCTTCCGACCGTTGATACACTAAGGGTAAACACTGTCTGACCGCCGCTTAATTCATACGGTCACTAATACAACTATGTATGGTTTGCGTGTCATCTTTGCAATTTCATGATAGCACTGACAGTTTACTGACAGATAACAGTAGCTTCTTGGATATATTACATATCGTAAAAGTATAATGAATGTGCAGTTAGTGTACAACATTAGTCTAAATGTTACTTGAATTTTACCGTATTGCATTGGTCGTTAACACTCTAACTTTAAGATAACACGTAATTTTAAAAACATTACCGCAACTCATATATATAGTATTTAATAAATTTCAACTCTAAGTTTAAAATTACTTAAAAATTAATAGTTGAACATTTCATTCACAATAAAACATTGCATGACGATATGTTTAAGATCCTTTAAAATTATGCTCCTGATACTGCTCATGATCTCTAGTGTTAGTGATGGACTTGAACAATACGGTAGGCATATTCCTAACTAAGAATTTGGAGCTAAAAATCTTTGGGTCGAATTGGCAATTTCAGAAAATTATAAAGGTATCGATCCTGATTTGACATTTCGGTTTTGTGGGGAAATGAATATATCAAACCTAGAATTCGAACTCAGTTATCCAATTTTCCCGTTAGGTGGTCAGTGATGTCAGTTCTCTGGTGGATGCAGGCGCCTTTCGTTTCGCGGGTGTTTTCCGTGTTTGAATGAGTGTGTGTTTGGGTGAATGCATGAGATGAATTAATGTTTTATATTATTAAAGTCCAGCATTGATGTTTCTGCCACATTTAAGGATTGTGGTTTTTTTTTTATTACTAACATTATTTTATTTCAGAGTCTGTCTATATTTCTGAGATGAGGTATTATGTACAGTATTTACATTATGCGGACCATTTTCCTCATCTTTGTCGCCATATTTGTCACAACGTTTCGGCCGTTGTCCGCTCCGGCCTTCTTCAGGTGGTTGGAATTTCGAACTGAACACTTTATTTCGATCCCTGGGGTCGACTGTTCTAGTTCCACGTGCCATGTTTGATGGATGTCAGTTATCAGTTACCTCCTGCTAATTTTCCCTCTGAAAGTTCTCCACTGCCTTAACCGGGTATTGAACTCACACTCTTTGGGTCTGTCACTGGATCTAACCAACGCCTTTATCCACTGTGCCATGTATCCTTGAGAACAGTCTACCCCAGGGATCGAAATAAAGGGTTCAGTTCGAAATTCCAACCACCTGAAGAAGGCCGGAGCGTACAACGGCCGAAACGTTGTGACAAATATGGCGACAAAGATGAGGACAATGGTCCGCATAATGTAAATACTGTATTATTTTATTTGCTTTCTTGTAAATCATTTAGTTTTCATATTGTAAATACTCATTGGGGTTAGATTTTAAATTGTTGTTTTATTTCCCCTCCTTCCACAGATAATGAACTGTACATCTGGGACTAGTTAGGGCTTTCATAGAGGCAACGAGGTATCATAGTGGATGTAGTAAGAAAGATAAGAATGTGTTGTTTTGGTGTTAGGAACATTGAGGTATTTTCAGGTCAGTGTTTTATGCCTGGCTAAGTTTAAAGTTAAGACAGATGAACACCGCCTTTTTCCCAATCCCCCATTTTGACCTTGTGCTACATTTTCTAAATAAATACAAATAAATATCGCTATCCAATTTCGAGTCGATATCCATTACACTACATGTACATCCTAGCTTACAGCAGCTGATATTCCCAAGCGTTCACCCGTCTAATAATGACTAGTGTCGACGTTGATTTACTTCAGGGATCGTACTGGAACCGGTGTTTCAAATAGTTATGACCGTAAGTATTAAGTATTGAATCTAGTTTTACTTAGATAAGATCGTTTAATACTTATCTGAAATTCAATAATCGAAGATCAGGTCAATATGTTTGGAGCCTTAGAATGGAACAAGTATGTTTGTTTTTTCCTGTGTTATATTAGATGTGTGAAGTCTTTGTGTGAAGTCTTGCGTTTCTCGTGCCGGGGATTATTCTTTTCGACCAAAATCTTATGGCAACGTCACAGATATTCTCAGTATGAATCTGCAATTATAATTTCCTTGCGTTTTAAGATACTAAATTAATAATAGCTTGAGGATCAAACCATAAGCATGACTTTATTTTTTTTCTTTGGGGTTGGTTACGGAGATTTATGCGTGTCATTCAATTGCTTTTGCTTAGAACATTGTCGCATGTTTGTCCATTTCAAATTCATTCGTAAGTGCCATAAAGGATTAATCGTTGGGATTATCTATGTATCTAAACCTGTTTTATTTTTTTGTTCCATAAAACGGAAATTAAGTATGAATCTAATTAAAATTAATAAGAATTTTGTTGAGTCAGGTGATGAGAAAGTAGCAACAATATTGTGTCATCGTGTAACCTATCGATCTTTGTATCCGAAATATCAAAACCTATATTGTCTACCTGGAAAACGGAAGCTGATAATATTCATGTTGAGAGGCGTATTTTGAATCATGGGTTTTTTATTAGGTTGGTGCAATAATAATGTCGTTTTCTCACATAGTAACATATGTGAGAAAAATACATTATTTTGCACCAACCTAATAGATGCCTCGTGCCAGCAGGGTTAGCTATAGCCAGAGTTATGTTTATGAAATAAAGTACATTTAACCAAGTACACTATCATCGAAAAACTCATTAATAATGTTTTCTGTTTCTCATATTCTCTCACAATCAGTAACCACTTGCATCTTAGAGGCTTTATATTTTTGCTTGGGGTGAAATGATTAAAAAAGACCTGTTGTTAATCAGGAAAAAGGAAGCTGATAGCATTCAGGTTAAGTGGCGTAGTGGTATATTGAATCATGGGTTTTTCAGATGCTTCGTTGCTGTAGGGTTAGCTATAGTCAGAATTATGTGTATGAAATAAATTACATTTAACCAAGTACACTATCATCGAAAAACCGTTAATAATGTTTTCTGTGTCTCATATTCTCTCACAATCAGTAACCACTTGCATTTTAGTGGCTTTATATACTTGCTTGGGGTGAAATGATTTTAAAAACCTGTTCTTAATCAGGGATAAGGAGGCTGATAAAATCTGGTTAAGTGGCGTAGTGGTATATTGAATAATGGGTTTTTCAGATGCTTTATGGTTGTAGGGTTAGCTATGGTCAGAATTATGTGTACGAAATAAATTACATTTAACCAAGTACACTATCATCAAAAAACAGTTAATAATGTTTGCTGTTTCCCATATTCTCTCACAATCAGTAGCCGCTTGCTTTTTAGTTGCTTTATAGTCTTGCTTGCGATCAAAGAAAGATTAAAGACCAATGTTTAAAAATGGCCGCCATCGTATGCGGTCTTTAGATCGTAGCGAGGGCGATTTTTCTTCGAATGTCGTGAACTGGCGCTTTTGGAAGGCAACTTTCCTTACTCCAATGCACCTCCAGATTTCAGTATCGGACTTCTGTTGAAACAATTCCCGGATATTTAAATTTTCAGACTTGTTCGATTTTAATATATCCATATCTTTTGTCTCCTTGCAGGTTATGCATAATCCTTTCATCTAACTTTCTTACACTATCATCTGTAGGAGATTTTGAAGCTTTTTTTTCGGTGTCTGCATATCTTAAATTCTTAACATTAATTGATTTGAATGATTTTTTCAAGGCTTATCAAAACCTTTTGTGTGTTATTTAAAAGATATATCTTCTTTAGGGGCCGTGTCCCATCAGGACGTAGGCGATCATGGCTCTCCTCAACTTCCTGTCTCTTATAACAATAATTTTTGTCTTTTTGTTATGTCCCCTAAACCCTCTACCGTCATTCATTTACTGAAGCTCACTAAGTATGTAGTTTTCCTCTGTCCGTCTTGTCTTCAATCTGCTCTGTGAGTATCACATTTTCGACGCCCACTTTCCTCAAGATGAGCTGTAGAAATTCCAAGTTTTTCTTCCTGATATAAGTATTATTAATTTTTGTTTCCATTTTCTACAAAATTTTGATTAAATGTACTGTCCATGGTATTCTTGGCATCTTTCTGTAGAACCATATTTCTGTTGCTTCAAGGCTCTTCTTCATCTTTGAGGAGATTGTTCAGCATTCGAACGGACTAATATTACATAAATATTTTCTATTTCTCAATCTGCTTAGCTTTTGGAATGTATCCGAATGCATCTTCTGTTGTCAGTGTCGTATTTTCCGTCCTTTGTTAAAACACTTCCCAGATATTTAAATTTTTGTACTTGATTGATTTTGGTATCTCCGATTTGCACTTCGCATTTTGGGTGCATCCTTTTCTTAACAACCATGCTTTTTGCCTTCTAGCAGTTGATGTATAATCGTTTCATCTCACTTTCTTTCACTATATTCTGTAGGAGTTTCTGCAGTTTTCATTCCATGCCAGTCATCAATACCGTGACATCTGCATATATTATGCTGTTAAGATCGTGTCTGCCAATAATAAATCTTGGTAGGACTCTTAATTCTCTTAGAAGTGCCATATTGTGTAAGTTGAAAAAGTCCAGTGAGAAGACACATCCTTGTCTTAAATCCATTTCTGTTTTTTGTATATTTGATGGACTAGTTTTTCTATTCGTATGCAGTGGGTTTGATGACAGTATAAGTTCTACAGTATTCTAATATCTTTCCTAAATATGTCAAGTCTCTGAGCATATACAGTAGATATTTGTGGCGTATTTTACCGAATGCATTTTCGTAATCTATAAAACACGGTGCACATCCTTCTACAAAAATTGAAGGTAATGGTACAAAAACTATTGTAAGTTTCTTACATAAAATTCTTTAAGAAACTAGCAAACACCCGTTTGAAAAAGAAGACAGTATCAAAAAATGCAGAACTACTTTGGCACATCAGTATACAACCGTTAAATAAAGAGCATACATATAAGATGTTATTAATAACAACTAATCAATGTAAGATGTTGATGATATAATGGAATATGCATACACCTGTGTTCCCCGTCACTGGAATATGATTGGCTGGTGTCCGTGATAAATACCGACGGACGTGTAGAGCATAGTCAAGAGCCTTAGTCTATAACGGCGCCTATTGGACTGCGCCATTGATCTACACTTCTTACCTGCGGCTATGACGCGTATCAGTCGGTTACTGCTACCGTATTCTACATAGCCAAAACTACTTAGCTACTTCGTTCAAATATATCCCTTTCCGTGACATAAAATTATCTATCTATCTCAGGCTGTTCATATCTATCTATCTATCTATCTGATATAATGGAATATGCATACACCTGTGTTCCCCCTCGCTGGAATATGATTGGCTGATGTCCGTCATAAATACTGACAGACGTGTAGGAGAGTCAAGAGCCTTTGTCTGAGAGCTAAGTCAATAACGACGCCAATTGGACTACGCCATTGATCTACACTTCTTACCTGCGACTACGACGCGTACCAGTTGATTACTGCTACCATATTCTACTTGGTTATAGTAGCCAAAACAACTTAGATATTCCTTCAAATATATACCTTTCCGGAATATATATCATTTCATAATACCAACCAAATATCAGTACATCCATATAAGATGTTCATGATACTAACCAAGCATTAATACAAAGCAATATTAAATAAAATGAAGCATACAAACATAATATTAAGACATCAATTACAAAATTTTATGTAAGAAACTGAATGTAACTGGCTATCATTATGTTAAGTTACCTCTCCATCTCTTTCGCTTTTTTTTCTTGGGAAATTTGAGCGTCAGACTTCGATACATCTTACGAAATAATGTAACAATCTTTGCCCATAAGTCTAGGTTTTATAAGTAGACAACTTCGTGTCATGGCCTATATTAAAATATTTTTCCGGTGAATTTGAATTTAGCGTAGGTCACATTCGATTGGTTAATCACGGCAAAGACCACGAGTCTATTTTTTAAAGTATTCTGCTTTTTGAAATTAAATTAATCTTTCCCTCGCCAGTAGTTTAACATCGCCCGAAGAGACATATTTTTGGTGTGAAAACATAATTGAAATTGTGTAGTGATTTTTAACAGGTTTTAATATCATAAATAAATAATATTTAGCTCTACTATGTATTGAGCCTTCTTTTAAATTAAATGTTACGTACAGTGGAATCATACTCCATTAGTTCTCATGTTACCAGTATATATATATATATATATATATATATATATATATATATATATATATATATATATATAAGGGCGCGGGTATGCAGAAAACAGAAAAGAACTCGTTGCGTGCATAATCCAGAGTTCCTTAGTATTTTTGTTTGTATTTTTAAGAAGACAGTGCTCCATACAGAAGTAGAGCTTTATTATAATATTTTTTTTGTATAAAAATATGATTCCTTCGCTACATAAAAGTTCTCATGTTTCAAAAACAAGAGCCGAAACCATCCAAATAATTATTAAAATTAAGTTGAATTGAGGTGTTTAGTCCCGTTTCAACTTCAAGCGAAATTTTAGGAATAAGATATCTCCTGGTTTACGTTCGTTTTTCGCTTGAAAATGAAAGGGGACTAAATACCTCAATTCAACTTAATTTTAATAACTATTTGGATGGTTTCGGCTCTTGTTTTTGAAACATGAGAACGCTTATGTAGCGAATAATCATGTTTTAAAACAAACATATATATATATATATATATATATATATATATATATATAGAGAGAGAGAGAGAGAGAGAGAGAGACTTTTATATTATATCTTGCTCTGTACTGCATATTGAGCTCTACCTGGATTTTATCGTCTTGTAAATATATATATATATATATATATATATATATATATATATATATGTTGACCACTAATATTATTTCTCTCTCTCTCTTTATTTAGTTTGAAGATGAAACGGGAGTAAACACCTCAATTCAACCTAATTTAATAATTATTTGAATGGTTTTGGCTCTCGTTTTTGAAATATGAGAACTCTTATGTAGCGAAGGAATCATATTTTTAAACAAAAAAATATTATTATATATGTATATATATATATATATATAGAGAGAGAGAGAGAGAGGGAGGGAGAGAGACTTTTATATTATATTCTTGCTCTGTACTCACATTGAGCTCTACCTGGATTTTATCGTCTTGTAAATATATATATATATATATATATATATATATATATATATATATATATATTTATATACACACACTTTTCACACACACACATATATATATATATATATATATATATATATGTTGATCACTAATATTATTTATCTCTCTCTCTCTCTCTCTATATATATATATAATAATAATATTTTTTGTTTAAAAATATGATTCCTTCGCTACATAATTCTCATGTTTCAAAAACGAGAACCGAAACCATCCAAATAATTATTAAAATTAAGTTGAATTGAAGTGTTTAGTCTCCTTTCATCTTCAAGCGTTACACCTCTATCTAGAGCTTTTCTACATTTCTCCTTCACCCTTGTTTCTCACTCCCACACAGACACTGTTACTGAATTTTTGTTTTTAAACCCGATTTTTTTTTCTGTTTTCTTTTGAATTTGTAGGACTGATGAATTGGATAGTGATTACGATTCCAATATAATAAATTATAAATATGGAACATGAATGTTTGAGCCATTTATATATATATATATATATATATATATATATAACATTAAGATATATAATCCTGTGTTCTTATTGATATTTTGATTTTTACAAAATAGTTTTCAACGTAAATTTACTGAACATTAATATTATAAATTAGTAATCTATACCAAGCGGCATCATTTGAATACTTTACCTCCGTTACCATAACACTCCCAATACTTTTTTTATTAAACCTCTCATATATACATATATATATATATATATATATATATATATATATATATATATATATATATATTAACTGATTTAAAATATGTTTTTTCGCTACACAGTAATAACCATGTTTAAAAAATGAAAGCTAAAAGCTTTAAATTTACTCTTGTAACTAAATTAAGCTTTTAGCTTCCATTTTTGAAACATGGTTATTGCTGTGTAGTGAAAAAACATATTTTAAATCAGTTAATATATATATATATATATATATATATATATATATATATATATATATGTATGTATGTATGTATGTATGTATGTATGAGAGGTTTAATAAAAAAAAGTATTGGGAGTGTTATGGTCACGGAGGTGAAGTACACAAATGATGCCGCTTGGTATAGATTACCTTGTGCTCTGTTGCACATGCGCACTAAATTATAACTTTTTTTTAAAATCATTTCAACCCAGGCCAAACAATAAAATCACTAAGGTTACTGAGTGTTAGAGAATATGAGAACTGCTACTATTAAAGAAAGAAAACAATAAAAGAAGAGGAATTAAGGAGATAGAAGATAACGACTTTTTCACAAGGAATGAAAGAATAGAGAACGTCAACTACCTTTCCCGAATATTAAGAAAAGTCGTAAACAAATACGATATTAAACAACCATGTGGAATTTAAAACAACTGATTTTTATTACAAATCATATTATTACAATAAAACTAGGTAACATCCTTACTTCAGAAAAATGTGCGTGCCTACTGTTTAAAAATGATTTATAAAATATAAAAAAATAATTCTTGAAGATTATAGGATACAAATCCTATATCATCTCAACAAATGACTAAAAAACACAAAGTAGATTTGCACACCCGCAAAATCGGATCAAATCGATTAAAAACAGATTTGGCACTAAGGTGTGAAATTAATTTTTTGACAAATGAAAGGAGGCGATTTGCTAAACCCAAAAAAAAAAAAAAAGATAACGAGCCAGTGTGAAAAAAAGTCAACAATAAATTGAGAGTTTCAAGTCAGTCTCCAGTCAGAAGGGCGTAGAGATCATAGAAGACTGACAGTAAATTCCATCACTGACTCAACCCGACACTACGAACCGAAAGTGGATTAGGAAAGGAAAACAACAACAAAAACAACAACAACAACAACAACAGATTTACAACTGACTCCAAAACAATTCATAAGTACATTTTCCTTTTATCTTTTGTTCCTCATCCACATTCTCTTTTTCAACTTAAATTGATCGCCCCTTTTTCCTTTACACATATACAAAAGAAACAGACATTACTCTGCTACTCGGTTAAAAGACAGCGAACACAGACATTTTTGTCAAAATCACATTTTTGCTTAAACTAACTAAAACATTAATCCTTTTTACCCTATTCACACGATAATAAATATACAATTTTCTATTTTCCACAAACGTTCCTTATCGTGTTGTTTCTTCTTGAAATTTGCGTTGTATTTTGTGGGCAGGGTATCCCGTATTAAATTCTCCTTTAATCCGGGTACGCTGAACCCCACAAGTTATCTTTTTAGGTTTAATTAAAAAGTATAGGAACACATTTTTTGATACACATTAAGGAAAATATTTTTGTGCATTTAAAATCTGACTGATATTGATTGGAATTAACATGTGTTTTGTCCTCAATAAAATCGACTATTTCGAGAAATTTCTAAATAAAATTAAGAAAATTTAAAAATCTTGTAACAATTAATTATACCTTTATCAAAATTCTTCCAGGAAAAATGAGAAAATTTAAAGTTTAATTAATTCATTTGGAAACGAACATTACTTTCTTCAGAGAAAAAATGTAGTTTAAAGTAAGATAAAATATGTCTTAACAAAGGTGACTATTGGCAGCGATGGGTGGTTGTTTTATCGACGTATTGATAGGTAACTATTTATGGTGCGAAAGAAGAGAAGAGAAGTTACTTTTTCTAGTTTAAGTTTTTTTTATGTTTAAGTGAAACAGCTTGTCTCGTAATTTTAAAGAAGTAACAAATACTTCTAAATACTTTTAGAAATCTAATATTTTACAATTTATTTAGTTTTTAGGTATTAGCTTTAACCTTACGTTTGTTGATGCTTCCTGGAAAAATTAAAATTACTATAAAAAAAAATTAAAATTTCATAATTGCTAAGAATGAGAAAAAATTTCATAAATCCCTTTAATTTTTATGTACATCTCTTATGAAATTTAAGATAATTATTTTTATTATTTTTTTATTTTATCCCGGCTATTCTTATTATTAATTTTTATATTATCCCATTTATGAAACAAATGTTATAACTGAGACAATACAAAAATAACAATATAGATTTCGTAAAAGAGATGCTTAATAATTATAAGTACGTTTCTCATATTTGAAATGTTATACATATTTTTAATGTGTTAATTGTTTTTCATATATTTTACTCTGAATTGATATATGATAGTGTTGAAAATAAACAATTTATTTTAATTAATTACTTTGCTTACTTTTAAGTAAGTTACTTGAAACAAAAAAAAATATATATATATTTGATGATTCTCGCTATAAAACATTACAAAACCAAAAACCAGAGGAATTTCTCAACATTTCGCTCGATGAAATGACCAAATTTCTGAGGTCTTCAGGGGAAGCAATTCATGACTTTTTATTGGGTTCTTGCTTCCTAGTCATCTGTACACTTGAAATAAACCCGTTTTTATGCACACACACAACAAAAAAAAACAACAACAAAAAAAAAACAACAAAAAAAACAATGTAAAACTTAATATCACCATTGCTTAAAAAGCTTAGTTTTGACAGTTAATATTAAAATAATTAAAAACTTAAATGTAAAATTGTAATAAAAAAAACCTAAGAAGTATCAAAAAATAAAACAATAGGTCTAAAAATTCATTTTTCATCGAAAATTTTTTTTGCTTTCAGACAATGTCCTTATTAATAAAAGCAACCAAAAGCGTTTGAAATTAAATGTCTTTGTATAATAATGTCTTTGTTTTATTGGGTTTTATATGTTACAACTCTGAGCTAACTTTTTGGTGAAGAGTGGTCCAAATTTATTTACAAAAGCATGATTTAAATTCTTCAAAGAATTCTGCTTTTAACGGATATAATCAATAAAATGCTCAACGTTGAATTTCTAGAGTTTTCTTAAAATTAGATAAGGTAGGTAACAGATATAAAAAAATATTTTTAACATGATTTCAAAAATAAAAAAAAATAAATTCAAAATAACTTCAATCATTTGTGAATAGTTTCTGAAAGTTTTATTAAAATCCGACAATTTTTTTATTTTTGCAAAGTTTTCCACATTAATGTGTCTGTCACTGCAAAAAAAAAAATGTGCTAAAATGTGTTGCTATTTTATAGTACTTCCGCTGACGCAAAGAGAAACCAGATTTTTTATCAAAGTTAGAATTTTCTAGAATGGATGGAAAAATTTAATAAAATAATGAAAAATACTTTGTTCTTTCTTCTTAATAATAAGGTAAACATTTCGATGATAAAACTTTGTTTTCATCAAGTTTAAGGCGGTTTTTATCATGGTATGCTCATTTTTTTTTAGCCAAAACTTGGTGTTACCTGAATAAAACATAAAATATTTTACAAGATAGTCTTGCACAAGGAATTCCTGAAAAAAAAAAAAAAAACAGGATAACATATCAAGAAATATAGGCATGATTTTCTAAGTCTTCAAAACAATCATCAAAAAGTAAAAACATTTTTAAAAAGTAATGCAAATTTTGCTTAAGGCATAGAATACTTTTTTCAAAAAAAAAAATAAGAGGTGTGCTCACCGAATAGAAATACGAAAAATATCACAACGTGAAGAGAGCTTAGCTTGTTTAGAACTACTTATAAAACGGTTTTCATAGTTTTTCTTTTACAGAACAGTTCTGTTAACAGATTAAGTTTCTTTATGACTATGCGTCTCAAAAACAAAAATTAATTCCTTATTTTGTCCTCTGGACGAAGTCTTTGTCTCAGTCCGTCTTGGTTGAAATATTTGCTTATTATTTGAAGATTTGATCTTTGAAATTAGCAATCTTCGACCGCAGCCAGTAGGCACCAAACCTTTTTTTTAATTTATCTCTCCCTTCTGCAGTCTGACCAACTTCTGCCTTGAAATTGATAACAATCTGATGCTTATCTGCTGGCCATTCTCTTTCTCTTTCTATGATAAATTACGGCGCATCAGTTAAGACTTAACTTTAAATTTACGAGGCGGGGGTGTATACCGACACTTTTGACTGGATCATCAATAGAAATTGTACATATGTTTTTGTTTTATTTTAAAATTGAAATTTAAACAATTCTTCTTGATCAAAATCATTTTGGCGATTCTTTAACTGACAATTTTAAAAATAGAAAAATTTTCGAACAAATGTGTAAACATTATATAAAAATGTCTGGCTTTCTTTAAAATATACTTAAAAAAAAATTTATGTTATAATATTTTTTTTTTTTTAATGGAAATATCTGTACAATCAGGAGTACTGGGCCTTATATATATATATATATATATATATATATATATGTGTGTGTGTGTGCGTTTGGGTGCGTCAATATGTGTTCGTGTTTCATTGAATGCTATAGATGTATTGTGTCTAACTTTTTTCATACTGATTATTTTCCGTTCTCTAACAAGTTTCGTGATGTTAAGATGAAATTCAAGGAAGTCACCATAGTTTGTTTTGTTTTGTTTTTTTTACCCAAGTACTTTCCATCTTTTCCAAGATCATCTTCAGTGGTAAATTACTGAATTCCATTGTGAGAGTGATGTTTAAAATGGCTTAACATCCTAAGCAATAGATAATATTGAACAAGTTTTGTGGATTCCGGGTTGAAATCCGATACCAATAAATAACAAACACAAAGGAATGAATATATGAAAATAATGTATTAACGTAATAATACAAACTGGTAAAGCAGGTTAGTAGTTCCAGGAATACGGGTTAGTAGCAAAATATCTATACAGTATTTGGTATTGAAGTATCGCTGTAGGACTTCTTACTGTGTCTACGTGCTCGATCACTGTGTCTCTTGATGGCTACGTACGTTCGTTCGTTCGTTTGTTTGTTCTCTCTCTCTCTCTCTCTCTCTCTCTCTCTCTCTCTCTCTCTCTCTCTCTCTCTCTCTCTCTCTCTCTCTCTCTCTCTCTCTCTCTCTCTCTCTCTCTCTCTCTCTCTCTCTCTCTGTGTGTGTGTGTGTGTGTGTGTCTCTCTCTGTCACTCTGTTACCTTCACCCTCGGTTGCTCTCGTATCCGGGTCTTCACGTAGTAGTAGTAGTATATACTGGGTGAGTCCATTTGTGTCAAAAAGGGGAGGACCCCTCAACAACAAGTAAAGAAAAAAGAAAAGGACACCTACCTACTCAGAAAAGAAAAGTGCTCAGATTACCTAGACAGAGCAAAAGGCATTCTAGTCCACTGAAGAACTCGTAAAACTCTAGTAAAGACCCGGTCAGTCCTTCGATAGGAGTTAATGTTACACACACACACACACACACACACACACACACACACACACACACACACACACACACACACATATATATATATATATATAATTTCTTTCCATGAAGGAAAGGATAAAGAGAAGAACCAGGATTGAGGTCAAGGCACCAGATTGATATTACATATAGATTTTTGAAAGTTATAATTATCAGTAATAAATCCGTTGGTATATAATCGAAGTGGATCTCCCGTAATATATTTATTACTATAAACGTCTGTAAACGTTGCTTGTGTGTTTGGCAAAAATCATATATAGAAAGTGGGGGAAAGTAAGATGTACATTTATTATCGAGTAGAAAGTGGGGAGAGAAAGAAATGGAATAAAAACCGCTCTCTCTCTCTTTCGACCTCTTTTTCATTCCGCCTCTCTCTCCTTTCACATCTCCCTCCTTCCACCTCTTTTACCTTCTCGTGATTGCGTGCGGACTAATTTTATTTCAGCTTTCTTTAAAAAAAAAAATGATATTATAAATACTTTTTATTTCAACATTCTTTAAAGAAACATTTTTTTAATATTAAAAGCAACTTCATTGTCTTATAATCTAAACCTTCAGTAACTCAACGGGTCACGTCTAGTATACTTTAAGCGAGCAAAAATTATTGTAAATAAAAGTGTTTTGTAAATAGATATAAAGTTTAATAAAATGCATTATATGTTTCCTAAACTAACTGCAAATAAATTTATTTTAAAATATCTCTAATTTGACAAACTCTTCATGAAACTAAATGTAAACGTTACACGTAACATGTTTGACTCAACGGGTCGCGAGTTGTCTAATTTTAAACTATAGTTAAGTAATATTTGTCTTAAAACAGATTGATTAAATTTTAATCCACCTAATCTTCCTTTAATACAATTTCAGACAGGATATGGCAACAGTATTCAATGCACGGATAAGTAGTAGATTTATAAATGTGCAAGATGGATTCTGACAAGACTAATTTTCTGGCACGACGCTGTGAACCAGCTTACCGTGCAGTAGACGTAGCAGTTGATTCCATATAGTCGCTGAATGCTTCCCGTCAGTGCGGAAAACCTGAGGCCAAGAAGTAGATTGTTGTTCTACTGGAGTTTAACATCTGACTTGCTGATAGCAGACAGAAAATGTTCTCTGTGGTGAATAAACAATTAACACAAGGTTGACCCAACGCGTCACGTGTGGTCTAGCAAATTATTAAAAATGATCCGCAAAAGCAGCTCAATGCATTTATTATGATAGAGCATATCTATAGTATTAAACAACAAAACAAAATTACCGTATGTAGGAGTGGCGATATATCTATTTTAACCGACGAAAACTATGTCAGTCTTATTCAAACACAGTGTAAGAGAACTTGGTGTATCCGGTGTAAGAGAACTGAAATATATATATATATTCAGAACTGAGCTGCAAGGCCCTCATACGTCGAAAACGACGGTAGAGTCCTGTAGTACTTTATATATCGTTCTAAGAAGGCGATGTTCCATCTCGGCCAGTTACAGCCGGATGATCACAGCGTTGTGAGATGTTGCATTGTCGTAGAGAACCTACCAAGATTTGTCCTGCCACAACTCTCGCATGTGACGAAAATGCACTGGTAGCAGAAAGCTAAGATTACAGTTATATACTCGGAGGATATTATGTAAGATAAAAACACAATCCTCTTCTCTATCTCTTGCTACATTAAAATTTAAATTTAATATCTGTTTTTAAATCATGTGGATGCATCTGTGGGTGTTTTTCTGTTTATTTTACATAAAAGAGTCATATATATATATATTTTAGAAAGGTATATATTTGAACGAAGTAGCTAAGTGGTTTGGGCTATGTAGAATACGTTAGCAGTTACCGACTGATACGCGTCGTAGTCGCAGGTAAGAAGTGTAGATCAATGGCGTAGTCCAATGGGCGTCGTTATAGACTAAGGCTCTTGACTATGCTCTACACGTCCGTCGGTATTTATCACGGACACCAGCCAATCATATTCCAGTGACGGGGAACACAGGTGTATGCATATACCATTATATCAAATAGATAGATAGATAGATAGATAGATAGATAGATATGAACAGCCTGAGATAGATAGATAGTGATATGTCACGGAAAGGGATATATTTGAACGAAGTAGCTAAGAGGTTTTGGCTACTATAACCAAGTAGAATATGGTATCAGTAATCGACTGGTACGTGTCATAGTCGCGTATAAGAAGTATAGATCAATGGCGTAGTCCAATGGATGTCTTTATAGACTTAGTTCTCAGATTAAGCCTCTCTTCTGAATCTCCTACACATCCGTGGGTATTTATGACAGACACCAGCCAATCATATTCCAGCGAGGGGGTTACACAGGTGTATGCATATTCTACTATATCAATTCTAAAAACAAGATTATAAAAGGAAACCAATTGACAATCCCCGTAAAAAATATGGACTGTCTCATCAATGTGATAAAACGATAAATGTAACAAAATGCAAATTATGTAACAGTTAGTCTCTACTTAAAACCTGAAGATTGCATTGTGCAGGAAACTCCGTGTTGTGCTACTGGTGAAAAAGAAAATATACATTTATTACTATATAGTTGAGAGGTCAGTTATATTGCATCAAACATTATTTGATTAACACTCAATGTGCGATATATACATTCATACATACATATATATATATAATTATTTATTTAAAAATATGATTCCAACTCGCTACATAAGAGGTTTCATGTTTCAAAACAAGAGCCGAAAACTTCAAAATAATATTTGAATTAGCTTGAGTTAAAGTAGGCTCTGTTCCATCTTCAAGCGAAATTTTTTGGGAATGACTTATTTCTGAAATTTACGAGTTTCAATAGTATGGTCAGAATTGAAATAAAAAATTTCCATGGTAACATCAAGGGCGGATTGCTTAGAATCGGCAGGGGTGGGGTGTTAATAATTTGTATCAGTATAGAGTTACTTTCATAGATGCCGGGTCAGGGTAAGGTGGGGGTGGCTAAATTTACGACGGAGGAAGTTTTCGCATAGTCTGGCTTGAGCGTCTACGGAGATTTATTTATTTATTTTTATTTTATTCTTTTATTATATCTCTTTATGAAAGAGATTTCTGTATATATTAGGTTGGTGCAAAAGTAATGACGTAATAATGTCGTTTTTTGACGTTTAAAAATATGTCAAAAAACGACATTATTACGTCATTACTTTTGCACCAACCTAATAAAAAACATATATATATATATATATATATATATATATATGACAAATTATTGTTTTAAGGTATGCTATGAATTAAACAACGTCGTTATCAAAGATATAGCGTATATTAATATAAAAGTGGACATTGAACTAAACACACAGTTTCATGCTAAACGCATTTGTCTGGTCACATAATAAGATATAAAATGATTAATTGGTGTTAAAATACACTCTTACAGAATAAAAAGAAAAGTTTAAATCACATAGGCGTCAACACAAACTACATACTTAGAGTTAAAAAGCTAGAACAATAAATTAAAATATAAAAGACACCTATGGGTAATTATAATAAATTTATACCGAGTTAATCGTCAATATTTAACAGCTTTGTTCATTTGAATTAATAACGGCATATATATATATATATACATATATATATATATATATATATATATATATATATATATATATATATATATATATATATATATATATACAATTTATTTTAGGATACTACATCGAAAACATGTCAAAATCGCTACACAATATGAGTCGTGTAAACGTGTCTCATCAGCTGATTTAAAATTACTGGCAAGTGTACGATTTAATCAGATTTAAAAGCAAAATGAAGCGTCATTTGAACAAAAAAAAAGAGTGGAGGTTGGTTATAAGGTTTGTGGGATTTACTTAGATCAACCAATCAAATATGTGAAGACGCAAA
Organism: Acanthosepion lycidas; assembly: GCA_963932145.1. Lineage (NCBI taxonomy): Eukaryota > Metazoa > Mollusca > Cephalopoda > Sepiida > Sepiidae > Acanthosepion > Acanthosepion lycidas. Next base: position 51,050,747 of record OZ010609.1, on the reverse strand, counting down.
TATTAAGAAATTATTTTCAATAAATGGGTCATGACCAATACTTTTGAAACAGTAACAAACGTTAAACAGGAGTGGATTTGAATGGCTGTATATGGTACATTAGACGATGTCATTTCATAAGAAAAATAAAGTGGTAATCTCACAAAACGCAAGACAAGTTTTATACACATATACACAAATTACATATAGTTAAAAAGGTAGAACTATAAAGTAGTACAGCGTAAATCGTCAATATTTAACAGTTTTATTCATGAGAATTAATATATGGCATATATATATATATATATATAACATTTTTTGGCATTTAAAACAACATGCACACAATTCTGTAAAATACTTGTCGAAAACACAATTATACTTCGACATGAAAACAATAGACAAAAGCTAAAAATCCTTGAAGCATTATACATCAAACAGTTGAAACCTAACCTAAACAAAATCAATTATGGCATCTCTACAAATATTCTTAAATGTCTATAATTGGTAACAGAAGCCATTGGTTTATACCAACGGATTCCATACATCATACTTCTCCAATTCACTTTCGTGTGGTCATGTGTGGCGTCATGAGATGCGTTGCGATTTTCGCTTCTAGCGTCTTATATGCAGGTGTTTATCGTTGCTTAGAAATCATCTATGTAAACAATGACAGACTATCATCACTGTCGTGTCTGTATATTGTTTAATATGTTGTAATTGACATCTTTGATAATGTACGCCGAAAGCTTAGATTGTATTAAAAAAATATGGATCAACATTGTCGATGTCTTTCTTCGTTCAACGATAATCTTAATAAACTTATCAGATGTTACGAAAAAAAATTACATAAAATAAATAAACAACACTTGTCTATAATATTTAATGAAACATGTATCAATGAAAAGATGCTACCTAAATACGCACAATATATATATATATATATATATATATATATATATATATATATATATATAAAAGTGAACATAGAAGTCAACACAGAGGCGACAGTCTGTTTCATGCTATATGCAATCGTCAGGCCACATATGTTTTATGCTAGACGCAATCTTAAGGGCACCTTACGATTGCGTTTAGCATGAAACAGCCTGTCGCCTCTAAGTGTTGACTTCAATGTTCATATATATATGTATATATATATGTATGTGTGTGTGTTTGTGTGTGTGTGTGTTTGTGTGTGCATGTGTACGGTGTGTGTTTGCATGTATGTGTGTGTTTGCGTTTATGTGTGTATGTGTGTCTTATCTGAGCAAGAAAATTATTTAACACCGTCTTTGTCGAAGTAGTTCCTTAGAATCTGCGGGAATGTTTTATTCTAACACTAGCAGCATGGACCAGCGTTGCTCGAGCTTGATTAAAAAATCTTACGACTCGCTATCACTTGACTTAAAATATTTTTGCCCTTTCTTGCCTTTAAAGGAGTGCCCTTTGACGTGCTGATGTTGCTACATGCCTTACTTCTTGCCTATATCACACTGCAAATTTTTTTTTATGCTCTATACTAAATATTTAATCTATTACGAAAAAAGAACTAAACAAAATGAACACAAACCGATCAGCTTTAAAAAAAAGATTCGTAACTGGAAAAACCGAATGGACAAAGAATGTTAACAACAAATATTTTTTCACATCCAACCCAGTTCTGCAGAATCAGAATCAACTTTGAGTTTAAGCAGGCGAAAGAGCCACATGGAGTAAAGAATGCAGCTATCATTTTTTTTTTGCATGCTAGCATGCTAGTTAAAATTCGTGTCAATCAGATGTTGGCTCTCGTACTGGTCAATAGAATCTTCCTTCTTATTCGTGGCAGCCAGCTATAGGCTCTCATTCTGGCCAGTAGAAAATGGTCGCAATGGTCGTAGAAGCATGAAAAAATAGACCATTTCGACTATCGATGGCAGTTGGGAAATGCAAAGTCGGTCTTGGCCTTCCCGCTTACTTGGAGCATGTGCCTGTAAATGTTGGTGCAAACCCGTCGAAAATTGCGGCCGTGCATTCGTTACACACACACACACACACACACACACATATATCCTGTCTTTTATAGATAGAGATAAATACACCTGCAAAGTACAGAATCGTATTTGGGCGATACTACATTGACGTTTGTATCGGATCTACGCACATACGGATAGTCATATACACATTCATACCTATATTAGAAAAGGTGTGCGTGTTTGAAGTTTAAGAATAAGAAATTACGTGAATATATCAGTACATATACGTCTCAATTTTCGCCAATTTTTTTTTAAAAACTTGAGAGGAAATCTTAGCAGAGATAGAATTAATTCGAATTCAAGAAAGAATCAAATTGACAGCTGCCACAACAAGTAAAAAGCAAGACAACCATCGAAAATAGTCATAACACTACTCCACTGATACAGATAATGAAATTTCCCTAGAAATGTCATAAAATATTATCAGCCGTGTTAATCTACATTCTATTTCGAGAAGCGAGCGTTGAGTTTTGGCTGGAATTTGGTTCGGATATGAAAGCATTTTTTTCTTCTTCAAGCTGACGTCGATTTTGAGGCCTGCAGCCAATAATTTAATCGCAGACAATTAGAAAGATACGCAATATCCATCTTGGTCGATATTAATCATTCGTGATAGATTCAAATATAATGACCTATCATTCCCATGCAATAAATGATATCCAATTTGTAACGCGGGAATTTTGTCGTAATAGCATTCACAGGATTACGCAAATATACTGACATATATATATATTAGATTTAAAACTGTCCTATCGGACGCCAATTAAGCTAGCTCCAGAAGAGTGTTCAACAATGATACGTCATGCATTGGAGTACATATTAAATTTTATAAACCTTGAACAATATTTTTCAAACAACTGTTTAACAAAACAATTTTTCTATTTCGAACTTATTCGAAAAGCTGCATGATAAACACCACTTTTGATCTTACCTTCGGGGTCCGTATAACTAGCTTGTTTCGATTCACATCCATAGAATATACCACATAGAGCCACATAGAGCTGGCTGTGAGAAAACAGTTTTTCAATGATTCTCCTTGGGATTCTTGACTGGCATTGCATTGCCCATTCTCACTAGAAACGGAAGTCATTTGAACTCAAAAGGAAGATCTCGAGTAACTAAGGGGATTCTTGGAATTAAAACTTTTCTCTCCTTTCTCGGACCGATAATTATCTTTGTTTCCAAGAGATGAGGTAACATCTTCTTGGCAATTATCCTTGATCCATTACACAGCTTTGGAGGATCAAGATTTCTCAAGAGCATAACTGGCACATTTTCTTTTTGTTCCATCTTGAGTGATGGCATTCTGTTGGATAATTCCCTGTCTGCTTTGTTCAAACACAGTGTCAATGGCAAAGTAATTCATGCTTTCTTTTGGAATTTTTTGGAGAAGGTTACAGTTTATGCTATCCACAGTTAGATTCTTTGGGAGCTAATATGGCCCTCTCACAAAGCCAGTTTGAATTCATGAAAATGTGTTTAATTTCTGGATAAACATAGTCAATCAAGTTTTGGATATTGGAGACTGTACTTCCACAGCCATTTGGGGGGGTGAAATATTTCGATTTTGGTCCAATTTGATGGTTCCATTGCCAAGCTGCAACAAGAAAATCAGCAAATCTTCCTGCTTTAAGGTCATCCGTTATTCTAACTCTCATGTTTGTTTTCAGGTTGAATCTTTGAACATGGTTACAGATGTAAGAATTTTTCAAGCAGGCATTGATTGTATTAGCTAAAGTTCGTCTTGCAATGGTTGGTAATGTTTGTCTAAAAATACCCCAGTAATACCTACCATGATCTGTGAATTCTATCTAATATCTTGGAGTGTTTTGTCCAGAGCCTCAAATATTCATTTGTGTGCCATGGTACATTCGTCCCAAAAACGGAAGCTTGTCTCTTGCAATAGCTTAACCAAGTTGCTCCCTCTCTTGATGTTGCAAATTGGGGTTTCATTGTAGTTCAAATACAATTAGCAATGACATGAGGGGTTCTGGTGTTTGATCTTTCAATTGAATCAACAGAGGCCTTTGGATTCATCCTTGATCTATAAATGCTCCACAGTAGTTGTATTTTTGCAGATCTGCAATAACCACAATAGGGATGGAGGAGGAGTCTTAACTGGCTTCATATTGAAAAAAAAAGTTTCTCAATTTGGACTGTATTCTGTCTTGAACTTCTTTGCTGTACAACATTGGAATCTTTACTGGTTTCTGATTCTTTATGTTTCTAATGCCCTTTCTCTCCTCTTGCTGAGAGCATTTAATGCTCTCCTGGGTGCAGCTTGGTCCGGAGTTAGAAAGTCTGTAACTTGTATATTCTCAGCATTGGAAGCTCTCCTGGATGCCGTTTGATCAAGATTTTCCTTTGCACGGGAGATTCTTTTTCCTCGCTGCAGCCTTGTCTCTTCGATTGCAATCTGGTCCTCTATTAGCGATGATGGGATAGGCAACAATAAACTTACTTTTCGTACAAACAATTATTTTATTTCATGGATGAATTTCGCAATTAATTTCGATTATTCCCAAATTTATTTCCAATTTATAAAAATTATTGTACAAAAAAATATTTGCCGAAAAAATTCCCGTAAAAAATAGCCGAAAGCAATCGCACTCATTAAAAATTGGGAATTCAAAATTTCAGAATTACTCGTCTGGAAGGGGCCCAGAATGTTTTTAATTTGGTTACAGAGTCGGCCTGATTCCAAAATGGTATCATATGTACGGCCTCTAGGAGTAAAGTTGAAAATGCGTGACACAGTGACCCACTGACAGTCGCTGTTTGCGTGCGTCATAACTGATCTAGAAAATTATTTTCCACCGATTCTGTCGAAGTAGTACCTTAAAATTACCGTCAATATTTTATTCTAGCATAAATACACCTGCCTAATTCTGCATCATATTTGTGCTATCCTAAACTGACGTCTGCAGCCCATCTACATGCATACCAGGGCCGTGCCTTCAAGATAGGGGTACCTAACCTGAATAAAATAGATCTACGTGGGAGTTATAATTCCTTTGTGTACATCCTGGTGTTCTTTGGGAAGCTTATCGGTTGAAATGGTCTAGCCTGACGCCCTATTGGGAACGAGGCTCCCCCCCAAAATATACTAATATAATATTTACGCACAATTAATATCTCATACGAGCTTCAAAATACCGTCACATATGAGTAATAATATTTTATTTAATGTTCTCTGTTTATTTTCTAAAATAACAATTTCTAGGTTTTGAGACTTTCTTTGATTTGTGTTCTCTAGAGTATTTTAGCGTTTTCTACTAATATTTGTCTTATCCTGAAAGTTATAATTTGTGCGGCTTCCTTCCTAATAACTGTTACTCATGATGTCACGCTAGGTAAAAAGCTCAGACCTTGTCATATAGGAAAAAAATGAGTAACTACCAACATTGAGGTGCGAGCGTAACACTCTGGATTTATGAATATATATTTTCGGCCAGGTGCATAAAAAGCGGTGTCAGGCTACTGACTGCAGTGATTGTAGTGACTATTAAGTGGAAATATCCAGTGGAATTAGTGTGAATTATTGTGCGTCGATGAAAAAAAAAAAGCATGATTACAGATATGCTAACATACTTTTTCGTATTTTATTTTTTTGATGGATTCATTTATTTTTTACGGTTTCTCAAAACCTTGCAGGTTATTTAAAGGTTTTAATACTTTTAGTTTGTAAGTTGTTGTTTTTTTTTTAGTTAATAATAGTGATACAAGTTTTACTAATTATACCATAACTGGAGGAGAAGATCTTTATTCATGACTTTCCCATGGGTATTTGCACATAAGTGACGATAAAGAAAATATCTATTAGTATAGACAATATATAAGAAGTCATCTCTTAGTATAGACAATATATAAGAAAATATCTATTAGTATAAACAATATATAAGAAAATATCTATTAGTATAGACGATATATAAGAAAATATCTATTGGTGTAGACAATATATAAGACTATCAGTATAGGCAATATATAAGAAAGCATCTATTAGTATAGATAATATATAAGAAAACATCTATTTTTCGATTACGATAATTCATTTATTTGAAATATTATTTCATTGTACAATTGTGGCTGTTTATCTCAGTGAAATTAGATATATTTTTATTCTGTCAGAATCATCATAATAAATAAAACAAAATTATTTAAATATATATTTCAAATAGATGTTTTGAAATATAAGATAGATCTTTTTAAATTTCTAAATTGACGACTAGCTTTATTTTTTTGTGGCATAATACTTAGGTTTTGTCGGCAAAAGAAACATATGAGTGATATTTATTGTCAACTTTGACTAGTCGCCACCTTTTGTTTTTCATACCCTCGTTTTCTTTAAAAAGTTGATAAGACGCCCCCCACACACAAACAAAAAAAAGCATGACTACATATATGCTAACATACTTTTTGGTATTTTATTTTATTTTTTTGATGGATTCATTTATTTCTTACGGTTTCTCAAACCATTGCAGGTTATTTAAATTTTGAATACTTTTAGTTTGTAAGTTGTTTTTTTTTTTAGTTAATAATAGTGATACAAGTATTACTAATTATATTAGGTTGGTGCAAAAAATAATGTCGGTTTTTGACGTATTTTTAAAGTCAAAAACCGACATTATTTTGCACCAACCTAATACCATAACTGGAGGAGAAGAGCTTTATTCATGACTTACCCAGGGGTATTTGCACATAAGTGACGATAAAGAACCCAACTGGAATTGAAACGCAGCTCGTAGTCGTTCAAGTGCCGAAAGTTCTGTAAATTCTTAACATTAAAGTATCGTGAAAAATTAGTTTAGAAAGGTTTCATCCAATTGATTGATTTGTTTTTTTTACAGCTTATCAACTTTTTGCAGCTTTCTTCTCCCGGTTACTTAAAGCCAGAAAATATTTTTGAATTGTTAGAAAATTTTGGAGATGATAATCAGTTATCAATAAAAGCCGTACTATTTAATCCATATCTAGATGGAGAAGTAGTAGATTGTATATTTCCCAAGCGAATTTGCGCCAAAGTTAATATGACGAAGCCGACAGGAATTCAAACTCAGCTCTACAATTTCGAACCGTTATCCATTACATAACCTTCACATCCAACTTTAGGAGGACATGATATTCCCAGCGCTCACACATCTAGCTACTAACCAGCGTCGACGTTGCTTAAATTTGGCGGTCGGGCGTGAGCCGATGTTTCAACCATATGTGTCCGTAAGCCGTACTATCGTTTAAGATTTCGCTTATCAAGATTAAATCATGACATGCAAAAATTTTCCGTGGGTGAATACCAACTATGTAGGACTTTATTTAGCATATATATGCTAATAATTAACCCACAGTGGGGGGGGGTTAAAGTGTTGGATTCATAGTTTCTCAAGAGTAGTTGCGCGTAAGGAAATATCAAAACCTGACTGGAATTGGAACTCGGCTTATTCTATGGCACCACCCACACATCCAAGCTTATATCACCTGGTATTCCCAAGCGGTCACCCATCTAGCTACTGTCCATTAATTGACGTTTCTTAACGCCGGTGATCATACGGGAAACGGTCTTTCAACGCGGTGTGCCTGTAAAGCAATTTTTATGAATTGTATATAAAAATAATTCAATGAAAAAGTTAGCTATTAATTTAAGAATGAATAGGTAATTATTTAAATGAATGTGGGACAAACAAATCGGTTTTGAAATATCTAGCTTAATCATTATGGCAGGCTCTTGAGAATAAAGAATGGAAATCTGTGTTTTGATAAACATCAATTGTTTATTTCCAAGCTTCACTGCTTATTAATAGCGATTGTGGAATTATGATTTGGGAGTTATGACATAATGAAGTTTAAATTAAAATGAAGGGATACTCAGAAAATAATAATTGATAATGCTTCATTCTACATTTGAATGAAATGATATAAGAATATAATATAATAAAATGTGAAAAAAAAAAAATTATATCATAACAAAATTTAAATAATATAAAAACACGTAGTGGTAATTATTTTGAATCTCTTAATTTGTCAATAAGAATCTATTTAGTTCCAATGGAAATTAATTAGTTCCGATTTACTTACTTTCCAAATAGTTTGTATTTCTTTCTTCCCTGATAACGTTGTTTACAAACAATTATTTGTAATAAAAGGCAACAAAAATTTTAGAATAAACAAATATTAGTTCTTATTAAATAATAATTGACAGTTTTCACCTGAAAATCCCAGAAAATTTGGACTATTACTACTAGATAAAAGAAAAGAAGAAAAAAACAAAGTAAATACTAGTCAAAAATTAATAATAATTACAAATCTTTTATCTGACAAATTCAGACAACTTCAGGCTGTCACCGATTCCTGTACAAGTAAGAGAAATATACGCATCATCGAGATTTAAGTAACCCCTGACCTCTCCCGGGAGTAGGCCTGAGCGACGGTATATGGAGTTCATGCGCTACCCAGACTACATCCTAAGGAATACAGGGCATTACATTTGTGGACGGTTTGGCTGCAGTAGTTGCCAGAGAGTTGTCACTATTGACAGCCAACCGCCTTCTAGATTTCATTCAAGGTTGTCTTTCTGGATTTACTTCCATAGCCTTTTCCATGTTTGGATATGAACGCAACGGAGCAGGAGTTTAAAATCACGGTTTTCTTTCCTCTTGGTGGACTATCTTCCTGTTCTGTCGAGCTCCATCTATCCGAAGCAGCTGGTTATGAGGCGCCAGTTTTTCGCTTTGCCCATTCTCCAGCTTATATCTGGACTAAGTTGTCAGAGGCTATTTGAGATACATGCCACTGAAATATTTTACAGAGAGTTGGAGGGTATCCCTATTATCATCCCCGGCTATGACAACATTCGGAACATATATAATGTACATATATAAATATATAATGTACATGTCTTATAAGCTAAAAAAAACAAAACAAAAAAGAGAAATAAGATGAAGAAATACTAATAGAAAATAAATAAAAATTGACAATGAATTGACCAGGAAATCATTAGACTATTACTACTAGGTCTAATAAACAAGTAAAAAAAAAAGACGTTGAATCAAAATAATTAATAATTCAGATAATTTAACAGGTTTAATACCCTATATAAAAGCTAAAAAAATAAGATTAGTAAAATATTAATTATACTTTACAACGCTTCATATGCAAAAATGAATCATGATTAATAACAATGCATTTAAAAATTCCAACATCTTAAAATTTTTACTACTAGCTGTAGAAACGAAGGAAATAAAATGAAAGAAATACTATCAAAAAATAAATAACGATTAACCATAATTAATTCTAGAAAATCTGGGAGCTTATAAATTTTACTGCTGGGTGTAATAACAAGAGAAATAAGATGAAAGAAATACTATACAAAAATGAATAATTACGAACAATAATTAATTGAAGAAATTCAGAAAAGTATGATTTTTACAACTTGTTATAAAAACGAGAGAGCAAAGATTAAAGAAGTATTAGTCAAAAATGAATAACAATTAATAATTTACCTAAGAAATTTAAGACTTTTACTACTAAGTCTAATAAACAAGTAAAACAATATGACTGAATTACTCACCAAAAATTAATATAATAAATAATAATTCAGATAATTTATCAGTTTTACTACCATGTGTAAAAGCAAAGGAAATAAGATGTGGGAAATGTTTTACAATGCTTCATATGAGAAATTTCGGCAACTTAAGAAATTAACTATGAAGTGTAAAACAAGATAAATAAGATGAAATAAATACTTTACCAAAATAAATTAACAATTTTTAAAAATTCATTTTAAAACTTCCGACACCTTAATATTTTTACTACTAGGTGTAGAAACAAGGAAAATAAGATGAAAGAAATACTATTTAAAATGAATAATTAACAATAATTCATTTTAGAAATTCCGACATCTTATGAGTTTTACCACTAGGTGTAAAAACGAGAAAAATATGATGAAAGAAATAATATACAAAATGAATAATGATGAACAATAATTCATTTAAGAATTTAACTTATGATTTTTAATACTAGGTGTAAAAACGAGAGAAATAATAGTCAGAATGTAATAATTATCGTAATTCCCAATGTAAAATATGCATTTTTTCTAAAAAAAAAAAAAAAAGAAAAAAAAAAAAAAAAAAAAAAGCAACATCAGTGGTGCGTATTATGCACAGTTACAAAAATCGAAAAAAATTGCTGTCAAATAAAAACTAATTATGATAAAACTAAATTAGAATAATATTATTCTATAATTAAAAACAGTTCTTATTAAATAAGAAAACGCTAGCAATAATGAAGAGTTTCATTATATAGGGTTTGATTACCAAACAGGTGGTGCGTATTATGCATGAATAAAAAATTTTTTCCACACCTTCAGCTCAATTTTAGGCGTTCGTGTTATGGATGAAGGTGTATTATACATGGAGAATTATGGTAGATATAATTAATTTAAGAAATTCCGACACCTTGATTTTTACTACTAGGTTTAAACAAAAGAGAAATAAAACGAAAGAAATACTAATCGAAAATTAATAATACTTACCAATAATTCATTTAAGAAATTAAGAGAACTAAGGATTTTTACCGCGTGATATAAGAGAAAAAGATATGAAATTTAAAAAAAAGTTCTTGTCTAAAATTGATAAGTACAATATATCATGTATGACATTCATATGACGGAAAAGAAAATTAAAATACGTTGTCGTGTATTTGATGCCACTATGCCATTACTATTTTGTACGAAAATGTAAAAAAAAATATCGTTTAGTCCTTTCTTTTTTATATAATCGATGTGATCACATTAACGTCATTTCCATCGTTATCTCTACAGTTTAGCGGTAATGTTGCTTATCAGTGTGGAGAAACATTTGGGCGATATTTAGAGCATCTGTGACCAAACACCACCTATTAGCCTTCACACACCTGATTTTCTTTAACAAGTTGATAAGACCCGGGAAAAAAAAAAAAAAAAAAAAAAAAAAACATGTCTACAGATACGCCAACATAAATGTCGGAATTTCTTTTCTTATTTTCCCGCCTCCATTTGTTCGACTTTTTCAAGATATCTGATTCTAATTTCAAGAAAAAGAGATATTCACATCATGATATATCATTGCTGATTCTCAAGACAAACAGCCAAATGCTATTAGGAATACACTAGTTTGGAACAAATGTTTACATTTTTTACATAGATTTATCCAACTTCAGATGTGTCGTTTTGTTGCACTTTTAAATGCCGTGTTCCTTCGGGACGTAGACAATCAAGGCCTTCCACATCTTCCTTTTCCCTGTATATCTTAAATGTTTTGTCGCTTTGTTATTTCTGCCAAACCCTGTTCTGCTATGCATTTACTTAATCTCGTCAAGTATGTTAAACGCTGCTTTCCTCTACCCTTCTTAATCTGTCCTATGAGTGTCAGATTTTCCAAGCCATCTTTCCTCATTACGTGCCCCAAAAATTTCACCTATTTCATCCTGATGTTAATATAAGTTTCCTTTTTGTTTCCACTTTCTCTAAAACGCCGTCGTTGTTCACATGTTCAGTTCATGGTATCCTCAGCATCCTTTTCTGTTGCTTTAATAATGTCAGCGAATACTCGTTGCCATTTTTGTGATGCCAACGAACACTCGTTGTCACATTTGTGATGCCATGAATACTCCATGCCACATTTGTGATCCCAACGAATACTCATTGCCACTTTTGTGATGCCAATGAACACTCATTGTCACATTTGTAATGTCAACGAATACTCCTTGCCACTTTTGTGATGCATTGAACACTCTTTGCCACTTTTGTGATGCCGACGAACACTCCTTGCCACCTGTGTAATGCTCGTTTTGGTAGACTTTGTAATCGCAGGTACCACTACAGAACGCCGTTGAACAATACTGATATCAGACGCCTTTGATTAATCTCGCACTAATAGTACTTGCTCGATAATACTCGCTCGAACATTAATCCGAATAGAGAAATAGTATAGTGAATAGAGGTGGTTCGGATTGAGGAATAGGAGGGCCAACTTCAAATTCCTGTCGAATCCATTACATTCTATTACGTCCTAATAATCTTAGGGGAGATATGAATCCTCTTCTTCTCCCTCCAGCTATGGGTAAATAGTAGGACAGACCTGGCAACTGGTCTACTGCAGAAAAAAATAACAACCTACTGCGGGAAAAAATCTGGCTCGTCAGTCATGTACCGAAAGACAGATTATCGAAAGCTACATGATCGCCTACGCGTGGGGAGATATAACTTAACAGTGATAACTCTTTTCTTTCTTTCTAACGAATTTCCCGTGTCTCTTAATAATCTGTTTGCTTTTTGGAATGCATCTACGTTTACCAAAATCAAACAACTGCAACGATGTAAATATCTGGGAATCGTTTTAGCAGAGGACCGAATGTTTGACACTGAAATCTGAAGTCTCATTAGGATAACGAAAGATGATTTCCAAAAGGCTAAGTTTTTTTTTTGTTTTTTTTAAAAAAAAAAAGCAGGAAATTTTCAGTGGAATCTAAGAAAAGTATACTGAACACTCATGTAGTATCTGTTTTCCCATATTGCACTGGATGCTGAAGAAGAGACTTTAAGCAACAGAAATATGGTTCTACAGGAAGATACTGAGGATACCATAGACTAAAACCTCTGAGTGTGACGTCCCCCCGGTGTCACTGCGCCAAGTGTGACGCCCGCCTAGCCGCGTCCGTTGTGCTATCCTGTCCTGTGACGACCAACTGGCTTGGTATTAATCGCGGCACCAAATGTGACGTTCTAATCTTTTGGTGATTCGGATGGGAATCTGGTTAGATTCGGTATCAGCCTTATCGTTCCCAGCTCGCTTCCAACGTCTGGTTACCGAAGTAACTGTTTTGGTTTCCAGTCCAACCTACCCACGTTGTGAATTGATCTTAGGCAGACGAAATCAATCAGTCGCCAGGCCGTCATGCAAGTCGAGTTCGAATCGCACAAGTAGATGTAAAATAAAATAAAATAATAACTCGAAAAGTTCAAATGTGTTAAACAAAAAGGATAACAATATTTTATATATGGCTGCTGGATACAGGACTGCGTCTACTTCCCAACCCGCAATATGGATTCGTGACACTTTGTTCTTGTTAGGCGAGTCTTAACATCTTAAGCTGTTTGTTCTTTTAAGAAACTGGTTCTTGGTGTGTCTTCAGGCTATATTCGTAAAACTTGTATTGGTGGTGTGAGTCTAAGTCGTTCTTCAAAAATAACTTGCTCTTGATTAGAAGATGAGTTCGGAATTGCGTGAATCTTAGCTTCTGTGAGGCGGGTGCAACTTCAATCGCGAACTTCGAACAACTCAACTGCCTCCCAACTGGAACTCGAACTGAACTGATTTTCGCTCGCTGCGACTTTGCTTATATAGACGCCGACCAAAACCGGGGTGGGCTTGTCGGGGTTTGAAGTTCCTTGATAATTCTCAACCCACAATCCACTTATTTGGTTTTGGTCAGGAAAATTTTATTATTTTCCATTTTTGGAAGTCTTCTCGTCTTCCCACCTTCTTCTGTTCTCGTATTGGTATCTCACCATACCCTCAGAGGGTGTCAACGGGTTTCCCCTCTCTCTCACAGTGGCATCTCACACCTATCCCCTCAATGGGTGCCAACAGGCCTCCCCTCCTGCTTCACATGATTACCTCCGCCTGGTTCTCGTTATCATTCAGCCAATGGGCGCTCAGCAGCGTGGATGTGGCCAGACTAGCCTTGATTTAAAAATCTTGCTCCAAGAAAAAAAAAAATCTTTTTCCTTTCACTTTTCCTTTTCCTTCTTCTCTTCTCAGGAGACCTCACACCCTAGACTCCTTATCTTTAACCGTATTACCTGGAATTCGTCAATTAGCTTTTCGCTAGCATCAAGTTGGTGGCCATTTAGACGTATTTGCATTCTTGGTGCCAATTTCTGATCCGATAAAATAATTTCGCCACGCCAGCCAGTTTTCGACACAAAACAGATGCTTTTTTCCAAACGATATCTGCCAATAGACAAAGGCTTAACCTTTCCTTCATGGTGGTCAGTGGACACTTTTGATTTTGTAATTTTGCGACACAGTTAATTTTTATCTATTTAGAATTCTGTCTCTGAGGTTATTTGGCCAACCTGGGATTCGTCAATTAGCTTTTTGCCATCACCAAGCGGGTGGCCCATTAGACGTTTTCGCATTCTGGCGCTATCTATTCCCGATAAAATAAGTTCGCCACCATGGCCAGGTTTCGACACAAAACAGATGTCTTTTCTCTCAATGATTTCTACATATAGACAAAGGCTTAACCTTTCCTTCATGGTGGTCAGCGGAAACTTTTGTTTTTGTAATTTTGCGACACGGTTAATTTTTATCTATTTAGAATTCTTTCTCTGAGGTTATTTGGCCAACCTGAATTTTCCACCCGCCCCGTAACCTAAATCAGATTAAATCCAGTATCTTCCATTCTCGACAATGGAAATAAAAAATCTTACCATTTTTCCTTTTCAGAAAAATGACACCGCTTAGTGTCCTTTTCGTGATGGCTTCTTATCACCTGGATTTAATTCTCGCCTTTCCTTTTTTTTCTTTTTATGTTCTTCTTTCTCCCTTTTAGCGAGCCAAATAGTGTCACATGAGGAATGACGGAGTTAGTGATGTCAAAGAACACTCGTTTGATTAGTGATGTCAAAGAACGGTCGTTTGTAGAAGAGACTTTGTAATCGCAGATACAAATATAGTACGTCTTTGAACAATACTGGTGTCAGACGCCTTCGAATAATCTCAAACTAAAAGTAGCTTCTAGATAATCCTCGGTCGAATAGTAATCCGTATCGCGTTCCGCATACAGAAATAGTATAGTAAATAGAGTAGAGAATAGAGGCCATTACAATAATAGAGGATAGACTAGAAATGGTGATCCGTATAGTATATAGGATAGACTAGAATATAGCGCTCAATTAGACGTCAAGCGACTTCCTCTTAGGTTGGTGCAAAAATAATGAGGTAATAATGTCGTTTTTTGACGTGTTTTTTGGACGTATTTTTTAACGTCAAAAAACGACATTATTACGTCATTATTTTTGCACCAACCTAATATATATGCATTTCCACTATGGTATGGTTAATTCGCCTGTGTTCTGGCGTGCAACATTCTTTAGTCCCTCCTGATATTAACAACACGACATCCCGCATACACAGAGATGAATCCTTCACATTCCCCTTGGTATTCCATTAAAAAAGGAGTAAGTTCAATTCGGACAATACTTCTGCATTGTGGAAGAGACACCCGGAAGGATGTTCTCCCAATCGCAAGAATCTTGACCACTTCATGTCTAGTATTAACCTTTATCTTTAGGAAAAGAGAGAGTAGGAAAAGGTAAGATGTGCTCATTGGTTTAAACCAATGAGCACATCTTACCTTTTCCTACTCTCATACAATACCACAGATTAACCCCTACCTTGAGTGGCTTTTGGAGTTGTATTGTGTAAACAATTAGTCAGTTATGTGCCATGCGTCATACAAGCTTAGGGGATCTTGTATCTTTCGATACATGACTGACCAGATAGTTTTTTTCCCCACAGTTGGTTGCTATGTCTTTCTGCGGTAGATCAGTTGCCATCCAAGGCTATAGAACACGTTCTGTCCTGCTATCTACCAATAGCTGGGGCAGAAAATGAGGAGTCATACCTTTCCCAATGGCATTAGCACTTAAGTGAATGTAATGGATTCGAATGGAATTTGAACTCGGCTCTCCGATTTCTCAACACGAGGGGAAAAAAAACAAACACATTTCTTTCGGTTCAGTTCTAAGCTTTATCGCTGAGGAAATTGTCCTCCATTCCCTGCAATATAGGACGATTGATATTACATTAATTTCTGCAGACTTTTATTTGGTTCGGTTACTTAAGTTTCTTCTTCAACTGTGTGGAAACTATTCTGCCATATTCGAAGATTGATATTACATAACAGTTCAGGACTATTTTATTATTTTCCGTTATCTCATGTCGTCTCTTCAACTGTGAGGAAACTATTCAGAATTCACTGCCAATTAGGAGGATTGATATTACCTGGCAAATCAGCCCTCTTTTATTTGTCTCCTGTCTCTTCATCATTTATGATGAATTTATCCCAAATAACCTGTCATTAGGAGGATTGAGATAGATGTTTATTTGTTTTTCATTACGCCGTCCAAGTACTTAATAGTTTGCTTGGCTACTGGAAGGTATTTTTTTCTTATTTGAATTTCGAGTTTCTATGTAATACATTCCATCTGATGTTAAAACACTTCACAGATATATATATATATATATATATATATATATATATATATATATATATATATATATATATATATATATATTTCTTTTCGCTTGATTTTAGTATCACCAATACACGTATTGGGCAATTCTTTTCAATGACAACCATATATTTTGTTTTCTTATATTGATGGCAATCCAAAATCTTCTAATCAAATAAGTCATATTCAATATTCAAGCACGTGATGTAGGGTTCTGTCTACTAATCCTAGTAATTATCTCAAAGATTTCTTCTACCAATAAATAATCTTATAGCTGGATATTTCGCACGGAAAAGCATTGCATACTGATTTTGATAGAAACTAATGCTACTGACAATAAAAAAGATCGAGTCTTTCTGTTGAAACTTGACAAATGCATGGAATAATAATGCAACACAAAATGTACTTAGAACAAAATGTATTGAAAGAAGGAAGTGTACACAATATTTACATATAGTCTTTTGTATATTCCTGGGAAGACCCTTCCTAGAGAATGTGTTGACTGAGTCGCAGTCGGGCAGAGTCTCTGGTGAATCCCTTCATTCCTTCCCGGTACCAACCATATTTATATGGTCGGTACTCCACTATGCAAATTAGGTGGATCCTACCACAACACTTTCATGTCTGTGTGCACCCGCGTGTGTTTGTGTGTGTAGATATACCTCCGCAGAACCGCGAATACCTTAGGTTTAAAATAAATTTTAACATATGAAATATCTTCCCTGAAGGTTTTATTTTAGTTTAATTTCAAGCTAATAGATGACATTTAATATTTACAATTAACAAAATACTTTGCTTCATTTCAAAACTATGTTAATTTGATTGGAAAGAGTTTTCGTTTTGAAATTCCCCATTATTTTTATTTTATTTTAAAGCCATTTAAATGCATATATATATATATATATATATATATATATATATATATATATATATATATATATATATATATATATATATATGAATCATTCATACAAAAAAACAAATATAGGAGCTAATGATTTAAATGGCGAGAATACATGGTCGCAAACTATTCTCGCCATTTAAATCATTAACGTCTATATTGGTTTTTTGTATGAATAATTCATGAATTTATAAATCATATTTGCACCATTTAATTGAATATATATATATATATATATATATATATATATATATATATATATATATATATATATATATATATATATATATATACACACACACAGTGTACGATGGGTAAATTTCGCCATTCTATATTTTTAATTTCACGTATTTGTTTTTATTTTCTCGACTGCACAGTATAGTAGGATCAGGGGTTTACCGTCTGTGAGAAAAAGACCACAAATCTGCGAACTTTAAATTAGATTTCGCGAATTGCGCAGTAATCAAGATGTGTAAGAAGATAAAAATATCAGTAAAAAGGTCGTTAACTAAGTAAGCTTCCGCGTATTATTTCTCGAAGCAAACGGATGCAAAAAATACGCCAGTAATGGTAGCCGTCTAGACGGGAATAAGGCCGAACTTATATTGTCGATAACTCTTAAACGGTTTTCTTCCGCAAACTTTCATTGTTATTTTGGAATTAATCAGGAAATTTCATACCAGAATGGAAATGTTCATTACAATTGGTTTCCCGGGCTTAATCTGCAAATTTACCAATATTTATATTAGGTTAGTGCAAAAATAATGACGTAATAATGTCGGTTTTTAACGTATTTTTTAACATCAAAAAACAACATTATTACGTCATTATTTGTGCACCAACCTAATATCATAGCTATCTCTCCTGTTACACCTTTATTAATTCAATAATACTAAAATCCGCTACTTTCTTGTGTTAAAATCATCAAGCGGAAATAATTCATCTGGTGATCTTTACATGAAACTCTAAGTGCGAGTTTTATCATTATTCAATTCATAATATTAAAATATTATAGTTAGTCTCTGCAGAATTTGGTATTGTACGCTAAGTTTCTTTTTATATTTTAAAGTTTAGCTTTTACTCTTACTATTTGTATATAAATGGCAGTCTGATTCTTAAGGCTAATGAAAAGAAAACAAAATAATATACATTTTGTGATGTTAGACTCAACCACTTATTTGAGTAGAGCTTCTCAAGATGAAAATAAGAAAAGGAAAAAAATTAAAATTAAATCCTTTTTTTAGTATTTAATAGGGGAAATTTAAATTTGTCATAAGATCAGGAAGTTCGCTACTCTGAGAACTTTTCAGTACATATATGTTTGACGTTGACTCAGGACAAAAAAAAACTGATTCGCAAATTTCCTTCTGACCTACAACTCTGGGAAAACGTCTTTTCACATGTCGGCGATCCCCAGCTTCTGAAATTATTTATTCGGTGATGTGGAATTCTCTCGAGGACGCTTACGAGTGAAAGTGACAGAATTCTAAGAAAAGGAAACAAAAAGAAAAGTGACAAAAATATAAATAAATATAGAACCAAAGATTCCATAAAGAGAGACGCACCGCAAGGGAGGTTAGTTTTTTTTTTTTGAAACGTCGATAATGGCTTAACTGAAGCCTGCTCAGTACGTGATCCAACGACCCCTTGTCAAAGTAAAAAAAAAAAAAAAGAAAAAAAGAATGAGCAGTCTGTCATAGGAAAAATGTGGGTCGAATGTAAAAAAGGATCAAATATTTGGTATATTTTTCATTCATTCTTCCTTTCGGAAGCCTGGAACTCATGAGAATCGAGAACAAAGAAATAGAAGAAAATGTATTAATATATTGAGTATATAAAGAATCTCCCCAAATTTCTGAATAATATGGATCTTATTAGCTTGTTCAAAAAAAAAAAAATGCAAGATTGAAGAATAAACCTATTAATTTTGTTATTTCGATAGAAACAAAGAAACGTCTACGGGATTGCTATTAGGTTGGTGCAAAAATAATGTCGTTTTTCTTTTGAAATTGAACGTCAAAAAACGACATTATTTTTGCACCATATATACTATCCTTCCATATGGCAGTAAATGTTTGACAATCTCCCCACAGATGAGGCAAAAATTAGAAGCAGCAGAAAGGATACTGAAAATACCATGGACGGAACCGGTAAACAACAAAAAAGGCTTAAAGAAAATGGAAAGAACACTATATTTTTGAGATAATGTATTGTAATTATTTACATTGTTCGGACTATTGTCCTCATCTTTGTTGCCATATTCACGACGTTTCGGCCATTGTACGCTCCGGCCTTCTTCAGGTAATAGGTTATGTCGAATTTAAGACTTTCGTTCGTTTACTCGAGTAGAATTTTCTATTTCTACGTGCCATAGCTCTTTCCGATGTCTCAGTATCAGTTATCTCTCTTTAACTTAACTTTCGAAGTTCTTTATTCACCTCAGCTGTAGGCAGGTATTGAACTCACAACTATTTTGGATCAAATCACTTGATTCAACGAACGCTTTTACCCATTGGGCCATGTGTCCTCAAGGTTCGTTTTGTGTACATAATAACTGGAGGCGGTAATATGTGTGTGTGTTTTTTTTTATGGGAACTTACCCCTAATAATAATGGACTATTCCTGACGTTATAAATGCAGAGCCTCTCAAGAGGTATGGAGCATATTTTAAGACGAGGAGCATATAAATTCCTCTTTGGAGGGATTTTAATGCAGGCTTATCCATCTCTCAGTTTTCCTTGGACAGAGTGTACACAGGGGCTTCTCTGTCAAAGGACAGATGGGCAACTGAGGAAAATTATACTGCAGAGGTGCCCATCCCTGGGGAACAGCTGCCCGTGACCGCGCCCTCCCATTGCACTAGCACGAAGCCACAAGTCATCCTGGCCGAATTGTTGACCACGCTTGATAACACGCGCTTTCCCAGAAACTGAAACTAAGTTCTGCTCAGCATACTTGCAGTATAAACTACAGATGGGCCTTGTGGGTATATATATATATATATATATATATATATATATATATATATATATATATATATATATATATATATCAATTTAAACGTTAGATTTAGAGGATATTCGTATTTTAGTAAAAGTTTAATTTATTTATTAAACAGTATATTTGTTTTCGTCTATCAGCCTGAATATTCGATAAAACTGGAAGGATTCGAATCTGTGTCTCTCTGGACAGAGGGAGCTACCGGTAATTCCAGGAGAAACCTACCAAGTGAGCTATAAAAAGCTAATCATTTTTAGTGTTATTATCGCTCACATCATCAAGGGACATGGCAAATAAAAGACTATCAAGGAAACCAAAACTTATTTTCTCCCGGTGCAGTCTTATGCTACTTGCTTTTTCCATCTGTGTCTAGGGTCTATATAAGCGAAAATTCCGCTTGACGTTTTGAATGTCTGTTTGGTTCAATTGTTTGATTGACTGGTTTATTCTTTTACGCCTCATCAAAGTATTGCATGTTATTTAACGCCAGAAAAAAATTAAATTATAAGAACATATTAAAACTTGTTTTTTTTTTGGTTTTATGGCATATCAACCTCAATGTGTTATTTAATGCCGACAGATTTTTCTTGCTGGCGATATTTTTTTCTTCAGAAATTCATTGCTGTTAATATTTTTTTACAAAATGTATTGCATTAAAACCTATTTTTACACTTTCATAGTGTTTTGACCCTACTTTGGGGGTTAAATATTTAGCCATAGCTGGGTCCCTAACGGTTGTTTTCACTCCTGGTGAGAGTGGACCTGGAAACACCAGCAATTACGAGGTGGTTCCACGCTCCTGAAAACCTCCTGATCAGAGGTCTTGCTGTTGGATGTAGTTTATCGTTAACATATTTAGTGATAATATTCATTTATTTATGCAATTTCTACTGATTTACCCATAACCGATGTTTAGGGAAGACGAGGTGTGTTCATATCTTTCCCAAATTGCCCGTAATTGTATACAACGAATCCGACTGGAATTAAAACTCGGTTCTCCAGGCCGTTATCCATTATACCCCTTGCACATCGAAGCTTACATCATCTGGTATTCGCAAGCGGTCGACCATTTTATTGCTGCCTACTCTCAATGTTACTCAACTTCGGAGATCGTATAGGAATCGGAGTTTCAGCGTCATATAGCACTAAGTCTTCAATATGACCAAACGAAAATATGACATTGACTTTTATCTGTTGTCTAATATAAAAACGCATGTGGCTGTATATATTTATCGGTCGTACAGAGTTGTCTCGCCTTCTTATTGATGCGGTATTAGTTACTAGCAGTAGAACCCGGCGTTGCCCGGGGATGTAACAGTAAGAGATAGATCAAGTATAGACCATCATAAAGACTGAAAAATAAAATTGACAAAGATTATTGTTTAAGGTTGATGGACACGCATGTCTTAATTATTATTATTTTTTTTTTACGAATTGGTCAAACCCAAACTCAAACAAAAACATTGTTTTCAATCGTTATGAGTCTACCGATTGAATAGAATTTTATTATAAACAATTGTCTTGTAAATGGAATTTTTAAAGAATTCTGAATGTAAAAATAAAGAAAAAGTGTGCAAGACAATAAGAAACACTACCTGCCAAAAAAAAAGTGAAGTTTTGTTGAAATCAGTTGAAAAATGTATGAAATCCGATCCCATATATAAACGAACAGACACACACACACACACAAACAACCTGGGTTTTATAATAAGTATAAATCGATATGAGTTGTCCCCCTTTCATTCTGGTGATGCCTCTTAATCTTGTTTTCAAATTGATTTCGTGCAAAAACAATTGTGATTTTCCAAATTTTGGCACTGTCGGAACCACCGCAAAGTAATTTTACATAGGCCTGCGATGTTTTGTAGAAATCGGTTGAAAAATGTAGGAAATCCGATCCAATATATAAACGCACAGACACACACACACGCACACACACAGACACACACACAGGCACAATCTGCATTTTATAATATGTAAGATTATTATGCATTACTCGGTAGTAGTAATCCATATTGACACCTTATACCAAAAAGACGGTATATCTCGTTCATAAAAGCGTGACTAGGCTGTACATATATCGATTTCAATTTATTTTTTTCTCCTGCCAAATTTCTTGGGATATTTCTGCTTTTAATGATTTTACGTTAAAGCAAAGGAGGACATCTCGGATTGAGGAATCGGAGAGCCGCGATTAAATTCCAGTTGTGTTCATTATATTCACCTACGTGCTAATATTTTTTGGAAAGGTATTCATCCATTTCTTCCACACACTCCTGGAATGAGTAAATAGCAGGACAGATCGGGTCATATAGCTTTGTGTGGCAACCAGTCTAGGAGAAAGAAAAACTCTGAATTTAAACCAGCCTGAAAAGCAGTCTCGCCCAGTAAACACCACCGGCAATGTGGCTTCAGTACAGGCGGTACCCCTTAGACCATAATGGGTTAAGTGTCTTGTGATCCGGATAAGGTTGTTCAATAATTAAGGAATGTTTTTGTTCGTTTCAAAATTTTTAGAATAAAGCTCAGACAACGTGTAGAATTACGTATCCATTTAAAGTTTAATTTATGCTAATTATTTCTGTTTAATCTATTTTTAATATAGATTGTATTTTTGTCAATTTTCATAGTTAAAAAATAATATTGCCAAAATAGGTTTTTCGGCATTTTTTTTTTTTTTATGAATATGAAATATGAGTTTAACCACATTAAAAGAAAAACGCGTTTGAATTCAAATTATAAAAATTTGAGTTCAAACGCGTTTTTTTCTTTCAACGCGGTTAAACTGTCGTAATGTAGTAATATCAATGAAATTTGGAGCTAAGTAAATGCTAATGGATGCACAGTGGAATGTTGATTAGAAAAATTCGGTCATTGTCTTAAGGAAGGCCGGCAACACCCGTCTACCGAAATTATTAATGTTTCATATTTCCTTTTGAGTATGTGAATAAAATTAATTTATTCGTTTTTATAATGAATTTATTCGTTATTAAATCCTGATCTCTTCAATTCTGAAGTTAGCTGTCCATCTTTCTTGTTATGTCGCCATTTCGTACGCTAATACATCTTTAAACTACTTACCTTGAGTGTCTCTTTGGCCTTTTATTGGATGAACATTAGTAAAACATAAATGAATACAAAATAGTTGTCCGTGTTTGTCGAGGGATGGCAATTCTTTTTATTACGCAGTAATCCCGTCAATTTCAATATTTTTGTTGGTAGAATATTTCCAGTTACATGTTCAAATTTCACTTGATGAATTCTTTAAGCAAGATATTTTAGGATTGCTCATGATACAAATAATTATGCATTCTAAGAGTATCATCATGTAAAAAAAAAATAGTGTCTTCATTTCTCGAGCAAGGGGAAGAATTTTGTTTCACTGGTATTATCATTAAATGCTTTTCTGTGGTATGCTTAAGGAGCCACAGGCATGATATGACCGACATTATTGTTTTAACAGTACCATTTATAAGAATGATAATTGTAAATATGCGCTAAAGAAAATAACAAAATAAAATAGAAGAAAACCAGAAAAAAAGCAGAGAAAGAAATATAAATGAAACGGTTGAGAGATAAGTTGGATCAACGCAAAAGTTATTATGGAGAACACATATATCAGGATTGATATTACGGCCATTAATAGAGCGGCAAGTCGACTTACAAGAGCTTATCATTGTAATGTAATAAGTGAAGCTGTTGAGAGAAAAAATGTAGTGGGAAATGATGAGGGTGGAAGTAATGAATAAAAGTATAAATAGAAAGAGTGAAAAGAATGATGGGGAGAATGGTGAACAATAGGGAGGAAATGAGAAAATGATAATACGGATGGGATAAAAATGAGAGGAAGGACAGAATGATGATGAGGGTCACACAGGAGGAAACGATGTTAAATATTTTTGTGAAGAAGAAGAAAAAGGGAGAAAATAGAACGATAATAAACAACGACGACGAAGAAGAAGAAGAAGAAGCGAGAAAACAAAACGATATTGAAGAAGAAGAAGAAGAAGAAGAAGAAGAAGAAGAACACCAACAACAACAACAACAACAAGTAGGAGGAGGAGGAGAGAGAAAAAACGATATTGAAGAAGAAGAACAAGAACAAGAAGAAGAAGGGAGAAAACAAAACGATATTAAAAAAGAAGAAGAAGAAGAAGATGAAGAAGAGGAAGAAGAAGAAGAAAGGAGAAAACAGGACGATAGTGAATATGACGAAGAAGAAGAGGAAGAAGAAGAAGAAGGAGGAAGAGGAGAAGGAGAGAGAAAAGGAAACGATATTGTAGAAGAAGAAGAAAAAGAAGAATAAGAAGGAAGGAAGGATGGAAGGAGAAAACAGGACGATAGTGAATATGACGAAGAAGAAGACGAAGTAGTAGAAGGAGGAGGAGGAGAGAAAAAACGAAACGATATTGTAGAAGAAGAAGAAGAAGAAGAAGAAGGGAGAATACAAAACGATACTGAAGAAGAAGAAGAAGAAGAAGAAGAAGAAGAAGAAGAAGAAGGAGAAGGGAGAAAACAAAACGATAGTGAATATGACGAAGAAGAAGAAGATTGAAGAAGAAGAAGAAGAAGGAGAAAACAAAACGATAGTGAATATGACGAAGAAGAAGAAGATTGAAGAAGAAGAAGAAGAAGAAGAAGAAGAAGTGAGAAAACAAAACGATAGTGAATATGACGAAGATGAAGAAGTGGAAGAAGAAGAATGTAGAACGATAATGAGTATGACAAAGAAGAAGAAGAAGAAGAAGAGGAAGAAGAATGTAGAAAGTTAATGAG
This sequence comes from Acanthosepion lycidas, assembly GCA_963932145.1. NCBI lineage: Eukaryota > Metazoa > Mollusca > Cephalopoda > Sepiida > Sepiidae > Acanthosepion > Acanthosepion lycidas. The sequence goes on along the minus strand of OZ010609.1, from coordinate 51,025,807 downwards.
GGTAAAGAAGAAGAGAGAGGAGGAGAAGGAAGAAAATAAAAGGAGAATGGGAGCGACGAAGAAAATAGAATAATAATACTATAGAAGAAGAGGTAGAAGCACTTAAAATGATAATGGAAAAGAAGAAAAAGTAGAATAAAATAGAATGATAATAACGAAGAAGGCGTAAATTGAATAAGAATGCGAATAACAGAAAGAAGAAAATAGAATGACAATGTGAATGACAAAACAAAAAAGAAGATGGAGAAAATAGAATTAAAATGTGAATGACGAAGAAGAACATAGAATTATGTTATTAACGAAGAAGAAGAAAATAGAAAGATAATGTGAATGGCGAAGAATAAAAAGAAAATGATAGTGTAAATAATGAATAAAATAAGACGCAGTAAAACACAGACTAATAATGTGAATGACGAAGAAGAAGAAACACATAGACTGATCGTGGGAACGAAGAAGAAGAGGAAATAGAACAATAATTATGAGTGGGAAAAGAAGAGAAGAAGAACGTAGATTGATAATTTGAATGGCGAAGAATAAAAAGAACATAGAATGATAATATGTATGACAAAGAAGGAAAAGAAAATAGAATAAAAAACGTGAATTACAAAGAAGAAGAAGAAGAAGAACAAAACAAAAAGATATTGAATATGACGAAGAAGAAGAAGAAGAAGAAAAGGGAGAAAATAGAACGATAATAAATATGACGACGACGAAGAAGAAGAAGAAGAAGAAGAAGAAGAAGAAGAAGAAGAAGAAGAAGAAGAAGACAGGAAATTCTGGAGAGACATGATCGACAATGTCCTGAAGGGACATGGGATATAGAAGAAGAAGAAGTAGAAGAAGAAGAAAGGAAATTCTGGAGAGACATGATCGACAATGTCCTGAAGGGACATGGGATATAGAAGAAGAAGAAGAAGAAGAAGAAGAAGAAGAAGAAGACAGGAAATTCTGGAGAGACATGATCGACAATGGGATATAGTAGAAGAAGAAGAAGAAGAAGAAGAAGAAGACAGAATGATAATTTGAATAACGGCGACGAAGAAGAAGGCATTGAATAAATGATAAACAATGAAAAATAGAGTTTATGAATATAGCAAAAGTGTCGCTTATGAAATAATAAATGAGAGAAATGAATGAAGGCTGACGAAAAGAAAATAATAGAACATAAAAGAGGTTGTCAAAAAAAAGAAGAAGAAGAAGAAGAAAAAGAAAAAAAAGAAGGAAGAAGCTGAGGAGGAAGGGGAATATGAGAAAGACTAACAATACGACGACGAACTACAAAAATAAGAGAATGGATTTCAGAATGAAAATAAAGAAGGAATAGTCGAATGAGGATATGGATGACAAAGAAGAGAATAATTCAATGATTATTAGGACAATAAAGACCAACAATGAAGAATGCTGATAGGGATGAAAAATGAGAAGACAATAACAGAATTATAAAATCGATTACAAGAAGAGAAGTAGCAATTGAAAACAATGTCAAAAAAAAGTGCAATATGAAATGAAATAAATGGAAAATTTTTCTATTTGTCCCAGAAGGCTAGCAATCTATCGTATGATTAGAAATGAATAAAATATGTTGTCAAAAGTAAAGACAATACCAAATGAACGATGGTGAATGGTGTTGAAAAAAAAAATTAAAAAAAACAAACGTTTCTGGAGTAAAAATAGAAGAAGACAAAACGCAAAAGCAAAGGACGTTAAAATGAGGTAATGATAACACGAGATGGATTATGAGGTTCTTTAGTGCGAATCATGGAAGGAGAGTCAACCAAGAACAAATAAAAGGTAGTTAGGCAAACCGTAGAATTAATAAAATTGGGATCTTAATTAGAATTACGTCCCCACCCCGCTACGGAGAGTATATAAGAGAAAAATTGGAAGCGTAGACGATGAATTCAATGCGGAATCACTTATGAAGTTATTCGATGAGAATGCAAGGAAAATGCAAGAAAAAGCTATATGCACAAAGAAAATGAGATTTGAATTGGTAAGCTTGTTAGAAATTCGGATATGGAAACGCGTTTTAATTTGAAATAACATAGAAAAGATGGCATTAATATGCACATCAGTTTGGATTAGTTATTTTACATCCAATGCAATAATATACGAATTTGCTAAACGTATATTAGATGTGGCACAAATTCCAAAGTATGGGTACCCAGTGATAATTGAACTCGCTACTCATTCGTAATTGTTCTAGTGAAACAATTTTACAACCATTACACCACACACACATATATATATATATATATATATATATATATATATATATATATATATATATATATATATATATATATATATATATATATATATATATATATAAAAGTGAACATAGAAGTCAACATTTAGAGGCGACAGTTTGTGTCATGCTAGATGCAATCGTCAGACTGTCGCCTCTAAGTGTTGACTTCTATGTTCACTTTTGTATTTACACACACTCTTTCTCTGATATTGAGTACTTTATCCCATAAATATAGCACATCTTAAGACTATATTTCTTCTTATATATATATATATATATATATATATATATATATATATATATATATATATTATATATAAAATATTCAAATCGTTATAATAAATAAACAGACAGAGAAATACAAATTAAAATACGTAAAATTAAAAATTCAATTGATAACTCAACATTTTGTTTAAAGAACCGATTTTAACGGAACCTATCGAGTTTATGAGTTTGTCTAGTTGGTACCGATTGCTTTTTCCTTTTGCGACCTTCTGTAGAGAACATAGCATATATATTTTTTTATTTTTGAATTTGCCATCTCTAGTGTTATACGCTCATATTACACTTTAATCCATACTATTGTGTTGGCGTCCTGGTTATGACGATAAACTACTTCCAGGTCCTGGGTAAGACGATAAACCACGTCCAACAGCAAGCTCTCTGATCATGAGGTCTTGAGGAGCATGGAACCTCTTAAATACTGGTGTTCCCAGGTTCACCCCGACCCGCGGTGGTAGCACCTGTTAGGGTCCCAAATATGGGCAGATAGTTAACACCCAAACTTGTGTAAAAATAGGTTTTAATACCAGAAATACTTGGTAATAAAAAAAATATTACGAGCAGTAATTTTTAAAGGAAAAATTATTATCTGCAATACTTTTAAAAAAAATACCAGCAACACAAACAGCTATACATTCTTTGTAAAAAAATATGAGCAGCTATAGATTTACAGAAAATTAATTTCCAGAAATAGATTTTTGAAGAAAAACCTATTAACAGCAATAATAATTTTGTCGGCATTAAATAAAGCATTCAGGTTGATAAGCCGTAAAACAAAACAAACCAAACCTTACTACTGTGTTGAATTTTTTTACGCTTTTGAAATTAAATTTCGAAATCTTTCTTTGACTTTTGGCAACAACACCCATACAAATAGTCCTTCAAATAATTTTCTCAATGAAGTGCATTGGAAAATGCAATCATCTCTTTCTAATGTTAATTATAAATATTATTTTCTGTTTCCATTTTCTTTGATACTTCGTCGTTGCTGAAACTTTCATTCCATTGTATTCTCAGTATCCTTCTGTAGAGACACATTTCTTTTGACACACTATTTGTGAGAAGATGATTCAGTATTCACTGGAGTATAGGAGTTAGTCTGAAAATTAATTTTCTTTCACTACGCCAGACATTCCTAAAATCCTACGATTTCTGACTTGTTAACATATTAATGTTGAAAACGCTCTACGTTCACGGTTTCACAGCTCTAAAATTTGTCGCCTAAATCCCCTGCTAATTTCAGTTCATTAAACCTGCTTAATTTCTACAACGAAGGCACCCAATTATAATTCGTGGAGTCGCACACATAGAACATTTCTTCATATAAGCTCCGCGCGCGCTATCTCACTCAGTTACGCCATACCTAATCATCCTTCATCTGAATATCACGTGTCATAATTCACCGCAATGTCCGGAATTGTTTTTTTTTTTTTCTTTTTTTTTGCAACATTTGTTTCTTCAGGGATCCTTCTCGTGATATTTCTTTCGACATCCAATTACTCAAACTTTGTTTACTCATTTTTTATTTCCCTGTTTTTCCCCTTGATTTCAGTACGCCCTGTGCGCGTTAAATTACCTATGTCTTCTTTCCTCATTATTGTCGATTTCTTTGCAGGTTTTATTCTCCTTGAATCTTCCGTGTTTCATACGGACACTGAAAATTTTATTCTCGACATTCGTTGATAGAAACTCGACCAAGTCCCTTCGGCATTTATAAAGGTATTAGCCAGCTTTCACAGCCATGAAATAGATTAAATATTTCAGTGATATTTTCTTTGTTTCTAAGGACATTTTCCTATTCCTTGACATTTGCTTTCAAAACATTCTTTATTTTTTTCTATGTAGTGTTCTGAGTCTTAGTATCATTTGCCTTGTACTTTTTAGATTAAGGCAAACGTTTTTGCCCGATTACAAAATTTAAAAAAATTAAATATTCAGAAAAAATAACATTTATGAATCAAGTATATAGTATGAATTGTTTTTAACAACGGTCTCCCGTCGTTCTACAAACATGTTGATACCATTTTCGTAGAAACTACTGTTTTTGTTGGGAGATGATTGTGAGGTAGTTTTCGACTGTACAAAGTCAAATCTACAAGGAAAATCCCCGGACATGCTTGATTTTTATGTCCCTGATACGTAACTGACACTACGACTTGTCCCTTTTGCAGAAAAACATGCATTTTTGTCATTTAGCTTTCTTTACTGCCTACCATAAGTAATCTCAATGTCTTCTTTGTTATCTGCAATATTCTCTCAGCATATGACCTATCATGGCCCTCTTCAACATCCTATCTTCTTTTAGCACTAACCATTCTTTGGATTTTTATTATCCCTCCAACTCTATACTTTCATCCAAATACCAACTTTCCACTACTGGGACTCAGTCCGGGATTTTCTTTCTGACACCCCTTGGATTAACACCTTCAACCTCCCAACTCAAAAGTGAGCAACTGAGGTTTCTACTTGGCTCAAAGCAGACATGGACGTTTTCATCCCTTCTCAGAAGTACCAGATGAAACCGCTATCCTCTCCATAGTTCACACCAGCATGCCTTGCCGCACTAGCACATAAGAACCACTATTTCCGGCTATACCAGCGGGACAGCTCTGGTCATTACAGGTACCTATTTCCTATTGCTCCTAACAAATGTTAGAGAGTTCTCGAAGAAGCTAAGTCCCTGTTTGCTGAGAGACTGAGGCACCGTATAGCTTTTTAAAACTTTGGCTGTGGTGACTACTGGCGTCGCTGTCATAGGGTACTAAATATGTGCAAGGTCTATATCCCCACTCTTCTATCGCTTTGATGTGTTATCATCCTCTGCTGATGAAGCTGAATGCTTTGCCCGTAAATTCTCCTCAAACTATACTCTTCGCCCAAATGGAGTATCTCTTCATCACGTCGCACGTAGAGTTGATTTTCTGCTGAGAGAGATGCATAGACAACTTTCGATGGTTTTTGATATCATGTCTAACCTTGATCTCCACAAAGCACATGAACCTGATGGCATCCCATTAATGGTCATTAAGAAGTTTTCTCCCGATCTTTCGTTTGATCTCTTTAAAAAAATAAGGGCACTTATAACTAACAACAGAAAGAAACTGTTGCAATTTCCAAGACACGTTTGATAAAAGGATATAGAACATTTGATACTGACCGGGCATATTGTAGGCAAGAGGACATAGGATAATATTGTATAGCCTACCAAACCTGCTGGTGTAAATGGTTGGTAAAACAGAATTTAAGAGTGGTAACAAAAAGGCAACACTTACTAAGAGCTGAAAAGGAGAGGGTGTTGGTTTGGCTTTGTTTCTTTGACGGCATACCAACCTCTATGGGTTATTTAATGCCAACAAGATTTTAATTGTGGTTATATTATTTTTCAAAAATGTATTGCTGGTAATGTTTTTTTTTTTTTTTTCAAATGAATTGCTTGTAATATATTTTCTTCAAAAATTAATTGCTAGTATTAACCTTTTAAAAATATATTACTGTATATTAAAAGCTATTTTTAAACTTTCATAGTGTTTTGACCACTGTTATGTGGGTCAACTATATGCTCATTGCTGTGACACTAACAGTTGCTACAACCCCGGGTCAACGTGGACCTGGGAACACCAGCAATTAAGAGGTAGTTCCAGGCTTCTCAAAACCTTATCAGAGGCATTGCTGTTAGATGGATTTAATCATCTTACCCAGGATGCGGATGTAGTTTTCGTCTTACCCAGGAGGCAGATGTATTTTATCGTCTTACCCAGGACGCGGATATAGTTTATCGTCTTACCCAGGACGCGGATGTAGTTTATCATCCTACCTGGGACAGAGTGGGATTTATCTTGAAGGGACACAGCAAATAAAGAAATTTGTTTGTTTGTTTGTTTGTTTGTTTGTTTGTGTTTTATGGCATATCAACCACTGTGGGTTATTTAATACCAAATCCAGTTTATAGGAATTTTAAATGCCTATTTTGTATAGAATAAAAAACGTATAGCTGGCAACATTGCTTCAAAAAAAAAAAACGTATAGCTGGCAACATTAGTGTTTCAAAAAAAAAAAAAAACGTATAGCTGGCAACATTATTGTTTCAAAAAAAATCGTATAGCTGGCAACATTATTGTTTAAAAAAAAACGTAGACCTGGCAACATTATTGTTTCAAAAAAAACGTAGACCTGGCAACAATATTGTTTCAAAAAAAAAAAAACGTAGAGCTGGCAACATTATTGTTTCAAAAATGTATAGCTGGTAACATTATTGTTTCAAAAACTTAGAGCTGGCAACATTATTTTTCTGAAAACATTATCTGAGACCTTGCTGTTGGATGCAGTTTACCGTCATACCCAGGACGCGGATGTAGTTTACCGTCATACCCAGGACTCGGATGTAGTTTACCGTCATACCCAGGACGCGGATGTAGTTTACCGTCATACCCAGGACGCGGATGTAGTTTATCGCCATACCCAGGACGCGGATGTAGTTTACCGTCATACCCAGGACGCGGATGTAGTTTATCGCCATACCCAGGACGCGGATGTAGTTTACCGTCATACCCAGGACGCGGATGTAGTTTATCGCCATACCCAGGACGCGGATGTAGTTTACCGTCATACCCAGGACGCGGATGTAGTTTACCGTCATACCCAGGACGCGGATGTAGTTTACCGTCATACCCAGGACGCGGATGTAGTTTACCGTCATACCCAGGACGCGGATATAGTTTACCGTCATACCCAGGACGCGGATAAAGAAATAATAGAATGTAGATTTTTTTTTTCAATTGTACATGCGCACTCCTTTTAGGAAAATCAATACAATGTATTCGTTTGTATTATTATATAAGAATAAGGGGAGGGTGTTGTTACATATCAAGTTACGAAAGAAAGGTTTGTGTAGTTTTTTTTTTTCGCGGGATATCAACCACTATGTGTTCTGTAATACTGAAATCTAAATATTTTGAACGCAATTATATGCCTTCAACTACATATAAAATGTATTCTTGGTAATTCTACGGTAAATAGGTGTTGTTGGCAATTCTACGATAATTATGTATTGTTGATAATTCCTCGATAAATAGCTGTAGTTGGTAATTCTACGATAATTAAGTATTATTGTTAATTCTTCGATAAATAGCTATTGTTGGTAATTCTACGATAAATAAGCATTATTGGTAATTCTACGATAAACTGGTATTCTCTTTTTTGTTTTTCTGCCATGGTCAAAGTTATTTAATTCCCTTTTGATACTCAAGCAGTATCATGTACAATGGAATAGGTGCATTGAATTGGAATGTCTTTAGTTGGAGTTTCTTTCCAACTGCGAAAACAAAATTCTCTCAATGTCTTTTGTTTCCTTCAGTAGTGAAGGGATAAAAGTGATGGGATAAATTTATGAATATCAAACAGTAGATATTAGGGTTTCACCTTTTTGATGTCACCCTAATTATCAGGTTTGCTAAATTGTATTACTGATAAATTTTATCAATTAATTTGAATTTTGGCGTTTAATTTGGAAAAAATTCGGTACTTCTATTTAAAACATTTTTGACTCGAAACAATTTTTTCTTATAAAAATAGTTTATTTCGCCAATTTACGTCAGTATTTTTTTAAAACATCTTTTAATGTTGGCCCTTCGCTAATTTACGCCCAAAATTTTCAAAACATCTTTTATAAATTGCTCGGCTTACCGGAAAGTTGATGGGTTTCTACGACTTTTATTGACTAAATTTTGCTATCAGTCAAGTTCGTAAATTGATCTTTTTGGTCAAAAATGAGCAATTTCAGCACAGCAAAAACTGTAGCTAACCATGAAAAGCTAAGGTCATTTTCGGAATTAGCACCATCAAATCTAAAAGAACATGTTTTTATATTTGTCACCAAAAATAGCGTTGAACAGTGATATTTGTAATTATATGAGAAATAACAATTGTTGGCAATTCTATGTTTAATAGCTGTTGTTGGTAAGTATATTTTTGAACGCAATTGTGTGCCTTCAGCTAAAGATGAAATGTATTGTTGGTAATTTTACGATAAATAGGTTTTGTTAGTATTTCTCCGAAAATAGGTATTGTAGGTAATTGTACGGTTATTTGGTATGATGGTATTATTGGTAATTCTACGATAAATAGCTATTATTGGTAAATATATTTTGGAGGGCAACTACATGTCTTCACCTACATATATATTGTATTGTCGGTAATTTTACTATAAAATGTATTGATGGTAATTTTAATATAATATGTATTTTTGGTAGTTTTTAAATATAAAAATACATTTTTTATACTTTATAATATTTTGTTTCTGTTTGGCGAGTTCACGATTTGGACATAGCTGGGACTCTAACATGTGCTACCATCCCGGGTCTGGATGGCTCTGAGAAGAACTGAAACCAAAATGTGGATCCTTGCACTTCAAAACCTACAATATATAGACCTTGCTGCCGAATGTAGTTTGTCATCATACCCAGGACTAACGAAAGAAAAGAGAACAGTGGTAAGAATGAAAGAAGGAAGAAGAAATTACATATATATATATATATATATATATATATATATATATATATATATATATATATATATATGCGTTTAAAAGAAAATATAAGAAATAAAAGGATATTAAAAAAAAGAAGACGGTATTCTTCGAATAAATGATCGAGAGAAAGAATCGCTGAGGAAGCATATGATTGACAAGGAAAATGATAAAATAAAATAAAATAAAATAAAAAAAACTTTAAGGAAGATGAATTTGTTTAAAGGCGGTAAAAAGCCGTCGGGAATAATCGTGGAGTGCCGCTAATGAGTTGTCAGCTGCTTTGATCACTTGCAGTAATGCAGTGTAGGGTGGGTAAGTAACGAAAAGAGCCTCGGTTTTCATTTAAATACGAGATAAAAAAAAATATATTCCTCGAAAACTGAGAATCAAACAATAGTTCTTTTCTGTGTTTTCTTTCTTTTTTTTTTTTTTTAACGACAGAACAAATTGAGTTGAAAGGAACTGTTGCATTTTTACAAGAAAACCCTTAAGCCAACAAATTTTTAACTCGGTTAGAAAAGAAAAGATAAAAAAAAATGGCGGCAGAAAACATCGCTGTATAAATGACATCGAATTTTAGAGATGTGCACATAATCTGTGCGCATGTGAACGAATGTGTACATTGCAATAAGCCGGGTGTAAAGTGTGAGCTCAGGTGAATGTAAACATATATGCTGGAGAAAAATGCAGTAAGACAGACTAATCCAAAATATGCAGGAATTACGAATGAACCTAACAAAGGCATAGGCAGAAAATGGTTGGCTTCAAACGAAAATTTATTGGATTTTCAAGATTATATTCATACAGAATGTGCTGGTAAGGTAACAGATGTTGACACGGAATGCAAAACTGGGAGCCGAGTTAAAATTACATCCTAGTTCTGGGAATCACTTTAACTCAAATACCTTTGGTAAAGCGATAAATGCGTCTTTTCTTATAATGGGATATCTCGAGGGTGATTGGTTTATATATATATATATATATATATATATATATATATATATATATATATATATATATATATATGCTTCTGAAAAAATTATTTCGGATGAGCTCTTTGGTGGGAAAAGTGAATTTGTAAACAGTGACTATTACTGCTGCTGATGCAAGACTCTTCGTTTAGACGAATCAATTTCTCCGGTCACTAGCGTGTTTGTCTAAGAAAAATAAATACGTCAAAATTCACCTTCATACCTGCCATGTTTAAGGGATAAATCTCCGATTGATAAGAAACCAATCTGGTTTCGACTCCGGCTTGGGGCATTCGGATGTCTACCCACACTGATGAGTTGTGAAACAGCGAAACAGTCCGTCTGCATATATATATATATATATATATATATATATATATATATATATATATATAATAAGTTTAATTGTCAGTGTAGAATAAGACTAGTAAACAGTAGTATTAAAAAGTGATCAATAAACGTGTGGAAAAAAAACAAAAGTAAAAATTGCATGTAGACCATTTAAAGAAAGAGAAAGAACAGAAGCCAAAATCCATGCATTTAATTTTGAAAAGGTGCTCAAGAGAAATGTAGAGCAAAATATAATATTATTAAAATATTTTTATTATAATAGATTACAATAAAAACATGTTATATCGCTAATTGTAATCTATTATAATAAAAATATTTTAATTGTAATCAGTTATAATAAAAATATTTCAATATTATATATATATATATATATATATATATATATATATATATATATATGTATATATGTATATATATATATATATATATATATATATATATATATATATATATATATTATTTTATTTGTTTAAACGTGATTTTTGAAAGTATACTCGCATCAGAGTAGATACTCTGTTTTTTATTTAAATATTAAAAGGTATATTTATTTAATTACGCCTACCGGCTTGAATGTTCGATAAACATTGTTAGAAAATTCCTGGCGGAGGACACACATTTTTCTAACAAGTTTTCTCGAATATTCAGACTGGTATTTATTAAACAGCATATTTTTGTATTTAATAAATATGCAGTTTAATAAATGTGTAAAAACAGAGTATCTACTCAAATATGAGTATCCATTTAGAAATAACTTTTAACCAAATAGTTAAAAAAAATGCCGGATTTAATCCCTTTACTATAATATATATATATATATATATATATATATATATATATATATATATGCTTAAACGCATCTTAAGGGGAGGTGTGTTTTGTATTTTTTTTCTCCAATATTTATATATGCTGGTCAATGGTGCATTATGGCTAGCTATATTGTATTATCTTGACAGTTATTGGGAAGTAACGGTTATATGTTTCAAGTTATTCTACAGGTTATTTAGTAGTAACAATTATGAATCCGAATTCAATTATTTGTAGCTATTTTATATTCTTGTTTGTTAATATTTTTCCTTATTGTTTCTTAATGATTAATCTATTAGTTTTTGTTGTTGGTTATTATTATTATTATTATTATTATTATTATTATTATTATTATTATTTGTGTATGTTATGTCTCCTACTTTGTATCCTGTTGAGACAGGTCCAACCTATGGCCCTTAGGCTCTGTAGGAGAATTGTCATTTAATTGATAGCACTCTTCTTCGTATATAGGATGTTCCTAGTACAGTGACATTATTATTATTATTATTATTATTATTATTATTATTATTATTATTATTATTTGTGTATGTTATGTCTCCTGCTTTGTATCTTGTTGAGACAGGTCCAAACTATGGTCCTTAGGCTCTGTAGGAGAATTGTCATTTAATTGATAGCACTCTTCTTCGTATATAGGATGTTCCTAGTACGGCGACATTATTATTATTATTATTAGTATTATTATTATTATATTATTATTATTATTATTATTATTATTATTATTTGTGTATGTTATGTCTCCTGCTTTGTATCTTGTTGAGACAGGTCCAAACTATGGCCCTTATTATTATTATTATTATTATATACAGACATGTGTTTATGTGTGGATTTGTAGTTTGTTATTCTGTTTATTATTTACTTAATTTGTTTCTTATGGATTTTTATTTTTCTTTATTTTATCTAATTTTTTTTATCTGTTTCATTTTTCTTTTCGTATTCGTTTGTAGTTTTCGATTTTAATATAATATATTGGGGTGGTGCATAATTATCAGCCGCTTTTCAAACAATATTTATTATGAAAAAATATACATGGCAATTCAACAATAATATTGTTAAATGATTATTCAGGAGCGTATGATAATCGACACGCATTTTTTTAATCTGAAAGTAAAATATTTTTTATTAAGAAATGTAAACAATACAGCATTTTTTTTTATTAAGGAATAACTCGCCTACATAAACGCTTGATTAATCTTTTCGCGTCCGCATTGGGAGATGAGTTCTGATCGCTTATGTCGTAATTTATTTTGGTCTGGGGATGTATTTATAACTATTCTCTCCTCCCGACAAACTTTACAGTTTTGGGATTCAATGTTGTAGACTGACGCTGTTTGTCTTATTTTTTAAAAATTTCACATATATGTTTAGAAAGCATTGTGCTGTTTGCGTATTTACTATTTGTAAGGGGTGTTTGTGGGCGTGGTTTCTCTGTTTCCTGTACCCACAGGCTTGTTTTTTTGTTATTAGGTTGGTGCAAAAACAATGACGTAATAATGTCGTTTTTTGACGTTAAAAATAGGTCAAAAAACGACATTATTACGTCATTATTTTTGCACCAACCTAATATATGGGCACGTGACAGAGTGCTTAGAACGTAATGTTTTCGGTCCTGAGATCCGGGTTTCAATCTCACCATGGCCGATTTGTCAGCAAGGTAATTTCTTGATGCCATCGTCATGTCGAGGCGCTCCAAGCGTGCAAACACCTTTCCTGAAAACTATACAACGGATTGTGGTAAAATTATTTGGGGGCTGTCATTAGATGAGCTGGCATGAATTAGCAAGATTTATGACCGACGGTTTGAGCCTTGTTCAGCCTTTTGATCTCTCCTAGTAACTTTAACTAATGTGGGTGTTGAACAAACCCTAATGTGCTTGATTAGGCGTCTTCAGCATGGAATAGCTATCTGCCCTAGCAGAAATTTATACTTAGATACGAGCTGCCAGTCTGAGAAATCGATAATTATAAAGAAGTTTCGGCAGGGATCGAACCTTCATCACCTTTGTTCATTTTTTTTATAGCTAGCATGCCCTAATCAAATAAACAAACATAAAATTATGTGGGAATCCCTTCTTTTTCTGCGCTTTCATGTACACCATTACGCAAATTAATTGAAACAACCGCTTTAGTTCCCTTTCTTTCACCATACAGTCAGTTGTAGACCCATTAGTGTGTCAGGGTGTAATCGATTTCTATTTTTTATCAGATTAGGTCTTTTGCAGTGGTGTGCAGTAATATGAATCTATTTTCGGGGTGTATGATGAAATTTGTTTGGCATTGAAATATATTGCTTCATCCGTGATTACATCAGTTTTTTTGTCAATTCCAGAGATTGTTGTCTCGACTCTCGATTAGTTGTCCTACGGTTCATTGTCTGCGATGGACGTTACTCCAAGGAAGTGTACGAAAATTGTAACGCTGCACGAACACAATGGCAAGCCTTACCAGTAATCAAAGTACTATACACTGGTCTGGAAACTCTCCTGATTTAAATCCAATCAAGAATCTGTGGTCAATCTGCAAGGGAGAACTTTGTGGTATGGATATACGAAGTACTAACATGTGCATCGAGTCATGTTTCATTGGGAAAACACAAAAATAAATAATAACGGAAATACTCCTTTTGTTTCAATTAATTTGCACAAGGGTGTATATAGAATGCTTTTGTCACTTGATAGAAACATAATCTGTAGAATCATGTAATTCTATGATACCTAAGCTGCACATTCAAGATCTTTCAAAATAGCTGCGTGCCCAGCTGGAATGAAAATAGTGTACACCGTTACGAAGTTATTCAAGCAGTTGGATATCTTTTGAACAAAGGAATATGATAGTTCGTGATGAAGCCTCATTAGGTCCAGTTAAACTAAGTAGAAAAACAAGTTTCGCTTCCCATCGGCCTCATAAAGAATTCATTAAGATATGTTGGGTCGTTACTTCAGGCTCAAAAGCATTCATTGGCATCAGTAAAAATATTAATTTGTTTGCGTGCCTACAAAATATGCGGGTGTGTCCCGTAACCCATTGTAGATGCACTATATTTACAGCAGCCATAGTAGCAGTAGTTTTGGATAGCCTGACGGAGACCAGTCCTCTCCAGGGTTGGTTTGAATTCCGAATATTAGTCACTCGTAGACTGGTTGCCTTTCCAGGTAAAACAGTCTCAGACAGCTTTGTAATTTAACCGATAGAGCGTGAATTGAATTCAGAACATTCTAAGACATTATCCGCTCCGATAAACGTTACACCATCTTACTTTCCACCCTGTGCGACATCTAAGCTGCGCTTGGAAAATCACTATTTGAGATATTTCGATTCCTATATCGTCAGAATTTGTTTTCGTACACAGGTAATTTTAAAGGAATTCATGGATTTTTTTAATCCAAAATATGTTTCTTTTATGTTTATTAGTTGACATCTAATAAATATAAGAGAAACATTTTTTGTAGGGGGGGGGACGGTGGACTAATAGATAGCGGCTCGGAATGAGGAATCGGAGAGCCGAGTTCGAATTCCGGTCGAGTTTATTACATTCACTTACGTGCTAATATCCTTGGGAAAGGTATGAATCCTCTTCTTCTCCTCACCAGATATGGGTAAATATCAGGACAAACCGGGTTCTATAGCCTTGGATGGCAAATGGTATACCGCAGAAAGAAATGGAAACCTACTGCGGAAAAAATATCTGCATCGTCAGTCATGTATGGAAAGGTGCATGGTCGTCTAAGCGTGTGCCGCGCATGACACATAACGGAACTGACATTTTTGTTGTTTTTTTTTTTCTTTTTAAGGTAGTGAAGAGGACATATTTCAGCCTGGGTAGTTCAAAATCTTTAAAAAAAAAAAAAAAAAATCTGTTCTTGTCGCCATGGGTTTAACTTGCATTTGATCCTTGATAGAAAGCAAAAAAGCAAGAAGTTCTACGCATATATATATATATATATATATATATATATATATATATATATATATATATATATATATATATATATATATATATATATGAGCTGATGTGCGATTTTCGCTTCCACCGTTTTATATGGACGTGTTTATTGTTGCTTGGAAATCATCCATGTAAACAAAAACAGACTATCATCACATATTGTCCGTGTATTGCTTAATATAGTGTACAGTACTAGTCATCTTTGATAATGACTTATGTAAGACTAAAGCTTAGATTGTAGTAAAAATATCTATCAATATTGTGATTTTCTTTCTTGGTTTAATGATAAAGTTATTAAGCTTATCAGGCGTTATGAAAAGAATTTCCATAACATAAATAGACATCACTTGTCTATATTATTTAATGAAACATCTATGAATGAAAAAATGCTGCCTAAATACACACACACAATATATATATATATATATATATATATATATATATATATATATATATATCGTTGCTTGAAAATCATCCATATAAACAAAAACAGACTATCATCGCATACTTTCCGTGTATTCTTAATATATTGTAAAGAACTAGTCATCTTTGATGATGGCTTATGTAAGCCGAAAGCTTAGATTGAATTAAAAAAATATGTATCAATATTGTGATTTTCTTTCTTCGTTTAATGATAATGTTATTAAGCTTATCAGACGTTATGAAAAGAAGTTACATAAAATAAACAGACACCACTTGTCTATATTATTTAATGAAACGTGTATATATATATATATATATATATATATATATATATATATATATATATATATATATATATATAGTCACTAAATATAATTCGTATAACATTGTTTTAATAAAAGTAATTAACATTCTTTTTTTTTTATCTACCATTACGAATAATCTAAACGCTATATTTCTTGGGCAATATGGGCGTTTGTACACATTACGAAAACTTAATAAAAAAGAATATGCTTCTCAGTCTCTCGTACCTTAACGGTAAGTCACACTTCTATTGGAAGTACTTTCTCAGCTTTTAAAAGCAATGCAGGACATTTGATTTCGACTCCGTAAGTTTAAATAAAAATCAAAATAAAACTATAAAGGAAGACAAATACATGTTTCGGATACCAGATTCCATCCGAAACATACTAGTATAAAATACAAACATTATAACCTCCCATATATTCGAAATATAAAAATAAAAAAAAATAAAAAAAAGAATAAAAATAATGAAAGCCTTAATAATAAAAAAAGAAAAAGACAACACTTAATAATATCAACCACGAAAACGGCCACAATGAGCTGTGTTCGGAAAATAAGACATCTCCATAACACTAAAAACATACACAAAACCCAAAAGTTAAATAATCCTTGATAATGGTTAAATGTATAGTCGAAAGCATTATAGAACATTTGGGCAGTTTCTACACAGTCTATGTCCAAAAAAGAAAACACTTGTTCGAACACAAGAAAAATTAAATGAAAATCTTAAAGTCCCTTGTTTGTCATTTTTAATGAAACACGAACAAATGAAGGATTGCTGCCAAATTTATACAATATATATATATATGAAAAGAATTTACATAAAATAAATAGACAACACTTATATATTATTTAATGAAACATATATATGTGTGTGTGTGTGTGTGTGTGTGTGTGTGTGTGTGTGTGTGTGAAAAGTGTGTGTATATAAATATAAATAAATATATATATATATATATATATATATATATATATATATATATATATATATATATATATATATGTATAATTATTTATATATTATATGCGCGGTACTTATTAGAAAGCGCTCAATATCAGAGATAGAGCTAACATATTTGGTTGGATAGATGTGAGTTTGTGATCCTGGGTTTCACGCTTTAGCGATCGTCAGAGTTTGTCTGACGATCGCTAAAACGTGAAACCCAGGGTCACAAACTGACATTTATCCAACCATATATATATATATATATATATATATATATATATATATATGTGTGTGTGTGTGTGTGTGTGTGTGTGAACGCTGTAATAGAGAATGTTTAACTCTTTTATATCTTAGTAGATGGCATAAAATAATAGCGATTTCGGCTGTTCATCTGCTTGACCCCACTTTTAATGACCTGCAGATAATGCCTATGAAAGACAGAACAGTATACATATGTGCGTGTGTGTATGCGTGTGCGTGAGTATGTGCGTGTGTGTATGTGTGTGTTTGTAAAATTCAGATATAAATAAAAAATATACCCATAAAAGATCAATATAAATTAATCCAAAAGTAAAGCTAAAAGGGTCAGTAAAGAAAAACGTTTCTTTTATAATTATTCATATATATATATATATATATATATATATAAAGAGAGAGAGAAAGAGAGAGAGAGAGAGGGGGGAGAGAGTGATATGTAGAGGGAGATAGACAAAATATGTACAGGGAGTGTCGATGATGAATTAATCCATACCTTGTGCAAAAAAACTCCGAGTTGTACCAAACGCTGAAAAAATATTATTGTTGTTTTTGCTAGTAGCATATATGTGTGTGTGCGTGTGTGTGTCTATGTGTGTATCTCTGTGCGTGTGAGTGTATGTATAAGTTTGTATGCAAGATTTCCGCTATACCTAAAACTATATAAAATATAGATCAGTATTTTCAGATATGAATAAAATAGATAGTATAAAATAAAATATAATATAAAAATAAAATAAGAACCAGTTTTTCTTTTTGTCTTTATCATATATATATATATATATATATATATATATATATATATATATATATATATATATATGGTGCATTGTTGATAGAAAGGGATTTCAGGGGCGATTTACATCTCCGAAAGAGACTCTGCCCTTCAGCCGGGCCTCGTCCGAGTTTGACTGTTTAGCTTGAACAGGTCCCAGCAAGTATATTTAACTACTCACATGAGGGCTGTATGTGGCACAAGGCAGGTTTAACGTGGATTATCAACCCCGTAGGCTCAGCCAAAAAAATTCCTTTTTGAACCCGTATAAACGGGTTCAGGGACAGTCTACCTCACCGAACGAGACTCTGTCCTTCGGTAGAGCCTCGTCCGGGTTCCTCAGCCTGAAGGCAGAGAGTTCGACCGTCTAGCTGGAACAGGTCGCAGTTGTATATTTAGCTACCCGCCCCCACGAGGGTTGCATGTGGCACAATGCCGGTTTAACGTAGGCTCTCCGAGCCCGTAGTCTTGGCCAAAAATATTCCATTAGTGGCAGTCTACCTCCCAGAACGAAACTCTTCCCTTCGTCGGTGTCTCGTCTGGGTTCCTCTCTGCTCGAAGGAAGAGAGTTCAGCTGTTTAGCTGGAACAGGTCGCAGCTAGGCTTTGTAGTCCGTTGACTTACAGATACTTATAGATAGTTACTACCTACAGTGTAGTCAGTCATGGGGGTGACAGTTTTTCTATTAATATCAATATACATATATATATATATATATATATATATATATATATATATATATATATATATATATATATATAATATGTATATATAAATAAAAAGAAAGAACAGTAAAATATATAATCCGGTGTTCTTATAGATATTTTTATTTTTACAAAATAGTGCTCAAAATTAAATTCGGACCTTCCATTTTTGAAAAATGGTTAGAACTGTGTAGCGGAAAAACCATATTTTAAATCAATTAATTCATTATATATATATATATATATATATATATATATATATATATATATATATATAGTGCATTGTTGATAGAAATTGCTATCGTATTATCGTGAATGTAACTGGGTAGGCGGTAAAGTTTTTAGTTACAGTTATTCTTTAGGCCATTGAGTCTGTAATAATTATCGTACCTATTGCGGTGCTGATAACTTTTACTTGCTATTCATTATTGAATGGTTAATATTTGGCAGAAATATATAGTATATTTCCTAAATGTAAAAACTCACCCAAAGAAAAGGTACATGCCAACCATAGGGAAAATCCAAAGACAAACCAGTTTACATATATGCATGTTATATAGGAGTAAAGTGTCACGGCCGAAACATGAGTTTGAACATAGATCGCCAGTGAACGAACACAGCGGATCCCATTATTGAATTAAGTAGATCACGTGACCATAGAGGAAACGCATAAATGGAACGTAACGCTATTCTATACTCTATGGAAAGTAACGTGACGTCTAATGAATCACTTTTTATACTCTATTTCTATTTCTATACTGATTATTGGAATTCTGGGGTAAACTGGTGTACTAGTGAGTCAGCCAAAATGAGCTAACTCATTTTATAGTTCACCAATAGAAGGGTTTACCCATTAGAAGGCTCAAAATATTCAATGCGACGTGTATAAAGGCGGCCATGTTTTTTTTTCCGAATATTCACTGCCAACCTCTGATATCGAAGACTGAAGAACTACGGAACAGCTGCTGGTGGTATTGGCGATATCGTCGAATTCAGTAAAATATCTGACTCGAGAGTATTAATCTTTAATGTCGTTTCATTGAACAGATTACGTACTGCGCTGTATTCTATGTTGAACATGGTCAACACTTATTACTATTCGTGTGAGTATTATTAGTGCGAGACTATTCGAAGGCGTCTGATGCCAGTATTATTCAACAGCGTAACATAGTGCATCTGCGATTACAAAGTCTCTACTACAACGAGCATTACGAAAGTGACAACGAGTATTCATTGGTATCACGAAGGTTTCTAATGTTATCTATTCTGCCTATATCTTTTTTTTTTTGAATTATAATTGATCGGTATTTCTAGTCTATACCTTATTAATATACGGATCGCTCTTCTCTTCTCTATACTCTTCTTTATATTGATTACTATTTGGTTGTTACTATTCGATCGCTTATTATCAAGCAAGTACTAGTAGTACGAGTTTATACAGAGGCGCCTGACATCAGTATTGTTCAATGGTATCTGCGATTACAAAGTCTCTACTACAACGAGCATTACGAAAGTTACAATGACTATTCGTTGGCATCACAAAAGTGGCACCGGGTGTTTGTTTGTGACACAAAAATACATCTTCCAACAATCCACAAAAAATAATCAAGGATATACCACAATCATTTTAATTGACAATTTTTCCAACGAGAACATCTTTAATGAAGAAGAAAACGATTATGAAACAGTCGTAAATTTTCGGTAACAGACGCACAACACACAGAAAAAAAAGAACGAACAAGGAAAAATATATGAAATTGTTTAACTTACTGTAAAGCCAAAATATAAAAACTAACGTAGAAAAAAGATTACACTCATAAACAAGAACTTCGACACATCTATCTCTTTTCACAAGATATTCAATAAAACACAGTAAAATATCAGCTACAGTTAGAACGTGAACATGACATGAATGATTTAAAAAATAACAGAAAAATGACCAACAATCCACACGCATGAATCAAACGCAACTGTAACGGCAGAGTAAAGAACGGATGCTTCTTAAATAGAATTTGCTTGCAAAATAATGTAATATATAAAGCCACTGTAACATTAGCAGAAAACGAAGAAATATGTATATAAGAATAACTAAAAGAAACCTGGATGCAGAGAAATTACACACACAAAACTTATTTACAAATAGTAAGTAATTCAGTGCTTTCTAAACATATATTAGAATAAAAAAAAGAAACAAATTAATCCAAAAACCTAATGGAAAATAAAAATTTAAACCAAGAACATGAAACAAATTATAATACAAGAAACACCACAGTAAAACAAACTAGCCGCACAAATCAAACCCACATATTACTGCAGAGCAAAAAAGTAACGTCACTTAAACATTAATTGCTTGCAAAAAAATGTAATATATAAAGCCACTGTAAAAATCAGTAAATAATGAAGAGGAAATTTAGGCAGACAGATATGAACGGAATGATATATATATATATATATATATATATATATATATATATATATATATATATATATAGAAAGAGAGAGAGAGAGAGACCTGTTTAACAGGTGTAATATCTCTACACACAAGCATTATATATATATATATATATATATATATATATATGCGTGTGTGTGGTGCAAAAATAATGTCGTTTATATGTGAGAAAACGACATTATTTTTGCACCAACCTAATATTTACAAAAGAGGCCACATATGGAGCAAGAGCGAAGATTGTCGGATGAGATCGCTGTTGGATTGGCTGACCTTTTAGATCTTGCTGTCGCTTCTTGAAGATGATTCAGACAAGCAGTTTGAAAACTCCTGCGTCCACCAAAACAGGTTGATCTCCATTCTACACGCTCCAAGGCATAGCGCTCAAGGGTGTTATGTTGTACATTGACAGATGACATGGGCGTCATAGATTCCTGTAGCCCTGATCTAACTGACTGTACATTAGGATCTTGGGTATCCTGTCCTCAGACATTCTCAAGACATGACCAGTCGATCGTAACTGAGACTGTATGAGAAAAGTCTCGATTCTTCCAATATTACACCTGTTAAACAGCTTTACGTTAGATGTCCTATTTTGATGGTTAACTTCACAGATTGCATGCAGACAGCTCTCATGGAAAAAATCCAGCTGGCGTATATGTTACTTATATGGCGTCCACGACTGTGAGCCATACAAAAGGACGCCAAGTACAACAGCACTGTACACTCGAATTTTCGTAGCCAGTCAAATACCCTGCTCATTCTACAAGCGATCTCGAAGTTTGCCGAAAGTACTGGCAGCCTTAGCAATCCAATGCATGACTTCATCATCTAAAGTTCCACTGTAGTTTTCTTTGCTACCAAGATAGGTAAATGATTTTACATAGTTTAGAGCTTTGTCTTCTACTTTCAATGGTCTCTCTGGAAATTTGTAGACTGATGGTTTTTGTTTCTCACCACAGAATTGTATCGGAGTAGGACAAGGTTGGTGCACTACTTCAGTTTTCTTTATACTAAGTGTAAGACCAAAAGCTTTACATGCAGTAGAGAAACGATTTATTAGATGTTGGGTCAACAGCTGCATCATCAGCAAACAACAAATCACGAATAATTTATCGTACGAGGGTGGGTTTTGGTTTGGAAGCGCTGATGATTGAAGAGACAACCAGTTGTTCGAAACTGAAACTTGACGCCGAGCTCTCTATGTCTGCGAATGCATATTTCAGCATCACCGAGAAGAAAAGGGCAAAAAAGACAAGAGGCCACGATACACCCTTGCTTCATGCCATTTGTGACATGAAACGATTCTGACATAATACAATCAGACACGATATTAGCTTTCATTTCTTCATGAAAGGAGATGATAAGATTTAGCATGTTTTCAGGGATGCCGACGTTCCTCAAGACTTGCCAAAGAGCCTCTCGATTCACAGTGTCAAAGCAATTTGTCAAGTTCCCAAACGCCATGTATAACATCTGTTTTTTTTTGTTTTTGTTTTTTTTTTTCGCGAACCTTCTCTGCAACTTGACGATGCCACGCTCCATCCGAAAATAACATTGCGATTTATGATAGATGTCGTCAACAAAGTGTATAATGATTCTGTTTTGAATCAGTATCGCTAGGATTTTGCCTGCAATTGAATGTAGTGATATACCCCGATGATTATCACAGACACACGTGGAACCCTTGTTTTTGTAGTAGTGTTTGATAGAGGCGTCTTTATAATCCTGTGGGACACAGCCTGTCTTCCATATCTCCACGAAGAGGAGATGTAACTTTTCTACAAACTTTTGGCCACCATGCTTATACACTTCGGGTGAAACAGGATCCTTAAGAGTAGGTGATTTTCCAGATGAGATTTGCTTGATGGAGTCAATTACCTCTTGATAGGTAAATTCAAAAGACAACTCCGGAATGTCTGGATTTTGCTCAATTAATGTGATGGCTTCCTCATCAGTAAAGAAAGTGGTATTTAACACAGTTTCGAAATGCTTTTTCCAGCGATCTAAAATGTTTGACTTATCCGTCAAGAGGGTTTCATCATCTGCTGTGGAGATTGGAGCAACACCACTTTTCTGAGAACTGAAAACGCTCTTGAGGCCAGCATAGAAAGCCTTTAGATCTTTTCTGTCTGAAGCTTCTTGGAGTTCAGTGGCATTTTAAAAACCATCAACACACTTTCATGGCTCTGAGAGTTCTCTGAACCTGACTTTTGCAGTTCTTGTAAGCAATATTCTTATCGGATGAGTTCTTGTCCTCACTCCATGCTTTATGAGAGGAGTGCATTTGATCTACGAGCTGCTGAACTCCTGTATTATTCTTTTCGAACTTGTCTTGATGTTTACGACGTGGCAGACAGAACCGCCAGGGATGTAGAATGTGTTGCATTCCGCAGAGCCTACCAAGATGATTCGATATAATTGGTAATGTTTACAGAATCAAGGGCAGCATCAAGTTTGTCAGAGTGTTCTATTTTCGTTTCAGTCGATTTAAGAGGCAGTACATTAATGCGTTTGGGCACTGTAGATTTTATAACCCTACGCTTTTGCAGATGCAGTATAGCTCTACTCCGAAGTAGAGCGCTATCTGGCAGATAGCATGTTGTGTGGAATGAACGGGTTATCTTAAAATCTTTTATGTCCCTTCTTTTGGTAATGACGTAGTCGATCAGATGACAGTCTTTTGAAGGAGGATGTATCCACGTGTTCTTACGACAGCTGGTTTGCTGTTAGAAGGTATTAGCCATACTGAGGTCAAACTCCTTGCAGATAGTGAGATGATGTAATCTATCCGAATTCACACGACCAATATCATGGTGACGTCAAACGCCCTTCTTGAATGATATGCATTGACAAGATGAGCATTGAAGTCACCTGTAAGGATTAATTAATCTTTATGTTGGACTTTGGAGATGACATCCCAAATGAGATTGTAAAAATCATCTTTTTCTTGAACTACTTAAGGTTGGCGCGTAGCAGCTAAACATCATCACTCGGGTTTTGCACTCCAGATTGAGTGTCAATGCCATTATACGATCTGATACAACATTTGGTAAGGAAGGCAGTGAACTAGGTAGATCTGACTTGATTCCGAAGCCAACGTGGCTTTTTCTCAGTCTTGCTAGCCCATAAAAACACGCATCCACCTTTTTCTTCCATAAGCTGAAAATTACCAACCAGACGTGTTTCACTAATGGCCGCTATGTCGATGTTATACTTCTTCAACTCGAAGAACACTCTTTACAGAATCATTGTCTTGGAGCGTGCGAACGTTCCAGGATAGAAAATGGAAATACTTCTTATATTTCTTTTGATCTATCTTGCTGTTTCGACTGCGTTATTGGATAACCAGACAGCTGTTGTGTGAGCAAGCAATGTTTAGGGCTCATTTTATCGCTCCCCTCCCATTAATGGCAGAATAGTTTCATGTATGACAGTCCAAAGAACAGTGAAAAATGACTTGAAGATAAAATCGTACGTGAAACCCGTGAGGAAAATTGTTACACTAGGACAAAAAATTAGAGAGGGTTAGAGAGGGCGCAGTTCATCTTGAATAAGTCGGAAAATCATCCAGAAAATATATATATTTGAAATTTATTTGCATACTTCATGAGATTCTGATCCTTAGCTATATTTATGTGACGTCCCCCGGTGTCGCTGCGCCAAATGTGACGTCTGCCTGGCCGCGTCCGTCGTGCTATCACGGTCACGTCTGTCTCCGCGCCGTCGCCGTCCTATCCTGTCCTGTGACGACCAACTGGCTTGGTATTGGCCGCGGGACCAAATGTGATGATTCGGATGGGAATCTGGTTAGATTCCGTATCAGCCTTGTCGTTCCCAGCTCACCTCCAACGTCTGGTTACTGAAATAACTGTTTTGATTTCTCGTCTAACCTACCCACGTTGCGAATTGATCTTAGGTAGACGAATTCAATCAGTCGCCGGGCCGTAATGCAAGGCGAGTCCGGATAAGGGCAATACCGCACAAGTATATGTAAAAGAAAATAAAGTAATAACTCGAAAAGTACAAATGTGTTAAAAAGGAATAACAATATTTTATATCTAGTTGCTGAATAAAGCACTGCGTCTTTCTACCAACCCGCTTATATGGATTCGTGACACTGTGTTTGTTAGGCGAGTCTTAACATCTTAAATTGTTCTTTTAAGAAACTGGTTATGGTGTATCTTCAGGCGATATTCGTAAAACTTGTTTTGGTTGTGTACGTCTAAGTCGTTCTTCAAAAATAAATTGTTCTTTGTTAGAAGTTGAGATCGAGAATGCGTGGGTCTTAGGTCAGCTTCCTGCGAGGCGGGTCTTCAAAGCTCTCAGCTCAACTGCAAACTGCAACTACTTGCATGTCTGTCTCCTTAATTCAACTCAACTTCCGTCTTACTCGTTGCGACTCTGCTTATATGGACGCCGACCAAAACCGGGGTGGGCCTGTCGGGGTTTGAGGTTCCTTGTCAATTCTAAATCCGTATTAAAGGTTTTTCTTTGTTTTTGGTCAGGAAAACCCATCACTTTCCATTTTTGGAAATCTTTCGTCCTCTCAAATTCTTCCTTTCTCATATTGGTATCTCACCCATACCCTCAGAGGGTGTCAACGGGTTTCCCTCTCTCTCACAGTGGTATCTCATACAGATCCCTTCAGCGGGGTGTCAACAGGCCTCCCCTCCTTCCTCACATGATTACCTTCGCCTACAGCTCAAGCCAGCATTCAGCCAATGGGCGCCCAGCAGTGTGGGTGTGGCCAGACTAACCTCGGTTTTAAAAAAATCTTGCTCAGAGTAAAAAAATTATCTTCCTTTTTTTATTTACTTTCTTTTTCTTCTTCTCGACAACAAATCCTTAGTCTCTTATCTTAACCGAATCACCTGGAGTTTGTCAATCAGATTTTCGCCAGCAGAAAAGTGGGTGGTTTAACTGGACGTATTGCGCTACAGCCAATTATTTGTTTCGATAAAATAATTTTCTTATCATAGCCAGCTCCTGACACAAAACAGGTGCCTTTTCCAAACGACATCTCCGTATATAGCTAATGGGTCAATGTTTTCTTTCTTTGTAATTCTTCGGTTGGTTATTGTTTTTCGGTCAGAGCTTGACCTAATTAATTTTTATCTCTCAGTACTCTCCGGGAGGTCCAGAGTCATCCTTCTCGCGACCCAGTTAATTTTTCTATCTCTTAGCCTTCTGTTTCGCAGGCCACTCGACCAACCTGAAATTTCTATTATCGCCATGGGTAGACGGCTGTATTTTATTCGCCGCCCCGTAACATAAATCAGATTAAATCCAGTATCTTACTTTCTTCGATAATGAAAATAAAATCTTACAACTTTTCTTTGTCAGAAAAATAATGTCGCTTAGTGTCCTCTTTGTGATTGCTTCTTATCACCTAAATTTAATTCTCGCTTTTTCTTTTTTTTTCTTCTTTCTTTCTAGCAACCCTAAATAGTGTCACATTTAATAAATGATGAAAAATTTTGTTTATGATCGTTTTTATCAAGATACTTCTGTAAAGTTTAGAGAGTAATTATATATTCTTATAATTATATTCTTAATTATATATTCTTATTGCTCTTATTGATGCAATTGTGTTATAAAAACTAGGAGAATTCAAGTAAGATATCTTTAATCATTTTTATCAAACAACGTTTCAAAACTTAATCTAACAATTGGACAATTTTTTTGTTACAAGATTTGGACAATGTTCTTGTTAAACCAGGTATAGTTTTTAGATCATAAAATGAATTAATATACAAAACCAAATACAAGAAAATTAAATTAATTATCTACTATAAAATATTTAAAACTGCTAACATAATCGTCAGCAACAATAACTCACCTGCAAGTTCTAACTAACAAAGAAGAAATATTATTTACAATACAGTGTTATTGAAAAAGAATGGGCCTATTTTATGACGCATTGCTTCAGTTCTCAAACATCGTTATGGAATGAGTGAGTAACCATTTAAAAGAGGAGTTTTCTAAGTTTTAAATGGCTCAACAGTGGGGGGGGCTGTAGTCACGTCTTATTTCCAGCAACGTCCAGTTATTTGTTTACCCACGAAAAGGCGAGTACTCAGCAAATGGCGTCCTGCGTTCTCGAATTCGCGAAAATAAATACGGTTTTCATGGTGTAGCCTGGTTTTCGAAGGCACTTCGAAATTAATGTAGTTTATCACGATAACTAGGACGACAAGTACCTTGTAGATTTTAACAAATTCTGATATTTACCTACTTCTACCGTCAATTCAGAAAGACTCCTTAGGTAAATTGCATGCTCTTTCCTTCTGTCACACTCTCCCACAAAATAATTTCTTTATCTATTATGGTGTATCTTCAGGCGATATTAATTCTCACCCATACCCTCAGAGTATTGCGCCACAGGTCCAGAGTCAACCTTCTCGCGACCCAGTTAATTTTTCTATCTCTTAGCCTTCTGTTTCGCAGGCCACTCGACCAACCTGAAATTTCTATTATCGCCATGGGTAGACGGCTGTATTTTATTCGCCGCCCCGTAACATAAATCAGATTAAATCCAGTATCTTACTTTCTTCGATAATGAAAATAAAATCTTACCATTTTTCTTTGTCAGAAAAATAATGTCGCTTAGTGTCCTGTTCGTGATTGCTTCTTATCCCCTAAATTTAATTCTCCCTTTTTCTTTTTTTTTCTCTTTTCTTTCTAGCAACCCTAAATAGTGTCACATTTAATAAATGATGAAAAATTTTGTTTATGATCTTTTTTATCAAGATACTTCTGTAAAGTTTAGAGAGTAATTATATATTCTTATAATTATATTCTTTAGTTCTATATACTTGGATGGCAACCTACTGCGGGAAAACTCTGCTTCGACAGTCATGTGTCAAAAATACGTGATCGCCTAAGCGTGTATAACGCATAACACATAACTGACTGACTAACAGGAATAGAATTTATCACATAGCTGTTAAACATTATTTTCTTTGTGTCTAACGAAATTTTTCTCTAATGCAATACTTTACTTACTTTCTGGGAAGTATTTTCCTCTATTCAGTTGCCACTTCTGATTATTGCCCAACTCTTTCCGTCGTGTGGTACAATTCTTGCCAGATAGTTGAAATGTTGGACTTGTTTAATCCCGATGTCTTCCATTAGAAGCTCGCAAAGTTGACTGTCTCTCTTGCTGACTTTTATCTTCCTGTTGTTAATGTTTGTTTTCGCTTTCCTTTCTCACCTTTCATGCCTTTGCGGAGTGGTTCCATTTCCTTCATAAAAGAAGTGCATGCTTACGACGCTCACAGTAACATCTTTTGGATCAATAATGCGTTTTATATGGTCATTGTTATATTCTTTTGAAAGAAAAGAGAGGCTTTATTCATTTTTCATTAGATTGAGTAGTCAGCTATCGCAGAAGGTGAGGTCACACGGGTTTGTGACCGCTAAAAGAATACAATTAGATTCAACAGTTATGCATGGCTGAGGCACGGATTCGTTTTGAACAATTAATGATATGGTAGGAATTTTTATTCGAACTGAGTTAATGGCACTAACGGTAGCCAATTTAATTGACCCAGTCCATCAACAGAGAGATATATGTAAAAATTTTACAATGTTGAAAAGTGTTAGACACACACACACACACACATATATATATATATATATATATATATATATATATATATATATATATATATATATATATATATATATATAAGTATGTATATTTGTACATTTAGGTAGCTATCCCTCTTTCATGCACATTTCATTGTATACGATATACGACAGACAAGGTGCTGTTATTTAGTTTTCTACACAATTTCGCATGCGAGGTGATGTTTTTTTACTTTTCGGGTGATAAATTATATAAAAACTGCCGAATGTTCATTTAACCCGAGTGCTTTCGGCTATACATTTACACATTCTCAAGGATTAAATATTTTAACGGTTAAATAAAAAATTATTTGTTGTATGAATGTATAGCCGAAGGCGCTCGGATAAAAAGAACATTAGGACAGTTTTTATATAATTCATCATTCGAAAAGAAAACCTTGTCTGTCGTATTCAATAAAATGTGCACACACCCACACACTCACACACACATACATACACACACACACACACACACACACACATATATATATATATATATATATATATATATATTATAATAATAATAAAAAAGAAAGAACAGTAAGATATATAATCCGGTGATTCTTATAGATATTTTTATTTTTACAAAACAGTGCTCAATGTAAATTTACAGAGTATAAATATCATAAATTAACTGATTTAAAATATGGTTTCATTGCTACTCATGAATTACCATGTTTCAAAAACCGAAGCTAAAATTTAAATATATAATTAAATTAAAATCATTAGTTCTGTTTCATCTTCAATTGAATTTTGGAAATATTTATTTTTAAATTTACTGAGTTTTAAACATACAATTCATAATTTTTTGTTTCCAAGGATACAGAGAAATCCAATCATTTAGAGAGAGGTGGTAGCGTGTTGATTTTAATTAACTATTATTGTATCAATTATGAGTTACTTTCGAAAAAGAGGTTAAGTTTAGGGGTGGTAGGGGTGCATTTTTCAACGAATTTTGACATCAGTTTAACGCATGTCATCAGTTTTTTTTTTATCAACAACAAAAATTTTTTCGGCATTTTTATTGTTAAATTCGTACTTGTATACTTAAGGTTCTTTCAAAAAAGGTGTTTGGGTTAGAATAGACTATATTTCTTTTTAAGGTAAATAAATGTAATAGAATTACTTAAATTATTAAAAAAGTATTATTACATATTAAATATAAATAAATATGTATATTACCAGATCGCATTTTCTTATTTTTTATTTTTTTTATTTTAATTTTAAATATTATTTAAGGAAGATTTTTGACAATGTCGGCAAAGAATAGCTATTTCATTTATTTGATTCAGTAAATTGTTATTTTTTATAAATTTAGTAATATATAGTTTCACATGTATGCATAAATGATATGGGCCATTTAATGACCTACATATTCTAACTTTTCTTATTAATTTCCATGTTACATGTTACTGTAGGTGTTTTATTTGTTTCTTTTAAGTACTATAAATATTTCGATAGGGACGTCTGATTTCGGTATTTATCTATCCTAAATGAACTTTGATGTTGATTGAACCGCTTTTTGAACTCATGACTTGTGCAGCCTATATATATTTTTATGTTTTCGGGATTCTCAATAGATGTGATGTGATATTGCATTGGCATACTAATGATTCCGTGCGACATTTATTTTGTAGAGGACAGTTGTGAGGATTTCTACAGTTAACAATTTTTGTTTATCTTCATCTCTTTTTATTTTTATATTGTCTTAATCTCTTTGGTTTTGGTCTCAGTGTTTATTCAAGATATTAGCATTATGTTTCTTAATACTTTTCTCTCAGTTTTCAGTACAACTGTAACTTAATTTTAGTGTATTTTTATTGAAAATATTAATTAGTATACTATTTTTAGGAAAATGCTTAACGATTAATGCAATAAATTTTTGTCCTAATTTATTCTTTACTATTTACTATGGGGGTGTATATCAAATTATTTTTCTACTTCTGTTTTTTCTTTACTTCCAGTTTTCCATTTCTGTATAAGTTAGCTTTGGGATTTTGTAGCCACTATCTTTTACAGCTTTATTATGGAAATTAATATGTTCATAGAAAATCTACGCTGAATTTGTACTTATTCTTTTTTCGATAGATAAAGGTATATGGTTAAATATAGATGGAGGATGATTAGATTTAGGTTGTATATATAAAGGATTAGTATTCGGTTTTTTATAGGGTATGTATACATTTTTTATTAAATCTAATGTTATATCAAGGAAGTTAACTTATTTTTAATTTTATTTTTTTAATTTAGTGCTACCGTAATTTTGATGTTCTGTGAGATTGTATAATATAAAAAGACCTATATGGTCAGAAGACTCAGCTGAGTCTAGTGATCCCATTGTGATGTCAAAGTGGTCATAAGAATTTTTTATCCATTGCTCACCCTTGTGTATCAGTACCGATTTTTTGTCATTTATAATAATTCTCTTTTCATTTCTGTCATATTTACTGGGTAGAAAAGTCCAACGCATTCATGAACAGTTCTTTAGATATAGATTGATAATAATTTTAAATTTCAAACTGGATTAGTGTACAAATAGTTTTATCCTTTATATCAGTAAACAAGTTTCTAACGTCTTTGGTATTAATCCAAAGTTTCAGCACTATTTTTTCTTTAATTTGTTGATTAACCATTTCTAGAATCTTTTTACTAATTTTTAATTGTATATATATATATATATATATACATATATATATATATATATATATATATATATATATATATATATATATATATATATATATATATATATAACAAAAAGGCTTAAACACTAATATTCCATGGTTATAATTTCTTCCATTGGAATCGTAAATACGGTTCAATTCATCAGACCTACAAATTCAAAAAGAAAACAGATTTATTTTATATAAATTCTTTAGCTAATAGTAAGGCTTCATCAATGGTTTTTTTCAGTGTAAATTGTAGGAATAAGGAAGCCTGCCCCTCCCGGGAAAGTTCCAACAAGAGTGTGTGTTATACCAAGTAAAAATATAAATGGATTAACCAAATAATACTGATAAAAATCCTAATTTCTATATAGGATCTACCCAAAATAATTTTAAAGCATCATACTATAACCACCTTAGTAGTTTTAATAACGAAACATACAAACATATCACCACTTTATCTACGTATGTATGGAAAGTCAAACAAGAGGATAATAAAGACCCAATTTTGAAATGGGAAATATCAAAAAATATATCACAGGTATAAAGCAGGTGATGAATTTTCTTCACTATGCACGGAGGAAAATTTAGCTATTGCTATGTATAAAAAAAAAAAAATTATTGAATCTAACATCAGAATTCCTGAGTAGATGTAGACATAGGAAACACTGGTTATTAGAATAGTTTCTTTTTCTTTTTCTTTTTTTTGTACCGTTATTAAAGAAAAACCTACCCCCGACCTTTGTTGAGTTACGGTTCTACTTGGTTTAATTTTTTTAGTCACCTGGTCATGGTTGTTTTTATATTCTGTGCCAGCCTTACCTCGTTGACCAGTTAACCCTGACGATCCGTATAGCTGAAACCTTGGTAGTTATATATATACATATATATATATGTGTGTGTGTGTGCGCGCGCGCACGCACGTGTTTGTGTTTGTGTATACTGAGATGAATAAATTGTTGTCTAAATTACGCAATAATGAAAATAACACTGATATTAGGCCTCTTATATTGCCGTAAATGTTGGCTAATCTCCACACATATTGAGAAGAGACTTGAAGCCAAAGAAATGTGGTTCTGCAGAAGGATACTGAGAATATCAAAGAACGAACATGCGAGAAAATATAAATGAAAAAGACACTTATGTTAAACATCAAGAAGAGGCAGTACAAATTTCTATGACACATAATGAAAAAAGACGACATGGGAAATTTGATACCCAAAGGTCAGATTGAAAGCAGTGGAGAGAGAGAGTGGATAACAGGGTATAACGTATCATGCGAGCTTGTGTGAATGGATAGCGGAACATGGCTTCATGCCGCCAAGACGTGAAACAGAAGGAAAAGACATTATTGAGGAGAAAGGACAACAGAAGCCAGGATTCAGGATGGCAGATTCAACTGAAGTTTCGTTCAAATATTTGAAGATCTTAGGTGCCGTGTAAGGAAGAATCCAGAAAAATGTTCCATTAGCGAGAAGACGATAAAAAAAATTATCAGAAATCTGACATTTTTTTCTTTTTACAGTGTAACCCGGATATAAGAGACTTCTCAGGTCCCGACAACTCTCTTATTTCCGTGTTACACTGTAATTAAAATATAAAACGAGTAAATATATTAAGCGTAAACACATAACGTACCATCCGAATTTCTTAGAAAGAATGGCGGAAGAAGTTTGAGCAGAGATAGTAAAAAATAAATTTATTAAAATCTACAAATGACAAAAAATTGTGCATGACCATAGTCCTCAAAGTTAAGAGAAAGTAGAAGATTTAGTTGGTTAATTAGTTTTAGCGGCATATCAACACATCAATGGGTTATTTAATGCCGAAATCAAAATACTTTGAACAAAATGTTATGCCTTCAACTCAATATATTCTGAATGGAATTATACGTCTTCAATTACAGATAAATTGTATTGTTGGTAATTTTTCTATAACATTTATTGTTGGTAATTCTACTATAAAAAAAAGTATCCATGGGTCATTTTACTACAGTGTAATCCGGATATAAGAGACCCTGATATTAGAGAAACCCGGTTATAAGAGAGATTTTCTCTGGTCCTAAATTAGAGCCTTGCTAATGTATATATAATAGGCCAAACCCGGATATAAGAGAAACCCGGATATAAGAGACTTCTTGTCCGGTTCTGACAACTCTCTTATATCCGGGTTACACTGTATATCAAATGTGTTTTTGGTAATTTTTGATGTATTTTTATACATTTATAGTGTTTTTTTTTTCTTTGGTTTCAGGGATGACTTTTTGCTTATATCTGGGAACTTAACAGATGTCACTACCCGAGTGGACGTGGGAACGGCAGAAATTAAGAGGTGCTTCCACGCTTCTCAAAGCCTCTAATAACCTGACAGGAAGCCTTTCTACCGGATGTAGTTCATCGTCATACCCAGGACTAGAACATAGAAGAATAGAATGATTAACTGCCAACAAAGCAAACCCAATGATCGTCCGGTTATGAGAAAGTTAGAAAGGATTGACCAAACAATCGCCAATATGTTGCCGCATCCAATTATTGCATTACCATTAAAAAAAAAAATAGGATACCCAGACTAAGATGAAAGCCAGTTTTCATAAAGTCCATTGCCGACAAACTTACTCGTAGGTTCTTCCATTATTAATGTGAAAATTAATTCCCCCAACACTGATCAATGAATATAAACAAGTCATATATATATATATATATATATATATATATATATATATATATATATATATATATATATATGTTAGGTTGGTGCAAAAATAATGACGATTTTTGACGTATTTCTAACGCCAAAAACCGTCATTATTTTTGCACCAACCTAATATATATATATACATGTGTGTGTATGTGTGTGTGTATATATATATACATATATATATGTGTGTATATATATATATATATATATATATATATATATATATATATATGTGTGTGTGTGTGTGTGTGTGTGTGTGTGTGTGTGTGTAAAGTGTGTGTATACATTCACGAGACATTTCCGCCACACTTTCAATCTTTAAATTTCAACATACAAATGCGTATGTATAGACACAACACCACCCGTATACATACATATGTCATATTATTCGAAACTGCCCACATATGTTTATATATGTATGAGTCCCGACGGACGACCAAGTATGTATATGTGTCTTCTCACATGGATGTTTGCGTCAGTACGATGAAAAAACGACGAAGTTTACCCCGCCACTTTCACAATAACACCAATACGCGCAATCTACATAAAATCAAAATTTAAAAAAAAATAATCAGTTTGTCTGACGATCGCTAAAGCGATATATATATATATATATATATATATATATATATATATATATATATATATATATATATATATTAGATTGGTGCAAAAATAATATCGTTTTTTGACGTATTTTTAACGTCAAAGAACGACATTATTTTTGCACCAACCTAATATATATATGATTATTTATTTAAAAATATGATTCCAACACGCTTGTGAAAATATATAGAAAATAGGAAAGAACTCGTTAGTATTTTAGTTATTATTTAAAAAAAATAGTGCGCGATACAAAAGTAGAGCATAAATATAATTATTTATATTTTTAAATAAATAATTATATTTATGCTCTACTTTTGTATCGCGCACTATTTTTTTTAAAATAATAACAAAAATACTAAAGAACTTTGGATTATTTACCTAACGAGTTCTTTCCTATTTTCTATATATTTTTTACACACACACACACACACACACACACACACACACACACACACACACACACACACACACATATATATATATATATATATAGCAAATATTCATTCAAACGTACAACATATGTGCTTCCTCTTTTTGTACACATATCTTTCTATCCACTGTCCAGTATTGATTTCCCATAAGTACTTAAATAAGTTGAGAAATGACTAATACCTCGTTACTTATTCAACATTTTAATGTATATATAATGTCTGTGAGATGTTGAATAGTTACTCTCATTCACGCTGATCACCGCATATGTATACATACAGGGTGCGATGGATAAATTGTCGTGTAAATGACGCGAAAATGAAGATGACACTGACATCTCATTTTAACATATATACAGGGTGCGATGGATAAAATGTCGTCTAAATGACTGCAAAACTGAAAATAACACTGACCCCATTTTAACATATATAGAGGGTACGATGGATAAATTGTCGTCTAAATGACACAAAAAAATTAAAATAACACTGATAGCTCATTTGAACAGATATATTTACCAAAATTACACAAACATATCTTGAAATACAAAGGAATAAATTTGCTCAATAAAATCGCCATTGGCCTCACCTAGGACCTCCAGACGACTTCAGAATCTCCTGCATCTCTTCTGGACGGTCTCCTTGTTTAGGCTGGTGAATGCTGTCATAATCCTTTTGGCCAAATATCAGCGGTGATAATTTGGTCTCCTGCTTGTGAGGTATGGTGCAGAGCCATGTTGCCAGACATAGGGTCTTCCAGCTGTCACATCATTAACCCAATACATTACTCCGTCAAGGCACTTGATGCTGACCTCCGTGTTGAATCTGAGACCCTGTGGGAAGATGAATGACGGTATAATGTTTCCACCACTAGTCATCACTCCAAAAACTTTCGTAATCATTTTTAGACTCATTCATCTCGTCCCGAATCCTCTGCACCCACCTCAGATTAAGCCCAAACACCCCGACATGTTCAAATTCGAGGTACGGGCGCGAATGCCAAGCAGTACAGGATGCCGTTTCCAATATGCTGGCAGATTTAATTGCGCCATGGTGCAACATTTCATAGAGACGGTACCCGACTGATCTTAATGTATTGTGCAGTCGAAAAAAACACTCAATGTGCACGTAATAATATAAAATGTCGAAAAATTAACGATCCCAATTTCTCTATGTCTCTCTCTCTCTCTGTCTCTCTCACACACACACAAACATATATATATATATATATATATATATATATATATATATATATATATATATATATATATGATTGTATCCGAAACAAAAGTGAACATAATGAGACAAAGTGGAGAAATATCTACGACGCGTTTCCCCGAGAACTTCTGTTGTTTTCGATCTTTTCAGGTTATAGTGAAGAACAAAACGATTTTTAACGTAAATGTGTTTCTTTCATTCCTACATGAAGAAGCGAAAGCGAAATGCGTCGCTTATAGTATTTACCCGTTATCACATCATCTTCACACACACAAGCATATATATATATATATATATATATATATATATATATATATATATATATATTAACAAAGGCTGAGATCGTCGAAAGTACTTGCATATAACAGAACAAATAAAACTTGGACAATTTATTCAGTTCTTCGATCCCGATATATAACACTGGCTTAATTCAAAAGATATAATAGAAATCTGAATATATATATATATATATATATATATATATATATATATATATATATATATATATATATATATATTCAAATATGCTCTCTTTAGAGGAAAAGTCATTGAAATTAACCCTGCATTGTGACTCGGATCCTAACTGATCACCAGGCAAAATATTACAGTCAAATTATGCTGAATGGAGTATTCAAGCCTCGAAATTAATAAGTGCTTAACCTTTTCACTACTTAGGAAACCCCTTAGAAACATTTGCTACTGCAAATAATGTCACAGTTTATATCATCATTTTAAGATTTGGACGTTAACGACCACGTCTTTATTTTGCCATCAGGATATGAGAGTCATATGTGGCACGGACTCTCTTCAAATATATCTTCATTGAATCAATCATGTCTCATGCTGAGAGATTTTTTCTATAATTTTATGTAATTTATAAATGACTATAAAGAAATCCTGCGGAACAAATGGCAGGACCGGTCCACAAATAACGTAGTTCTACTCCGCGCAAAACTGGAGAGACTAGAAGCCATCAACATTTTGATGGGCCGACCACATTGACCGAATGCCAGAGATTCGCCTACCCAAACAAATCCCCTTCTTGGACCTCGCATCTAGTAAGAAACTCACGTCGTCGATTCACGGATCAGCTAAAAAACACTTTGCTGAGAACGTAAATAAATCCAGTCAACTAGGAGAAGGAGCCAGCAGAACGAATCAATTGGAGAAGAACAGTGCAGGAGAAAAATTCTTCGGAAACATCAGAAGACAAATAATAAAAATAAAACAAGTGAGCTTAAAGAAAAGCCAAAGTTCTCCATCCCTTGAACCATCCTACACTACTACTGCGGACGTGACGCCGAATCCAACACAAGACTCATTTCACACAGAAAGAAATGTTTATGAGCATCTGCAATAAGCGGCAACGAGTTTCGCCAGTGAAGATAAACCTTCACACTGTTCCCATAACGTTGCCGGCAGATGAGGTTAGGAAACCTCCTCATGCGCCTCAGACAGATCGGTATCCGTCTTCGATCAAGGAGTACGCAACAGCCCAGAAAATAAGACATTTGAAAAAAATAACAAAATAGTACCTTGTCAGTTTTTTTCAACAGATATAGATGTGTGTGCAAGTGCGTGTGCGTAAAACGTTGAAGACAGACCAGCCACAGTTATACACGATTGACAAATGTAACCTAGTCTATATATCAAAACAGCGCCATCTAACCTAAACATGTTTTAAATTTAATAACACAAAAACAAAGGATTTGCGGCCGTATGTTTATATGAATTTTTGTCTTTTTGGTTTGAGGAACCTGCTTTCTAGTTTAGTAAACGTATTTTTGATACTCCTGCACACACACAAACACACACGCATATATATGCTCTACTCTGTATTGAGCATTCTTTTAAATATAGTATTTGTTGGTTATTGTAATTTATTCCGTATACACCAATCATATACTTGGGTATATATATATATATATATATATATATATATATATATATATATATGCCCAATACAGAGTAGAGTATATATATATATATATATATATGCTCAATACAGAGTAGAGCATATATATATATATATATGCTCAATACAGAGTAGAGCATATATATATATATATATATATATATATATATATATATATATACATACATATATATATATATATATATATATATATATATATATATATATGCTCTACTCTGTATTGAGCACTCTTTTAAGAATAGTACTTGTTGGTTATTGTAATTTATTCCATATACACCAATCATATACTTGGGTATATATATATATTTATCTATCTATCTATCTATCTATCTATCTATATATATATATATATATATATATATATATATATGTAATTTGGTTGGATTGATGCGAGTTTGTGACCGTGGGTTTCACGCCTTTGCGATCGTACGAGCGTGAAACCCAGGCTCACAATGTCACATCAATCCAACCAAATATGTTAGCTCTATCTCTGATATTGAGCGCTTTCTAATAAGTACCGCGCTTATAATATATAAATAATTATATATATGTTCATCTGCGTGTCTACTCAAATATATCAATTCATACATGGCTGAATGTAAAGTTGTTTGTTATTTTGTGATATTTATAATAATGTGAATAAAAAATGTTTATGTCCAAATAAATGTGTGGTTTGCTTGATAAGTAAAAAGCCATATTGAATTTTCCGATAAGTGTTAGTACATTCTGTACCTATTTCGGCAACCTTCCCGTGTATATACGATCAGTGATTCTCCCTTGTGCTTATTTAGTCGTCTGCGAGACGACACTTTGTCAATTCATGCAAAACGCGACAGTGTCAATCTCAGTGGTGTCACTTAAATATTAATCAAGCCAGTCTGAAACAAAATTTGATTAGTGCTGATTCGGTTTCCCTGGATAAAGACAATTATGCAACTTTACACTTTACACGCCCCGTCCATCTCAAAGTCTGTGTCTCACCATATCCGTTTAAATCAATTGGTTTTTCCTAAATTTCTGAACTCTAATTTTACATAATTCTTATATATTCATCTGTCTGGCTATATCTATCTATCTATCTATCTATCTATCTATCTATCTATCTATCTATCTATCTATCTATCTATCTTAGTCTGTTCATTATCTATCTATCTATCTATCTATCTATCTATCTATCTATATATATATATATATATATATATATATGTATATATATACATATATATATATATATAATATATATATAAATTATATATATTCATTATCTCTCTCTCTCTATATATATATATATGTAAATATATCGCAGTCTGTTCATCATCTATCTATCTATCTATCGCAGTCTGTTCATTATCTATCTATCTATCTATCTATCTATCTATCTCCTACATAAATTTATGTATTCCATACCACAAGACTCGCTGAAATCAGTTGACGCGATTTCTGGACGGGTCGAAAAGCTGGTAGTGACTATATCTAATTTTAAATAAACCTCATGCTAAAGGCTTCCCGCTCATATCTCTTTCTTGTAAAATTATAGTTAATAAATAAATTAAAAGAATTTTAAAATGGTGAGTTAGTCTTCAATCACCCTGTATTGTCTAAAACCTCTCTCTCTCTCTCTCTCTCTCTCTCTCTGTCTATCGGTGTATCTATGTATGCATGCACACACACACACACACACACACACACACACATATATATATATATATATATATATATATATATATATATATATATATATATATATATATGTGTGTGTGTGTGTGTGTGTGTGTGTGTAACGTCGTCCCCTGGTCGCAGCGCCAACCGTGTCGTTCTATCCCAGCGTCGGTAGTAACCTATAGCTCCTATAAAACCTCTTACCTGTCTCACTGTCTTAGGTTCTGGCACTTCCCTTATGACTTTCACCTTATCCATGTCGTGTTTAATACCGTCTCCGTTTATAACAAAGCCCAAATATCTAGTCTCCTCCTTCAGAAACTGACACTTCGACAATTTCAATTTTAAGCCGTGTTTTCTTAACCTTCCCAACACTTGTTTTAGATGGAAAAAGTGTTGTTCTACTGTCTCCGAAAATATTAAGATATCGTCCAAATATGCCATGGCAAAGCTCTCGTATCCTCCTAACACTATTGACATCAGCTGTTGGAAGATTCCCGGGGCATTAGCTAAACCGAATGGCATCACCCTGAACTGGAACAGTCCTAGGTGACACGCAAATGCGGCCTTCTCCTTGTCAGCCTCATCAAGGGCTACCTGCCAATACCCTAACCTCAAGTCCAACGTAGAGAAGTACTTTGCTTTCCCTAATAATGCCAATATGTCATCTATTAGTGGCAATGGCACCGCAAACGGCTTCGATATAGAATTCAGTTTCCTAAAATCTACACAAAAACGGTGCCCGCCATCTTTCTTACATACTATTACGATTGGGAAGCTCCAAGGGGAGATCGATCTTTCGATCATCCCAGCTTCCAACATCTCTTCTCCTGCCTCTTCTACAAGGGGTCTTTTATGAATAGGTGTCCGGGGGGTGATCTCCGGTGTCGATTTTCATTTTGACTGTGTGGGTCTGGCCCAATTCCTTGTCTGACTGGGCTACCACATCTCGATTATCCCTCAGCAGACCTCCCACCCTGGTTCTAAATTGATCCGGTGCTAATATATCTTCGTCCACTATTCCTTCTGTTTGCTCTACAAGTTTTCTTCGTTCCTCTTCGAATCTCACCCGATTCAGAGTCCGTAGGGTTAGCGCTTTCCCTATCTCTTCCCCTCTCCTAACCTTTATAGTCTTTTGGGCCTGGTTCACCATCATAATGGGCACTAATTCAGCTGCCTCCACCACCGTCTCACACAGAGTTACCTCATTCTCTTCTAGGCCCGTCCCATCCACAGGGAACAACTGCAGGGGTCCTTTTCCTATTTTCTTCCCTGACATTAACCTACCCTTTCCCGACACCGCCGTTCTAGGGGGTAGCTTTACATCTTCCTCCACCACTATTATTATATCTTCTTCCGGTGGGCATCCCAATGGCGTTCTCTCGCCATTCACTATCAGCACAGTGGGGTTGAACTCTATCTGGGCCCTCTGGCTCCGGAGCCAATCTACTCCCAAGATTGCCTCCGTACACAGGTCGGGGGTTACGTAAAAATTTTGGGTGCTTCTTAATTTCCCAATCCTCACAGGGAGCCTCACCATCTCTTTTATCTTCAGGGGGGATCCATCTGCTTGAGTGACCTCTATGTCCGCTTCCCGTAACCTACTCTTCCGTTGCACCCGCCTGTATGCTTCCTCTCTCAGCAATGACACAGATGCTCCTGTGTCTACCAGAGCTTTCATCGCCTTACCCCCTATCTCTGCTCTACAGGATAGCTCCTTCTCTTGCGTCAGCGAAGAGAACACTTGGGCTTTCCTCTTCCTGGGCCCCCACCTTTGGGTCATCCCAGCCATAGGCGCCGGCAGCAATAAATCACCTTCATTATTCTTACCGGGGGAAGTTCTGCGCTTTTCGCAACTGGGCGGGCCCGGCTGGACCTCTCCCAGTCTCCCGCGGCTGTTCCTAAGGATACAGCTTCTCTTCAAGTGCCCTGGTCTCCTACAAAACCAGCACCTTCTTGCCGGACAGTTCGCCGCAATGTGGCCCACCTGACCACATGTCCAACATTTTGCTCTTTTTCTCTTCAACTGGGCTAACCTCTCGTTTACTCCCGGGGGGGACCTGTCCTCTACCCAAGCGGCTCGCCCGACCACTGGTCCAAGCTTTTATTTCCCTTCTTTTCAACTGGGCCACTCTCCCTCTTAATTCCGGGGTGGCCCGCTGGCTTTTCCCTGGTCTTGTCTCTTGGGCTCGGCCTTCTTTGTTAATATCAGTGGGGCGCCTTTTCTCAGCCCGCACCACTTGGCCAGGTGTCCTTTCTTTCCACACCTGGTGCACCCGTCCTGTTCGAAGTCTGGGGGCAAACCCCACTTCGTCGGACATTCCGCCGCTCTGTGGTCCTCATGACCACAGGTCCAGCAGACCAGCCCGTATCTACCCGGCGTGGGCTTATAAAATCCATCCCTGGTTGACCATGCCTTTCTATTGGGGTCTTCTTCCCACACCTCAGGCTGATCTACTTCTAGCTTGACCGTCCGATTCCACGCGGGGGGTCTTCCGCCTTTCCCCCTTTTTCCGACCTCTTGACTTAGTATCTGGTTCCTTCCACACCTTTTTACCTTTTCCCATACGCCCTGGCTCTCCTTGGCCAGCTCTATTGCCGCCGATAGTCTTACCGACCCCTCTTTCAGCACGTCGTGACGAACAAGCTCGTCACTTAGGGCCTCCACATACAGGTCTGCTAACTGGGCCTGCATGACCGCATTGTCTCTAACCACTTCTAGGAAGGCTAATGATGACAGCTTCCCCGTTCGTGCCCCCAATTCTCCAGGGGTTTCGTCCCGCAGCTGTGTCAGCTTTAAGAGGGCCCTCATGGCCTCTATAGCCGTGCCCTCGTCGGTGAATTCTTTGGTCAATAGTCCCTTTAATCTTTCCCAAGACAAGTGGGGTTGACTCTCCAAGAGCTCCTTCATGAACTCAGAGGCTTTCCCCTTTGTGGCATCATATGCCAGATACAGGGTCTCCTGATCTGTGAGTTCATATATAATTCGGCTCTTCTCCAGGATTGCCAGCCAGTTTTTGAAATCTTTCCCACTGCCGTCAAATGCTGGGATCCTCGGTCCACCCAACAACTTTCTCAAGTCAGGTGACAACCCTTGTCTAACCCCCTCTTCATCCCCCACTGCTCTATCTGAATCATAGTCCGACATATTTAAAGAGAAAGACAATCTACGCAGCAACAATCGAGGTTGGGAAATCAAGCAAAGTGTCCTACCTTACAGACGATTCTGTTCTCGTTCCTCTCGGTCCCGGGTCGTTTTGAGTCCTATTCGAAATTTCTCAGCAACAGCGGTCGATCCAGGATCCTGTCCTGCTGTCACGGTACTAATTGTGGCAGTGGCTGTTCCAGGGTCCTATCCTCTGGTCACGGCACCAGTTGTGGCGTCGTCCCCTGGTCGCAGCGCCAACCGTGTCGTTCTACCCCAGTCTACCACGGCACCAACTGTGACGTCCTACTTTGATTCCCAGTCTGCCTACCCACGTTGTGATTTGATCTAGGCAGAGGAAATCAGTCATCGGGGCCGTACTGCAAACCGAGTTCAACGGGGGTGATACCACAAAAATACGCATAAAAGGCAATAAAATGAAAACTCAAAAGTTCAAAGTATCAAAGAAAAAGGTAACAAACTTTATGTCTAGTTGTTCGATACATAGGACTGCATCTATCTCCCGACCCGTTCTATGGATTGTGACACGTCGTTTTCCGCTAGGCAAGTTTTAACACTTCAAGTCGTCTGCTCTTTAAGAAATTGGTGTTTCGGTTGGTCTTTGGACGAAAGTCAAAAGAAAAACTTATTTCGTTGATCTGGATCTAAGTCGCTCTTCAAAATAATTGTTGTTGGTTTGAAGAGATGGGTCGGATTTGTGCGTGAATCCTGGTCAGCTATCTGCGAGGATTGCCTCAACCGGAGACTGACTCTGGGAATTGCTGGGACTCGACTCATTTCTGCTCGTTGTGGCTTCGTTTATACGGGCGCCGACCAAAACCGGGGTGAGTTTGTCGGCGCCGGGGGGTTCCTCGATAATTCTAAATACATATCCACCTCTCTGGTTAGGAATTTCCACCTTTTTCCATTTTTGGGAACCTTTCCTCACTCCCACCTTCTCATCATACTTCATACTCATACTGCCCTCTCCACATCTTCGTGGGAACCTCTCTTACTCATCCTCCAGATGGGCGGCAACAGCCTCCCTCGTGTATCACGTGATCACCACTCGACCAATGATGTCTTAGTCGGGCGTGGACGAATCTGCGGCTTTGTTTCAGGAAGAAAAAAATATCTTGCTAAAAAAAAATTATCTCTTCCCTTTTCTTCCCCTTAATGGTTTATCATTTTTCCAGACGCGAACGGGACAATATGACAATGGCGGCCATAACTCTTGTTCT
Source organism: Acanthosepion lycidas (assembly GCA_963932145.1). Taxonomy (NCBI): domain Eukaryota; kingdom Metazoa; phylum Mollusca; class Cephalopoda; order Sepiida; family Sepiidae; genus Acanthosepion; species Acanthosepion lycidas. Next base: position 50,981,581 of record OZ010609.1, on the reverse strand, counting down.
ACACGTGGTTTACGTCAGGTATTTTATCTCTAATTATCAGAATGTGTGGTCTTCTTGACACGGTCTCAAAAAAAAAAAACATCTCCAAAGCTCCAGTCGGTCTGTCGCCTCGAAGAAAGAAAAAAAAACACATTCATTTTCTTTTGGCACAAATTCCTGATGACAAAATTTTATTATCGCAGGCCAAGGATGCTCGTGGGTGTTTTTTTTAATTTTTCATATCTGTCCAAGTCCTTTTAGTTGTCTGTTTTTCGTCACTTAACGAAATAACATTTTCATTTGAATTTTTCCTTCTCTTTCTCTGGCCAGCCGGTCTATAGTTGATAATAAGATGTCTTCCCGTACCAATAGTTTGTTTTCATATCCTTAGATAGCACAGCCGATGCCAAAGCATATCTTATTCTTTTCTTCTTTCCCTTTCTTTTTTACTCAGATTTTCCCTGTCATTCTAATGACACTCTTTCGCCATTTGTTACTTATCAAAATATCCTTTTATCCATTGTCTCTTAGCTGTGTGTATGTTCTTGCTTATCACTCACGATTCGGTTCTTAGCCTCTCCTTTCCTTCTTTTCTTTCCTCTCCCTTTCTGCCTCGTTAATTGTGCCACATGTGTGTGTATATATATATGTGTGTGTTTGTGTGTACGTGCGTATGTTAATGGTCAGAATTGAATTAGAGCAGAGAAGTGTAGTATTTAAAAGTGCTCAATACACATATAAAAAGATAACAGTTTAACATGTAGAGCTTTTACATATGGAAAATTAAGACATCACTTAAACTGGTTGATGTTTTAATTTTCTATATATATATATATATATATATATATATATATATATATACACACACACACACACACAAACACACACACACACACACATTCATATATATATATATATATATATATATATATATATATATATATATATATATATATATATATATATAGTATTCTAACGTACACTGATGCAGATGCTGGTTCTTCCTACAAAAGGCTATCCGAGGTTCTAATCCTACCAGATATCATATTGTTTTTAGAACGTTTTCTCGAATGCGTAATACGGTTTAAAAATCAACAAAAAGTATAAGTGTTTGTACATATGTCGTTTCTCTTGAAAGAAATAAACTGCAGCTGGACATTAGGTTTATACTAATATTTTTGATTACTACCTCTGAGTCACTAATAAACCAACGGAAAAATTTACAAGATGTACATAATCGACATCATATTACGCACGTTTCACTCGAATACGATTCACGCTGTCTGGGTTTCCTTCATTTTGACCTGTACAACCGTTGTCACAAGACAAGCGTCGTTTGTACAGAGATTTATTATTTTTTCTAGATATTATACATGTTGGCAGTTTATTTTAAAACCAGTATTAGCAGGTGGACATTAAAGCATCATTTGTCTTTTATTGTTTTAGTTGCTGTTATTATTTTTATTAACAGAGGCGAGCGCTTTAAGAGAGTAAAAAGAAATGAAAAACACATTGTTTAGCAATGTTTAACAATATAACAACAGAGCTTATGGAAAATTTTATTACAAAAGACTATAATTTTGACAAAGATATTAAGATACCCTTTCTGAAAAGTATTATTCAAAATCTATAAATGTTGCGAGTAATAAAACACATGAGGATATTTACGTATATAAACTGCTAATTACACTCCTCGGTTTAATGAACCGAAAGACAGGAGAGTTCTATAAGATTATACGAAAGTTTTTTTTTTTTTCTTATTAATTTCTCTTAGTAACTAATCAAATAAGGGAACATTTCAAGATTAACAAGATCACTATCATATTACGCACGTTACACTTACATGCCATTCATGCTGGATGCGTTTCTTTCATTTTGACGCATTGATTACCAGTACAGCCGTTTTCTTAAGACAAGCGACGTTTGTACAGAGATTTGTCATTTGTTCTAGATGTCTTTTTTTGATATTATACGTGTAAACCAATTTTTAAACGTAACTTAAAAGAGGCAGACCTACTGTCGAAATATTGATGAACATCGTCAAACACCTCCTCTTTTATTTCTCTTTTCTTAAATACCAATCTTTTCTAACGGTTGAAAAATATTGGGACAATTACGTCGATCATTTTTTTATTTTTTGTTATTATTATAATTATTATTATTATTATTATTATTATTATTATTATTATTATTATTATTATTATTATTATTTTCTTTGAATTCTGGTGTGTAGTCATTTCTTTCTAGCTCCCGACCATAGACCTAAGATTAGAACTGGCATAATGATATTGTCCACTGGGCAATTTAACAAAAAAATACACACGTTTATCTATTTTGCATAGATAAAGCCCTACGTAAGGTGAGGGCTGTACTCGTAAGAACTTGTTTTGTATTACTTTAAGGCATTGACTACCAGGAATCTCTTCAATGGGTCTATTGGAATCTTTTCCAATCAATCCGGGGTCTCAATCTACAACAGGTATTGTTGATGTTCTCATGTATCACATTTTTATGATTTCAACGTACTTGTATTTTGATAGTTTTTAGAATATCTTTAAAGATACATTGCAGTCTGCAGGGACTGCCATATCAATAAGGAGGCAATAATTTTCTTTCCGTTTTCTACTAATGATCTCTGGGGGATTATCTTTGTTTTTTCTGTCTGTGTGTATTATGAAATGTCATAAAATTGTTGCAGGTCCTATCTCCGTAAGCAGGTCTGGGTATGTGTTCATAACAATTTTTTTAGGTTTTTCTTTCGTAGAAGTTGCAAATTTTCCAGTGCAGATACTGGCCCACTCTGTCATGCTGTGTTTTATATTCAGTGGGTGCTAACACCATGCAACCTGATACAAGATGGTCAATTGTTTCTAGATATTTATCACAGAATCTACATTTTGGGTTAACACAATTTTTCAATATTTGTACTTGTGCAGCAAGAATATAACCTTCTGTTTCAACTTTCAACCCTGCACTACATCGTCACTGATAGGTACGGGGTTTGTCTATGTTAGCTTGTTTGGTACGGGCAGAGTATTGACAGTGAAGCGGTTTACCGTGCCATCTTTTCTGTATCTGGTCGGTTGCATTTGCTTTTGCTTTATTTTTAAGTATTTTCCAGCTTCATTCAATGTATTGTGCTTTATTTTATTTCTTCACTGATTTGAAACATCATTTTGAATTTGTTGGCTTCCTTTATTGCTGAATAAAGTCGCTTACTACTTTTATATTGTTTTCATCATCCAATCTTCTGTAATTTTCAGGTGTCTTTAAAAGCAAACTGTTGAGGTTTTATAAGACAGTTCTAGTTGAACTAATCCTCTGCCTCTTTCTGATCTGGGGACGTACAGACGATCAACATCAGTTTTGCGATCATGCATGCGGTGGTAGGTGAGAAGATTTCTCGTTCTGGCATCCATTTTATTAGGGTCAGCTATGTTGAAATTCAGCACGGTATTCAGTACCAGACGCAAAGTATTTTTACCTTCTCCTCCATTCGGGTATACTTCATTCCATCTTCTTAGCTAATTCCTATTTACTTATAGGATTCATTATGTTCCAGTCCCTTAAACTTTGTGACAAAATCTAAATCTATTGAGTGTGTTTCTGTAATTCACCATTTTTTGAATGTTACTTTTTCCACATTTATCTAATCCGAAATCTATACCTATGTCGTCGCTGAAACATTTTCCATTATTGAGGAGACATTTCAAATCATTGTTGTCTTTGACAAAGATTTTGAGATCATCCCCATAGAGTAGGTGATTGAATATTTTCTTGACAGATAAAAGAGAAGTGGTAACATGAATTCTCTTTGAATAATTCCTCGTCGGATATTCAGCTTTGGGATGATGCATTTGGTGGCAGTTGAGAAGCTCTTTCATTTTGGCTTCTGTCCGCTTAATGTCAGATATTGTCAAATTAAAGATGTTGAAACTGTATTGCACCACAGGGGCAGCCAAAATGTTTATGGCTGATATTCTGTTTTTTTTTTTTGTTTTTTTTTTGTTTTTTTTTTTAAATTTCAGCTCGGTATTAAGTAACAGACGAACACGTCGGTGGTATTCTTTTCTTAAATTGTCCTTAATTTTGGTATGCTATATTTGATTTCCTTCGCTAATTCCAAGGTACCGATATGCTTCATCAAGTTCCAGTTTTCTAATCTTTGTGACAAAATCTAAATTTATTTGGTGTGTTTGTGAATCTCCCTTCCTTGAATATTACTTTTGCACATTAATCTCATCCATGTAGGGTACGTCATTGAGTAATTTCTTTTTTTAATTTGTAACCATAACTTTTATTGTTTAGTTCATGCGTAACAGAGATTAATGTCATACAAAACAGAAGGGTTGGCAGGGAGACTCCTTGAAAGGTTCCTCGTCGGATATTCTGGCAGTTGGCGATGTCAATGCCTCTGGTTAGATTTAGGTATAATGTGGTTTTCAACATTCCCATGAGGTGTTTAAGGTAATTTACTATCACGGGGAGACTTTTTACTTTTCTAAAGTCTTAAGGATACAAGAGTGTGGTACACTATTAAAGGCTTTACGGTAATCGACCCACGGTACGCTAAGATTTCTACCTCGTCCCCTGCAATTTTCCAGGATAATTTGTTTATCAGTAGTTGATATTTGCCACCATATAAGACTCTTCTACATCTCTTTTTGTTCCAGTGGAAGAATATCCCTTATCAGTAAACTACAGTTAGAAATAGCTTCATGACATTTTTCACCTATAATTTGTTTTGTAAAAAATCACACACATTTTACATAAATAACGATATTTTTAATATGTGAGCTGTGCTTATTATAAAAATGTTGGGTATTTCTTTAAGCAATGGATTGCCATGGACCCCTTTTATTAACTTTCCCCAATCAAGGCTAGGTCCCGACCAGCACTGCAATTGTTGATGTCTTCAAGTACCAAATTTTTTAGATTTCTTTTTGAAGATCCTTCTATTTGGATGTTTTTTTTTTGTTTTTTTTTGAAGATCTTCAAATATACATTAGGAATACAATATACCAAATGCAGAAACGATCACAAGATAAACCTATTCAGGGTCAATACTCCACCCGTACAAAAAAGCTGATGACGACAAAATCTTTACCCATCATATGTTACATAGTGTAAGGTTAAAAACTGTAAGTGAAGGTTTTATTCTCGGTGCACAAGACCAATGCTTGCTAATTCGAAGAAAAAGAAGAATTTGAAGAGACAGAAGAGTATGAAGAACAAGAAACTGAAGTACAAAAATTTGAAGTAAAAGAAGTATTTCAAGAAGAGGAAGAATTCAAAGAAAATAATAATTTAAAGAAAGAGAAGAAAAAGACAAATTTAAGAAAGAAGAAGAATTTGAAAAAGAGTTTGGAAATGATAAATATGAATTAAAAAAGATTAAGGTTAAAAACTGTAAGTGAAGGTTTTATTCTTGCTGCACAAGACCAATGCTTGCTAACTATTAGCTTGGTGCAAAAATAATATCGGTTTTTGACGTATTTTTTAACGTCAAAAACCGACATTATTCTTGCACCGACCTAATAGAAATTACCAAGCTCAGATACTGACAAACTGTTTTCGGCCAAAATGCAGATTCTGTGATAAATGTCTAGAAAGAATGATTCATTTTGCATCCGGTTGAATAATATTGGCACTAATTGGATCAATATCTACATTGGAAAACATGCAGCTTTTACGGAAATGAAATTCTAAGAAATCGGTATGAATACCATCTAGACCCAGTTCCAGAGCCAGGACCTGTAACCATTTTAAGGCGACATTGCAATACACACAGACAGAACAATCAAAGCTAATCGCCCAGATATTGAGATCATAGGCCACAAAAGCAGAATGTCCACCCGTATGTCTTCTACCAGCAGACTGTAATATATATTTGAGGATCTTCAAAAATCTATCAAAGTACACGGACTTTGAAATCGAAATCTCAAAAATGTGGTACCTGTGAATATCATCAACTGATGTAGTTGGAATTCTAGATTTGATTAGAAAAGGTTCCGATAGACTCATTGAAGGGATCCCTAGTAGCATAAGCCTTAAAGCAATATGAAGAATTGTACCTTATGAAGTGCTTTATCTATGTAAAATGTGTTTGATCACATGTCTTTATTTTTGTGGGTGGGGGTGTTCAAAAATATTCAGTAAATTTCATGATGCAATATCTGAGCTTAGGTCTCTGGTTAATACCCGGAAAAAAAGAAAATACATCAAAGGAAATATTTTTTGGTTGGGTTTCTTTTACGGAATATCAACCTCAATCGGTTATTTAATGCCGACAAATTTCTTAATGCTGGTAATATTTTCTTTCAAAATAAATTATAGTTAGTAATATCTTCTTCTTCTAAAAATATATTGCTGGTAATATATATATATATTTTTTTTACAAAGTATTTCTGATATGTTTTTAAAAAATTATTTTTACACTTTCATAGTGTTTTGACCACAGTTTGGGTGTCAACTCTTTGCCCATAGATGGGACCCTAACAAGTCCTACCGCCCCGGGTCACGGTGGGCCTGGGAACATCAGCAATTAAGAGGTTGTTCCACGTTCCTCAAACACCTCATGATCAGAGGCCTTGCTGCTGGATGTAATTTATCGTCTTATCCAGGACGCGGATGTAGTTTGCCGTCATACCTAGTACAAAAAAAAGGAAATAAACTTATAATCATAATAACAACTTTGAGTCGGGGTTGATATATATTTTAACATAAATAATTTCCTTGTATTACAAGCGAGTCAGGACATTACATAGTACTGGCCAAAAAAAAAAAAGCAAAGAAAATATAAGGGCCCCTTGATCGACCGCCTCCACCTGTATGCGTGGGTCCCTCTTAATTGATGTTATTCCCAGATCCACCCTGACCCGGGGTAGCAGCACCTGTTAGGGTCCCAGTTATGGGCACATAGTGGAATAACAGTACCTTTTTACAATAAAATGACCCAAAATGCATTTTTATAACAAAATAACAGTCAATGAAAAACCAAAATGTATAAGTATACACATTTCTAGTGAAATTACCAACATAATCTACAAAATATAAATCTAAAAACATACCTTTAATCTGCAAGTATAAAATTATATAGAAAATATCTATAGGTGAAAGCCCTTCGGCATTATATAACTCATATGTTGATATGGCCATAAGCAAAATCAGCTAAGCAACAAAGGTATGCTGCTGCTGCGTCGTCGTCGTCGTCGTCGTCGTCGTCGTCGTCGTCGTCGTCGTCATTGTTGTTGTTGTTCTTCTTCTTCTTCTACTTCTTCTTCTTCTTCTTCTTCGCCGTGTTCCTACAGCACTTTAGTTAATATGACGATGCATTATCACTTAATAAATTGTTTTTTTTTGTTTTAGTTTTTTTTTTATCTCTCCTTAACACTATTGTGTCATCCAGTCACTCAAACTTGTTTGGCAGGTTCATACGTTGCTTTCCTCTGTCCCTCTTACCCTCAATCCATCTAGTGAGCCTCAAATTTATCTAGCCATTTCAAATGTAAAATAATTAGACCTTGCCGCCAATCTAGTACTGCGCTTAAATTCATAAAGCCTGATTTTTGAGTTTTACTTCGCGTTGCTAGAAGATTTACGCGGAAAACTAAAATCAATATGCTCTGAAAACAAACCACGTCATCGAAAATCATTCGGTTACCTTGTAATTAAATAGAAAATATCCATTTTCTTCCTTCAACTTCTATAGAGCATCTTTTTTTCCCATTAATAACGAACAACGTATTTTCAGGGGAAATTCATATTGTCTCCTTGATGGGTTTTTTTCTCGGTTTTACGCTTCACGTTTTCAAATTTGTTAATCACCTGACGATCTAAATAGAATCAACCTTAATTCGATAGCGTTAGGAAGAGGAGGGGACACGCAAAGAAAAAAGTAGTAAAAATGGAAATCAAAATTATTAACTGAATTTAATTTTAACTGATACCATTAAAATAAAGAAGCTGGAAGGTATCAGGTGAAGACAAAAGAAGATTGTAAAAGGACACAAAGTAGTATTACGAAAATTAATATAAAAAAAAAAAAAAAACCTACTATATTTGAAATAAACGAGAACAAAACATCGAAGGAGGCAAAAGAGGAGGAGAAAATTATATAAAAAAAAAAGAGAGAAAGGGAATGGGGTTTATCAAAAAAGAAAAAAGAAAGAAAGAAAGAAACGTTATAATAACTATAGCTTCATTTTTTTTTTTAAATACACACAAAAAAAAAAATGGGAAAAAAAAGGGCAACCGTAAGATAAAAATGAACAAATAAAGGACGGGAAAAATGAATTGAAAAAGAAGAAACGAAGACAATGCCATAAAGGATAAAAATATAAAGCTAAGTGAAAAGAATGCTGGACAGAAGCCTTAAGCATTGTTGAAGAAAAGAAAAAAAATATAATGAATCTATAGAAATAATCAGAAAAATATCAGCAAAAAATATAATCAGTTGCATCTTAATGTTAAAGTATTCGCTCCATCAGCGCGAGTATAACATGATTGAAATTTTAAAATAATAATAATAATAATAATAATAATAATAATAATAATAATAATAATAATAATAATAATAATAATAATAATAATAATGCGTACGTCAGGCCTTAAATCTGCTAGCGCCTTCCGTTTAAAGTTAACCAGATTTTAAAGTTGATTTAAGACTATGCAGGCAGTTGTTAGGGAATTGAAATAATAGCAAAATGCAAAAGGGGTAAAGAGCGTTCTTTTTAGTGTAACGAAATTTAAATTTATAACCAATCAAATGGATATAAGAGGCTGGAAAGAGCTGGAAGGTATGAGAGGAGTAGGAAGGAGAAAAAGGGTGATTCGAAAAATAGGAATGGAAACAAGAAATGTTACAAGCTTCAAGAAGAAGGAAAATTAAGTGAATCACGGAAAAAAAAAAAGAAAATAATATAATATAATACTAGTGGATAATGATGCCAACAAAAAAGAAGAAAATAATTTAATAAAGAAGAAGAAGAAGAAGAAGAAGAAGAAGAAGAAGAAGAAGAAGAAGAAGAAGAAGAAGAAGACGAAGAAGAAGAAGACGAAGAAGAAGGAGAGGAAGAAGAAGAAGAAAAACAACAACAACAACAATAATAATAATAATAATAATAATAATAATAATAATAATAATCAGGCATCATGAGAATGAGAGAAAAATAAATGAATAAAATAAAGAAGTATAATAAAGTGCCGAGGATAAAAAGTTTGAAGAAAGAAATTTGAAGATGAAGAGGGGGAAGAAAGATTTGAAGAAATATAATTTGAAGAAGAATTAGAATACGAAAAAATTAAAAAAAAGAATTTGAAGAAGAATTTAAAGAACAATTTCAAGAAGCAAAAAAATTTGAAGAAAAAGAATTTGAAGAAGAAAAATTTGAAGTAAAAGAATTTGATGAATTTGAAGAAGATAGGGAAGTATTTGATGAATTTGAAGAAGATAGGGAAGTATTTGATGAATTTGAAGAAGATAGGGAAGTATTTGATGAATTTGAAGAAGATAGGGAAGTATTTGATGAATTTGAGCACGATGAGGAAGTATTTCAAGAAGAATAAGGATTTGAAGATGAAGAATTATCTCAAGAAGAATTTGAAGATGAGGAAGAATTAGAAGAAGAAGAAGAAGAATTTGAAGATGAAGAAGTATTTGAAGAGGAATTTGAAGAAAAGGATAAATTTGAAGAACAACTGGAAAAAGAAAAAGAATTTGAAGAACAAGAAGAATTTGAAGAAAAAGAATTTGAAGAACAAGAAGAATTTGAAGAAAAAGTAATTTGATGAAAAAGAAGAATTTGAAGAGACAGAAGAGTATGAAGAACAAGAAATTGAAGTACAAAAATTTGAAGTAAAAGAAGTATTTGAAGAAGATGAAGAATTCAAAGAAAATAATAATTTAAAGAACGAGAAGAATTTGAAGAAGAAGAATTTGAAGAAGATGAGGATGAATTTCAAGAAGAAGAAGAAGAAGAATTTGAAGATGAAGTATTTGAAGAAGAATTTGAAGTAGGTGAGGAAGAATTTTTAGAAGAATATTAACTCGAAGTTGAAGTATTTGAAGAATGTGAAGAAAAAGAAGAATTTGATGAGAAAGAATTTGAAGGAGAAGTAGAATTTGAATAATAATAATAATAATAATAATAATAATAATAATAATAATAAGAAGAAGAAGAAGAAGAAGAAGAAGACAAATTTAAGAAAGAAGAAGAATTTGAAAAAGAGTTTGGAAATGATAAATATGAATTAAATGTAGAATAAAAAAAAAATAACAACCAGAGCAAGAGGCATAAGGACAAGAAGAAAAAAAATGAATGTATTCTACGAATTAATTTACTTTGCCATTTTTTACCAGGGTAGCCGAGAAACCATACAGAATATTGAAAATTGTACGGATTCAGATCATACGAAATCAATAGAATATGCATATGCTAAAACGTAGAGATTCTGCCTATTGTAATCCTAGCATTTAGACAAGTATCAGAGAATTTTGCCCTTTTGCTAAAAATATGAAATTAAACAGAGGGTCTTTATGTGCTGTAGAAGTGCAGTTTGCTTGGCACAGTACAAGCAGTTAAGTACTGAACACCTAATTTCGTGTAATGTCGCTTGATACACAGTAAGTCAAAATTAGCTAACATCCAATAAACTATGCGAGAGATAAAATATAATAACTGCCTGACTGCTACAACAGATACTGGACTCATTACGATTAACCTGAATTGATTTTGGGTGTCAAAATGTTCATGTTTTTTTCTTGGTGTATTAACACTGACTGCCCTAAATTCCACTATCACAGATTTACTATACTGACTATAGTTAGTTACGTCTATCTGTTCGTGAGTGGTAGAAGTTGGTGAGCACCGTGACCGAGTGTCGAGAGTGTTTTCACTTAGCTGATTATTGTTACCTTCAGAGTTTCGTAAATTGATCCTTATGGAATGTACTGCACCAGGTGTCTCATCGAAAAGTGTGGTTGGTTCTGCACAAGGCCTTCACAGCTATAAGGAAATCATATGTGCTGGTGTCCTTACTGTCGGTTACCAGGAACTGAGTTGCCTCGCCCCATACATCGAATACAACGGGAGATTCCAGAATATATATATATATATATATATATATATATATATATATATATATATATATATATATATATGCATGCGTGTATGCGTGTATTTAGGCAGAAACCTTCATTCAAACGCGTTTCATTAAATAATATAGACGTATTAAGTCTATTTTTAAATGAATCCTTTCTAATTCTCTAATTATCTTCTGGATGTGAATATGAAATTCATCAAAAAAGACGCAGCGGTTTGTTGTTAACCCAAGTACTTTCGATGTTCTCACAGATTCTCACCAGGGGTGAATTACGAATACAATCTGTAAGCATTCTGATAGTGACTTTGCAAACACGCGCAAACACGCTCTGCTATAATAATTTTCAGATTAACCGTTGTGTTTACGATGTTTGTAAACAAGAATTCCCAATGCAAGGCCGATAGCCAGAAATGTTAATATTGCAAATGATAAATTTCAAAATGATGTTAAATGTTAGCCAACAAATGCATTTTAAATAATTTCTACTATATTTATAATAAATTTTGTTCAGTGTTGGTTGCTTGCTTTTGATACAGTGTGCTCGTGGACTTGATGTCTTTTTTTTATTATTTTCGTGGTGTAGTATCCTGGTGTGTCAACAAGTAGTCGTCAAACCAATATATGTACTTATGCTTTTGTCATAGATGTGTGTGTGTGTGTTTAAGTTGAAGAGGGCAACAGCCAGGTCGTAACATAAGCGATTTGGGTTATAAAACCTGAACTTATGTCTAAGGGAAGACTAAATATAATCGTCTTCAGTGCAACGAATGCCAAATAATTGACGTGGCCATTGTTGCTAATAACCACAAATATAACAGCGAAGCAAATAGAGAAGATGAGTAACTATTAGGTTGGTGCAAAAATAATGTCGTTTTCTCACATATGTGAGAAAACGACATTATTTTTGCACCAACCTAATGCTTTAAACTGAAGGTTATAGTTAATTTCCGTCAGCAAAAGAAATATTATGGCCAACCCAGGATGCCCATCTCCCCACTAGGCAGTACTTTTCCTTCGGGAGGTAGCTGTGTTTGTCCGGCTCCGAAAGGGTTCCCAAAAGGTTAAGTGCCGAGGGGCTTGGGAATTTTTTGCACGGTTTTGTCGTTAAATCCACTTTAAACTTCGACCTTGTGTCTCATTCGCTAGCGACTTGAGCTCGCTGAAAAAATACACCCTTGTGCAAATTCATTGAAAAAAAAAACACTTTAGTTTCATTCTTTCACCATACAGCCCCTTTTAAACCCACTGGAGCGACAGGGCGATTTCTATTTTTTCTTCAGATTTGGTCATTTGCAGTGGTGAGCAGTAATATGAATCTACTTTCGTTGTGTATGTTGAAATTTGTTTCGCAAAATATTGAGACCTCCGTGATTTCATCAGATTTAAATCACGACCAGACACTATTTTCTCGACTGTCGATTAGTTGTCTTACGGCCATTTTCTGCAATGAGCCTTACTCAAAGGAAGCGTATGAAAAATGTAACGCTGCGCCAACACACTGGCAAGTCTTACCAGTGAGCAAATCAAAGTACTATAGACTGGCGGGGAAATATTCCTGATTTAAATCCAGTCGAGAATCTGTGGTCAATCTGCAAGGAACGACTTCGTGGAATAATGGTCATACGAAGTACTAACATGTGCATTGGGTCCTGTTTCATTGCAAAATATGGAAAGAAAGTAAATAATAACGGAATTATTCGTTTTGCTTTAATTAATTTGCACAAGGGTGTACATACTTTAAACTGAAAGTTGAAATTGCAAGATTTTTTTTGTAATTGCGGAGAAAAATGCTAGCCATCCTGGTAGTGATTGGAGCACTCGGTCCTATAACACTGAATTTCAATAAATATATCAAGAAAGTGGAAAATAATAATTGTTGGTGCTACAGAAATCTGTTAATTTTGTTACATCAACAATGCTTACTGTATGACTGAAGTCTCAGTAGTGGGTTGATTGGCTGTATCCTCCCTAGTCTCTCAAGACATCAACACAAAAACAATACTATGATACATTCTAAATAATAGTAATACTTGTATCTATCATTCGGACTAGGAGAAGGAGAAAGATACTGCTAAAAGAAATGTAGAAGACGTTACAAAAGAAGGAAAACAAAAGAAAGAAAAAAAAATGAGAAGATTGTAACATTACGATAACATATTAATGAGAACACATAACAAAAATGGCCGGATTTTTTATATTAAAGAAATAAATGAGCAATACCAGAAAGTAGAGGAGGGTTATGGCAGAAAACTAGCGATTGAAAAAGAAACAATGGAAAGAAAGAAAACGAAAAAAAAAATAGAGAGAGAGAATAGGATTAAATGACTAACAAGAAATAGAAAGAATTGCCTTAGATGAAACAATATAAAAACAAAAATAATATAAACTTGGAGTTTGTCAGAAAAAAATAAAAGGAGAAAAAAATCCTTGGAGTGATTTTTCTTAATACTAAAAGGAGAAAGATTAAAAATTGTAAGATTAAATGAAGCAGAAAGATGATAGGCTCCAGAAAAAGGCGAATAATGATAACTGTCAAGTGGAACAGAACATTAATTCTTGGCGCTAAAACTGGCAAAATTAATACCGTAAACATGAAAAAGCTTTTTAATTTCAGTCAGGAATTTTAGACTTAGTATGTGATGAAGAACAAATCGAATAGAAGCAAAGAGGATGTAAATGAATTAAGATTAAAAAAGAATGAATGTCAAAGAATGAAAAATTGAATGAAAGGAGAAAAAAAGAAGAAAATAAGTGATGTGAGCACAAAGTCAGGACCACAGAAAGAAACACACGGAACACGGATTAGAGGTAAGAAAGATATATTAAACAAAAAGGTTACAAAGATAGTGTAAGTGTAAGCGGAGCTTACTAGGTCCTAGTGTCCAATATTGGTAGTCGTACGCGGCTGATACTACGGTATTAGAATACTCTCTCTCTCTCTCTCTCTCTCTCTCTCTCTCTCCTCCCCTCCCCTCCCCTTCCTCTTCTTCTTCTCTCCTAGAGTGTTATGTCGCATACTTTATATAGTCCTGGAGGAGTCCATGTTGTAGGTATGTTACGGTCTCAAAATAATAAGTTATGCTAGATAATGAGAAAAATGAAAGAAATTCAAAGGTGAAGAATGAATGAAACTTAAAAAATGAATGAAAATAAAAGAAGAAAATAACGAATTTAAGTTAAGTGAGAAAAAAAGGATAAACATGAATGAAATTAAAAGAATAAAAAATGTGAAAGACAAGAACGAGAAAGTCTATATTTCTGAGATGAGGCATTATGTACATTATTTACATTATTCGGACTATTGTCCTCATCTTTGTCGCCATATTTATCGTTTCGGCCGTTGTACACTCCGGCCTTCTTCAGGTGGTTGGAATCTCGAACTGAACCCTTTATTTCGCTTACTGGGGTAGACTGTTCTAGTTCCACGTGCCATGTTTAATGGATGTCAGTTATCAGTTATCTCCTGCTAATTTTCCCTCTGAAGTTCTCCACTGCCTTAACCGGGTATTGAACTCACACTCTTTGGGTCTTGTCACTGGATCTAACCAACGCCTTTATCCACTGCCATGTGTCCTTGAGGTTAGATCCAGTGACAAAGAGTGTGAGTTCAATACCCGGTTAAGGCCGTTCGAAATTCCAACCACCTGAAGAAGGCTGGAGCGTACAACGGCCGAAACGTTGTGCTAAATATGGCGACAAAGATGAGAACAAGTCCGAATAATTGAAATAAGGAACGAGAAACTTAGAGTAAAAGTATTAGGTTGGTGTAAAAATAATGACGTGATAATGTCGTTTGTGACGTTAAAAATACGTCAAAAAACGACATTATTACGTCATTATAGAAGAAGAACGAATTTTAATGAGAAAAAAAATAAGAAAATTCGAAGGGAAAAATAGAATGAAATTCGAAGGAGAAATGTGAATGAAAGTCAAAAAAGAAGGGAATAGACGAATGAAAGACAAAGAAGGCGATCAGTGAACGAAATTGAAAGGAAAGATTAAACGAATGAAATTAAAGAAGCATAAAAATAAACAAAATTCAGATAAGCAGAAAAATGAATGAAAGTCGAAGAAGAAGAAAAAACAAATGGTAGAAAATAACAGATGAATGAACATCAAAGCAGGAGATATTTAAATAAAATTAAGAAAGTCAATGAATGAAAGATGATAAAGGAGAAAAAGGAAATAAATACAAACGAATGACTGAAAGAAAAAAGAAAGAGGAAATGAATGAAAGAAAGAAGGAAAAAATGAACAGAATAAAAAAAATGAATAGAGGTCGGTGAAGTAAAATATGAATGAAGTTCAGGGAGGAGAAAAAGCAAATGAAAATACAAGGTAGGTCAGGGAAGGAAATGCAAGAACGAATGTCAATGACGGAGAAAATGAATGACAGAGAAAAAGAAAAATGAATAAAATCAAAAAAGGGTGAGATGTGAATCGAAGAAAAATGAATGAAAAAAAAAGAAGGAGAGAAACTAAGTTAAATTAAACATGATATAAATTTGGCTGGTCAACTTCAACGCTTCTAAGACAAAACTGCTCTCTATTAATCACCACAGATATCCTTCCCTCCATTAGAATTTTTAACGCTCAACTTCTCGAGAGCAACTCGCTGCGGCTTCTCGGTCTCACGTTGACTGCTGACCTGAGATGGAATAATTACATTGAGTCAATTGCCTCGTCCACTGCAAGGAAAGTTGGCTCCCTGAGCCGCGCCAGGAAGTTTTTTCTCCCCGGAGTCGATTCTCCAGATCTACAAATCAACAATTCGCCCTTGCATGGAGTATTGCTGCCATATATGGTCTGGTGCCCCTTCTGTTTGCCTCGAGTTTCTTGATATACTCCAGAGGCGTATATGCAATGTAGTTGGCCCTGCTCTGTCGTCTCCTCTACAGTCACTTTCTCATAGACGTGCCGTTGCCTCCTCTGTCTGTTCTACAAATACTTCCATGGAAATTGCTCCGAGGAGCTGCATTCGCTGGTTCCCAGACGTCATGAGTTCAAGCGCCATACAAGGCTGGCATCCCGCTCTCACCCCTTCACTGTCGAAACACCTAAATGTAACCGTCTTTTCTACTCCAATAGCTTTATGTCTCGCACCTCTCGCCTTTGGAACTCCCTTCCCTATTCCTTTTTTCCCTGTGAGCTATAATCTCCAGCTATTCAAGTGTAATGTCAATCGACATCTCCAGTTGCCTTGATCTATCCACTACCCTCATCCTTTCTTCTATCACTCCTATCTGATCTTACTCTAAATATTCTGTAACCCCTTGCGTCCTAGTGGCTTCCCGCCTTGCTTGGGGTGAAATGCTTAAAAAAAAAAATGAACGAAATTCGATGGAGAAAATGAATGAAAGTCAGTGACTATATTTAGTCACCCCAACACGTGGCCATCATGTGGCACAAGGCCGGTTTAACGTGGGATCTCCGAGCCCGTGGGCTCGGCGAAAAATATGCCCATTGAACCAGTATAAACTGGTTCAGGATTGGTTTACCTCCCCGAAAGAGAATCCGCCCTTTGGCGTAGGCTCCTTCGGGTTCATCCCCGCCCGAAGGCAGAGAGTTCAACTGATCAGCCGGTCGACCGAGAACGACTGACTGACACACACACACACATCCATTCATACATATATACATATGAAGAAAAATATATGGAAAAAAAAATCCGAATATGCAAATATGCTGTTTTAATGTTGTTTCAATGTCGAAAGTCAAACGTTTCGGTCTAGTAGACCTTCTTCAGGACATAGTTATTAAAGCATAATTAACATTAGACGATATTCAAGTCAACATGAAAAGACGATAGACATAAGAGTAAGACTAATCAAAACAGAATAACTGAAATTTATCTGACGTCGATATTGAAACAACATTAAAACCGCATACTTGCATATTCGTGTTTTTGTTTTCCCATATATTTTTCTTCATACTGTATGATCTATATCCATATATTTGCTTACATATATACATATATACAAGATGAAAAAATTCTAAAAAATCTCATAATTACTAATATATTCCCACTGACCCCAGTAAAAATAAAAGTACTTATATACTATACTAAATTTAACACAACCAACTTCATCTGTCTATATTTTTGAGATGAGGTATTAAGTACACTATTTCCATTATTCGGACTATCGTCATCATATTTGTTGCTATATCTATCACAACTTTTATTTCGCTGGCTGGTGTAGACTGTTCTAGTTCCACATGCCATGTCTAATGGATGTCAGTTATCTCCTGTTAATTCCCCTCTCCATGTTCTTCACTGACTTAACCAGGTATTGAACTCACGCTGTCACTGGAACTAACTAACGCCTTTATCCACTGTGCAATGTGTCCTTAAGGACATCTGTTTATGAATTTCGGGGACTTATAAAATTAATGTATTCAGGAAAAAATGTTACCAGTCCTCATATTGCAATTTTTGATGTTATTATTGCTTTTCTCTGGCACACCTTATTATTGGATCCCTCATTGTATTCATTTCTATGCTTGGTCGGCTCAGGAGATTTTTGTAGCCTAGCATATGTGCTGATTCCTTAAGTTTACGAATTTTCCAATGATGTTCTTATCTTTTATTTCAACCTGATCCCACAGAAGGCGGTGATCTCCTTTTTCTCTCCATATGTAGTCATCCACGCTTGATTTTTCCACTTGGAATAGGACAACTCTGAATTCAAAACCTGCGGAGGGTCGTTTGGGGACATTGTGGAATGTACTGCACCAGGTGTCCCATCGAAAAGTATGGTTGGTTCTGCACAAGGCCTTCAGAGCTATAAGCAAATCATATGTGCTGTTGTCCTTGCTGTCGGTTACTAGGAACTGAGTTGCTTCGCCCCATACATCGAATACAACGGGAGATTCCAGAATATATATATATGTGTGTGTGTGTGTGTGTGTGTGTGTGTAAATTTCCAAGAGGATGGAATCCAGGTAGAAATCAATCTCTATGACAGAGCAAGAAAATAATATAAAAGGCTCAAACACGATTCCAATGTAAGAAATTATAACCATGGAATATTAGTGTTTGAGCTTTATATATATATATATATATATATATATATATATATATATATATATATATATATATATATATATGCACAAAATGTTTTAAAATCTCTTTGTAGATGAATCAAGACGTTCATCTCTATTACGTATTTAGTTTTCATTTAATTCAATGTATCAGTCAAATTTATTGCTGTCTTTTATCGAAATATAAAAGGAAAAAAAATATCCTGCTGTCAGCTAGGTCTACTTCTGCTTCCGGCAATATTATTCCTAGGCCCAAACGCAATGGGAATTTTGAGAGAAAAAGAAAGGTCATAAATAAACGAGTGGAATATAAATTTAAAGACAAAAAAACATTAATGTATCGTTGAAAAGGCAGAAATCTCAAAAAGTATCAGTCTCTTGATCACTGATGTGCGATGCATTTCATTCTGAACAGGTAATCGTTTGGTGATTGGAGACTGATATCTTATCAGGTAGTTCGAACAGAAATTGGCGATTCCTGTTCTGATTTTTTGCTTTTGGTTTAACTCAAAAGATGCGATAATTTCTTCTCGTTCCTTTGATTTAAAAATTGGCTTCCTCTTTTTTTTTTCTGATTTTAATTTTGGTGAACTTCTGGTGAAACAGTTGATGTTTTTTTATTCGCATATTCTTTTGTTTGTTAAAGATTTAATTTTTTCATTGTTTTCCTTCTACAGCAATTTTTTTTCTCTATTTCCTTTATTTTCTGTTTGTTTTTCTGTCTTTACGCTTTTCTTTCTTTCTTTCTTTCTTTCTTTCTTTCTTTTGTTCTTTCTCACACTCTTTCTTTCTTTTGTTCTTTCTCATGTACTTTCTTTCGATATTTTCGTTCTTTCTTTCGTTCGTACATTTCTTTTCTCCTGTTTTCTTTCATTTGGTTCATTCATTTCATTCTTCCTTTTCTTTTTTATTTCTTTCGTTTGTCTTTCTGTTTTTTTTTTCTTTCTTATATTGCCCACCTCATTCATTTAATATTCTTTTAGACGTTCCTTTCTTTCTTTTCTCATTCTTTCTTTCTACTTTACGTTATTTCTCTCGTTCGTTCTTACATTCATTCATTCTTTCTTTCTTTCTTTCTTTCTTTCGTTCCTTTTGTACGTTCTTTCTTTCGTTCGTTCTTACATTCGTTCATTCATTCATTCATTCTTTCTTTTTTCTTTCGTTCCTTTTGTACGTTCTTTCTTTCGTTCGTTCTTACATTCATTCATTCTTTCTTTCTTTCTTTCGTTCCTTTTGTACGTTCTTTCTTTCGTTCGTTCTTACATTCATTCATTCATTCATTCTTTCTTTCTTTCTTTCTTTCTTTTGTTCCTTTTGTACGTTCTTTCTTTCGTTCGTTCTTACATTCATTCATTCTTTCTTTCTTTCTTTCTTTCTTTTGTTCCTTTTGTACGTTCTTTCTTTCTTTCGTTTTTACATTCATTCATTCTTTCTGTCTGTCTTTCTTTCTTTCGGATTTTTCTTTCTTTGTCACTTCTTTTTTCTCATATTATTTGCCCGATTACTTTAATATTATTTGACGATCTATTCTTTCTTCATTTATTCTTTTCTTCCTTGCAGTCTGTCTGTCTTTTTTCGTTCTGTCTTTCTGTTATATACCGTACGTATGAATACTAATGGATATGTCCCAATTCTCACAAGTGGGGAGAGTGAATATGCTGTCTAAGCAGTGGTTTACCTTCTTCACGACGCTGACGATTATTGTATTTTGTTGTTGTTATAAATATTACCATTTTATTTCGAACTTCCGTTTTGGTTATTCCTCATTCAGCAACACTATTTCATTCAGTAACCCTTTTTAGATTACAATAAAAATTCATCGGAAATGATTTTTACTATGAAAATGCATTGGAAATAATTTTTACTATGAAAATGCATTGGAGATGATTTTTATTATGAAAATGATTTGGAAAAGATTTTTACTATGAAAATGCATTGGAAATGATTTTAATTATAAAAATGCATTAGAAATGAATTTTACTATAAAAATGCATTGGAAATGATTTTTACTTTGAAAATACATTGGAAATGATTTTGACTATGAAAATTCATTGGCCAATGATTTTTACTATGAAAATGCATTGGAAATGATTTTTACTGTGAAAATGCATTGAAAATGATTTTTACTGTGAAAATGCATTGGAAATGATTTTTACTGTGAAAATGCATTGGAAATGATATATATTATGAAAATGCATTGGAAATGATTTTTATTATGAAAAAGCATTGGAAATGATTTTTATTATGAAAATGCATTGGAAATGATTTTTACTATGTAAATTCATTGGAAATGATTTTTACTATGAAAATGCATTGGAAATGATTTTTATTATGAAAATGCATTGGAAATGATTTTTACTGTGAAAATGCATTGGAAATGATTTTTATTATGAAAATGCACTGGAAATGATTTTTACTATGAAAATGAATTGGGAATGATTTTTACTATGGAAATTCATTGGCCAATGATTTTTACTATGAAAATGCATTGGAAATTATTATTACTGTGAAAAAGCATTGGAAATGATTTTCACTGTGAAAATGCATTGGAAATGATTTTTATTATGAAAATGCATTACAAATGATTTTTACTGCGAAAATGCATTGGAAATGATTTTTATCATGAAAATGCATTGGAAATGATTTTTACTATGAAAATGCATTGGAAATGATTTTTACTACGAAAATGTATTGGCCGCTGATTTTTACTATGAAAATGCATTGGAAATGATTTTTATTATGAAAATGCATTGGAAATGATTTTTATTATTAAAATGCATTGGAAATGATTTTTCTGTGAAAATCCTTTGTAAACGATTTTAATATATAAATGCATCAGGAATGTACTTTTACTATGAAAATTCATTGCAAATGATTTTTACTATTAAAATGCATTGGATATTGATTTTTACTATGAAAATGCCTTTAATCTTATTGTTCTCTGAAATTGCAGACAATACCAAAGATTGAACCAAGACTTGTGAGTGAAATTGGAGAGACAGAAACCTTGGAGCCATCGATGGCTGTGACCGAGGTTTTGGAGCGTGCCGGTATTGCTCATATTGTTGATCACACTAGACCTGGGCAAACTTCTTAAATGGGAATTAGCTAACCAATCTAGTAGATTGGCAATCTTTGGTAGCATGTGGATGCGCCATTTAGAATCAAATCAGAAGGCAAAATGCTTCAAAAAATTTGGAATTTGTTTCTAAAAAGAAATATTTTTTCACGGCTAGTTGTATGTTGCATGCTCAAGAGTAAGCATCAAATTTTCCAAGCTGTCTTTACTCATTATGTGTCCTGGACATTTCATCTGTCTTTTTTTCTTAAATCCTAACCCGTCTTCTGTCAAACATTTTCACAATCTCTTTAGGCTGGTATTGCATTATATCTTCTGGTCTTCTTCTCTTCACTATGTCCTATGAGGGTCAAATTTTCGAAGCTATATATATATATATATATATATATATATATATGTATATATATATATATATATATATATATATATATATATATATATATATATTAGAAAAATTACGACTGAGTAGTGAGTTCGATACCCACTCGGTACCCCCTACTTTCGGCCTTGTGCCACATCTAAGTTACGCTTTGTAAATCACTATCTATCTATCTATCTCTTTATCTATATATATATATATATATATATATATATATATATATAGTGTATCACTATGTCTATGAGTGTATATTAGAACAATTACGACTGAGTAGTTAGTTCGATCCCCACTGGGTACCCCCTACTTTCGGCCTTGTGCCACGTCTAAGTTACGCTTTGAAAATCACTATCTATCTATCTATCTATCTATCTATATATATATATATATATATATATATATATATATATATATATATATATATTAGAACAATTACGACTGAGTAGTGAGTTCGATCCCCACTGGGTACCCCCTACTTTCGGCCTTGTGTCACATCTAAGTTACGCTTTGAATATCACTATCTATCTATCTCTCTATCTCTCTCTCTCTCTCTCTCTCTCTCTATATATATATATATATATATATATATATATATATATATATATAGTGTATCACTATGTCTATGAGTGTCAAATTTTCCAATAACGTATCGTGTACCTTAAAAATGTTGTTCTCCACAACTTTCTGTTTTTTTCGTAGCTGTTAGTAAAATCTGTGTTTTTTTTCTATAATTACTAACCCGTGTTCTGTCAAACTTTTACGCAATCTCTTTAGTTTGTTTATGACTCTTTCTTCTCTCTTTCTTTCTTTCACTATGTCCTATGAGTATCAAATTTTCCAATCTGTCTTTCCTCATTATGTACCGTAGACATTTCTCCTGTCTCTTTCAGTGGCTACGTTTTGTTGTTTACATTTTTCGATAAAACTTCGTAGCTTTCAATTAGAAACTCCAGTTTACTTCTGATCAACGAAGTCATATAACGTCAAGCCTGATCATTACGTTGATGGGTGCCCACTTGCGAATACCAGGTATTATCAACTTGGATGCCTGAGTGGTGTAAATGTTAATAGCGGGAAACTGTTCAAGTTTTGTTAATTATTATCACTTACGCGCAAATTGCTTGTGGAACTTATGAATGTTCCTATTCTCCTCTAGCTATGGGTTAATTAGCATGACTTGCATCGCGAAAACTATCGTTATCTAAAAAAAAAAGAAGAAAATTGCGTACAAAATATTTAGATTTCTGCATTGAATAACCCATAGAGGTGTTGATATGCCGCCAAACAAAAACAACCAACCAATCCACCAACTAAAACTTGTTTTCGTGTTCAGTCCTTGGCTATTATCTACTTTATAGTAAAAAGAATAATATAACGCCTCATATTTCCTGATTATGTTCTCTGATAGAGTTTCTGTTTTTGAAATAAATATGAAAATTTTCCTATGCAAACAAACAGCTATGCTCTGGAATATGTTGCTTGCCAAAATTAGATGGTGCCCTTCCTTTACGGCAGATAGAATATCTCCGATATGAATTAGAGAAAAGAAATCATTTGCAAATATGAAAGTGAAAAGGTAAGTATTCAGGTGTTGTTAATGAACATTAACGAATGTCTAACCAGGTAGACATGAAAAGGTGTTATTTTATGCAATGAAAACAGCTCGACGCAATCCTTGAGAAGCTTTGCTTCACGTGCAAAAACTTAAGAAACTACGGAAATGTACGCTCGATAAATTCGGCAAAACACAATGAGCATTAAATTCTTATATCTACAATATGAAAAAAATGTTAAGTCTGTTAAGGCTAAAGTGTTTTAGTCAAAATCATACTGAATTTCTTTTAGCATCTGTTTAATAACAAAAGCTTGTTTTTGTCCTCGACTAAAAGAGGGATACATTCTTTTATACACATCATGATGCCTATTATATATATATATATATATATATATATATATATATATATATATGTGTGTGTGTGTGTGTGTGTGTGTGTGTGTGTGTAAAAAATATATAGAAAATAGGAAAGAACTCGTTAGGTAAATAATCCAAAGTTCTTTAGTATTTTTGTTATTATTTTTAAAAAGTAGTGCTCGATACAAAAGTAGAGCATAAATATAATTATTTATTTAAAAATTATGATTCCAAAAAGCTACATGAGAGTTCTCATGTTTCAAAACAAGAGCCGAAAACTTCAATATAATTATTTGAATTAAATTGAATTAAAGTACTAAGCTCTGTTCACTTGAAGATGGAACAGAGCTTAGTACTTTATATATATATATATATATATATATATATATATATATATATATATATATATATATATGTGTGTGTGTGTGTGTGTGTGTGTGTGTGTGTGTGTGTGTGAAAATATTGTAGAAAATAGGAAAGAAACTGGTTTGGTAAATAATCCAAAGTTCCTTAGTATTTTTGTAATTATTTTTAAAAAATAGTGCTCGATACGAAAGTAGAGCATAAATATAATTATTTATTTAAAAATATGATTCCAACTCTGCGAGTTGGAATCATATTTTTAAATAAATAATTATATATATATATATATATATATATATATATATAGATAGATAGATAGATATCAAATATTATATATATATATATATATATATATATATATATATATATATATATATATATAAATATAAAGGTGAACACTGAAGTCAACTTTTAGAGGCGACAGGCTGTTTCATGTTAGATGTAATCGTCATGCCACGATTAGAGTATAGAGTATATTTCTTTCTATATGTATATAAAGAAATATAGTTTTAAGCTGTGCTATATTTATGGTATAAAGTGCTCAATATCAGAGATAGAGATGTAAATATGAAAGTGAAGATTGAAGTCAAAAGTCAGAGGCGACAGGCTGTTTCATGTTAGACGCAATCGTCAGGCCATCGGACGATTGCGTCTAGCAGGAAATAACCTGTCGCCTCTGAGTATTGACTTCAATCTTCACTTTCATATATATATATATATATATATATATATATATATATATATATATATATATATATGGATAAATGTCAAGTTTGAAATTTTGGTTTCATCATTGAAAAACTGCATACTGTTACCATTTGAGGAAGAGTACAACGTGAGTGTTACGTATTTATCAATTACGTAAGCACAGGGAAAAGCTGTTTGATTTCACTAACAGTGACATTGTTATTCTCGAATGTAATCAGTCTGTCATTTGGCTCGTTATCTACATGATATGAATCTATTAGGTTGGTGCAAAAAATAAAAAAAATTATTTTTGCACCAACCTAATACTTTGGAACGTGATCTATTTTAGCCAATGTACATAGTGTTTACCCCGCGGATATAAGTAACAGAAATGTTAAAAATATTTAATTACATTTGGTCTATGTTATATATATATATATATATATATATATATATATATATATATATATATATATATATATATGCGTTCCATATTAGTTGATTTAAAACAGTGCTCGATAGAGTAATCCAGAGCCTTGTGAATATAAATACAGATAATTATACTTCGAATTTTTGATTTGCCAATAATCAAATCAATCTCGAAGGAAAAAAAGAAAGAGCTAGAAACATGAAAGTCTGTGGAAAAATCGCACAGATGCAGGTTTGAAGCCCAAAGAAAAAACCCCGATACGTGTAAACAACTAACAAAAGAGCTCAATACAACCGTAGAGCAGACGTAGATAAAGCTAGTGAGCCAGACAAACCTACCTAGGTTTCACCTAAGCGTATCATCAGGGAAAGCCGGCTTACCCTGACGATCTGCTTAGGTGAAACCTGGGTAGGTTTGTCTGGCTCACTAGCTTTATCTATCTATCTATCTATCTATCTATCTATCTATATATATATATATATATATATATATATATATATATATATATATATATATATATATATATATATATATATATATAATATGTTTTGCTATATAGATATCATTCCAAATTAAAATTTGTACGGTGTATATAGTTTAGCCGATGTACATGCTGTTTATCACTAGAATATAAATAAAAGAAAAATGTTTAATATTTTAATTAAATTTTCTTTATGTTATATATAGGCTATAGTATGTTTTACTAAGTTAAAAAAAATTGCAAGGTGTAGATATTGTTTCCTTACAGATAACAAGCCTAATTATCACCGTTTTTTCTACAGGGCAGTCTTTCGCAGGAAGGAGTTATTTGAGTGAAACTTCTAGCTAATGGAATAAGAAGGGAAGGTGTTTGGTTTGCTACTATGTAAGTGGAATGGCCGGTCATAGGCGTGCAGATTAGACTAGGAATGTAATTCATCCGAGGTAGTAAAGATACAACCGTCAGGGACTCGCCAAATCCGGCCTAAAAGAAATAGATTGGACGGTGGAAAATAATGCTTCCCAAATAAAGACTCTGGCAACACAGTAATATTCCAAAGATCCATAGCTATATGGTTTCTTCAAGTCATGTCTTCTGTCCCTTACTCTCTTTATTATTTTCGGGTACCTTCACTTATCAAAATGGGGGTTTAATTGTTACTGGGTTGTTTAAACGAATCCACAAATATGATACGCCTTGTGTCATATCCAGTCCCTTATAGTAAATACTTTATTCCAAAGCTCCGAACGCAAAGTAAATTGTCAATCATTTGGCGGTAAATTCTTCCAGGTTAAAATGCTGTTCACCAACGATCTCTTATTCAATATGCGTTGCTGTAAATAATTTTTCAAAGAAATGCAAAAAATAAAGTGCTGAAGTCTGAGCAGGCGTCTGTCTCTTTTAACCAATCACGTCCTATCAATAAAATCTCGAATTTTAACGTGAGATTTTTTTTCTGTGCCACGAAATAATCAAGTCGGTTGTCGCCACAGAAAGACGCTCGCGCATAATTAGTTAATTTGTAATTCCATCGAAGAGATGCGTTTTGCCGAATTTTAAGTCTAATTGTCTAATTAGAAAGAAATTTCAAAAGAGTTTTCCGATGGCTTTTGGCAATGAATGAAGTCACAAAAAGAAAGATGAAAGGGAAAATAGGCAGAAGGTGTATCTTAATTGAAGAAGGA
>OZ010609.1:50949946-50952446 GCA_963932145.1 Acanthosepion lycidas | reverse complement strand
GAAAAGGTATTATTGAAGAAAATACAAGACAGAGAGAGAAAGAGAGAGAGAGGAAAGAGGAAAGAAGGAAGCAGAAGGCCATAAAGGCTTATTCGAGAAACCCTTGTCATCAATGAAGATCCCAGAATTCCCGTTATCAATTTAAATTTTACGGATTTAGATTTCTTTTATGGAGATTTTCGGTATGAATCCTGGATTCAGGACAAAATATTGCACTCAAGATGTAAAACATGATTTTCTGATAAACATGATAAACACAAGAAAACAGGTATTTGTTAACAGCATTATCCTGTACGTGCCGTTTCCCATCGGGACGTAGGTGATCATGACTCTCCACAACTTCCTGTCCCTTGTAGCTCTTAATGAATTGTTTTTCTCTTATTTCTCCTAAAACCTTCCATCAATTTACTCAAGCTCACTAAGGATGTTATGCGTTGTTTTCAAATTGTCTCTCTTGCCTTCAATCCGTCCTGTGACTGTCAAATACTCCAGGCCTTCCTTCCCCATAATATCTGCAGAACCCTCAACTGTTTTTTCTTCCTGATGCTAAGTAAAGTATAATTATACGTGATTTAAATCTGTCGAGGAAGGCAAAGCGATAGGTACACCTTAAAGATAAAGGAATTTAGCATTTAAGGTATCATATGGCAAGCACTTGAATTAGACATGGAAGCGAGTCCTGGGTATGATGATAAACTACATCCGGTAGCAAGTCCTTTGATTGCGAGATTACGGGTTTTGAGCATCTAGTATTGCTGTTGTTCCAAAGTCCACCTTGACCCGGGTTGCTAGCTTCTGTTAAAGTCCCAATTATGGGCAACTAGTGAAACCCTTAAACAAAACAATATGAAAGTATTAGGTTGGTGCAAAAATAATGTCGTTTTCTCACATATGTTACTATGTGAGAAAACGACATTATTTTTACAAGGAACAGGGGAAGCTCAAAGTAATTAGATGAAACTGGCAGGACGAAACATTAGGTTGGTGCAAAAATAATGTCGTTTTCTCGCATATGTTACTATGTGAGAAAACGACATTATTTTTACAAGGAACAGGAGAAGCTCAAAGTAATTAGATGAAACTGGCTGGACGAAACATTAGGTTGGTGCAAAAATAATGTCGTTTTCTCACATATGTTACTATGTGAGAAAACGACATTATTTTTACAAGGAACAGGGGAAGCTCAAAGTAATTAGATGAAACTGGCTGGACGAAACATTAGGTTGGTGCAAAAATAATGTCGTTTTCTCACATATGTTACTATGTGAGAAAACGACATCATTTTTGCACCAACCTAATATAAAACTGCATTTTTATATAAAACAAAAAACATTACCGACCATACATATTTATAGTAAAATTAAAAACAATATAAATTTAAAACAAAATCACCAGCCTTACGTATAGGGTGGTCACTGTAAAACTTAATGGATTGAAAATGTCATGAATTGTTCGTTTTCAATCTTTTTCTATTTGCTTTTATCTTGGAGATTAAAATGGTTTCGTATGATGGCCAGCATTGACTAAAACTCATTGAGTTGTTCTATTCCAATGAAAGATCAATTATTCAAACTCAGAGAAAATACCGGCAACATTTTAATGTCACATTATCTCCTAGGGATAACATGTTCTGGAACCAAATCAAAACAGTTGAAAGACCTGGATCAGTCGATGATCTTCTGGGAAGAGGTCCTAAGCGCGCTGTGCACACTGACACAGATGTGGAAGCTGTACGGCAGAGTGTCATTGGAGATCCTTCACATTCTACCCGTCGTCGCTCTACTCAAATAGCCAGAACAATTTCAGAAGATTTAAACTGATTCAAATTGGCCAAACTTTACCATTCCAAGATATTCACGTGTTTGTAAAAGTTATTTTTGTTTTATGTCATTCAGTCTTTCAGTCCCCCCCACCCCGTAGAATTACCAACAATACATTTTATAGCAAAATGACTAACAATGCATTTTATATGTAGTCTTGTTGAAGGTATACAACTGCGGTCAAAATATATTTAGTTGAAGCCATAAATTGTGTTCAAAATATTTAGTTTTCGGCATAAATGGACCTGTAAATATTAATATGCTAATAAACAAAGTCAAGGAAACAAAAGACATAAAAGCAGCGTGCTTTTTAAAAATGAATATTTTTTTTTAAATATAAACATAATTAAAACATTATTCTTCTGTTAAATTCTGGCGCATCTGGCTACTTTTCATGGCGTATTTCATTCAGGTTCACCGGTTTTATTTTAAAATTGCATGTTTTATTTTTAATTGTTGCTATTTATCATTTTATGTCGTTTTATTTTGCATTATATGGAGTCACTATTATTTTTTTTCTTAAATTTGTGTGCTTCATAAAAGGGATTATCTACAGCGTGACATAAAAGTAACTTCCTATCTAATGTATGAGTGCCCCACAGTGGCTTAACACCCTGTAACTTTGATTTGAAGAAGGATAAAAGGAGCAAGTCTACTATATCAAACCAAGAACAGCACGA
>OZ010609.1:50937446-50944946 GCA_963932145.1 Acanthosepion lycidas | reverse complement strand
TACAAACTCATACTTCCTCTTCAGAGAGGTCAACCGAAATATTTTTTCAGGAGATCCACTGCCAACAATCACTTATATGCTTAAACACAATCTTCGTACATGATCTATCCCATAAATACAGGGTAACTTAAATTTATCTATCTATCTATCTATCTATCTATCTATCTATCTATCTATCTATCTATATATATATATATATATATATATGTGTGTGTGTGTGTGTGTGTGTGTGTTTGTGATAATATTCATTGGCTGTCTAGAGTGTCCATTTTTATTATATTTTCATAGAATTTTTGAATCAGTACATCGGGATGAAGGTGATGAAGACATCAAATTTTTATGTTTTTTCTTGCTATATTCACGTACTTTCGACTTCATCTTTAAGAAATGTGTGCTATTACTATGGCAACCAATATTTTTTTAGTAAATTCTGGTGCTCTCGATTGCTGGATTTATAGTTGGAATGTGTCGAAAGTGATGTCTTTTGTAACTATTTTTAAAAAAATCATACAACATACATCTGACAATGCGTATATATTTCTTCCTGGAGCGAAATTCCAAGTTTTTGAAGCATTTGGCCACGTGATATGTTTAAGGTTCTCTCAAACGTAGGGTGAACTGGATACTAGCTTCTGCTATATAAATACTTAAAGAAAAGATATACAAAAACAATATTGCATTTTGTATTAAATATGTATTTGTCGTTTTAATTATTAAATGTTTTTTTTAACTAGTGGGAGTATTCCTAAAAAACATTAATGAAAATTTATTGTACTAAGCTACGAACACGATTTGAACCAACTGTACTTTGTACCCACTTGGCAGTTGCTTTCCTCTATACAATTTTGATTTGAACTGACAGTGTATGGTTATTTCAGACCATGTGATAGTCGGACGGACTAACAGAAGCCACACACACACATATATATATATATATATATGTGTGTGTGTGTGTGTGTGTGTGTGTCTAAAAGACAATTGGAAAACTGTAATATTAGCCGACGTGTCCAATGTTGACTTTTTCAAGGCTAAAACGAAATGAGTTTATTGAAAACAAAGTAACTATTAACGGCAAAACAAAATGTCCTTAGCAACGGAAGAATATAGAAAACGTTATTATATTCATATTGTCAACTGAAAATTGCGTCAACTACTGTCACGTGTGGAAATATTGTTGTGTTGACGGATTCAACTATTTTCTTTCGATTTCTTGATATTGCCGTGTACGTTTTTTGGGAGAGTAGTAATTCTGTTAGGAAAGGTGACATAAGACAAAAAAAAAACTCAGCGTAGATTAATATTTGGATAATATTTAATGGCGGCACTCTCGAGGATTTTCCCTCTGCGTGAATTATTTTCTATATTTTGAGTGTAGCATGTTTAAAAACAAAAATGTAGTTGAATTTATTTCTATGTATGACTAGTGCATTAGTTTAATTGTTTTTTGTAAGGTCTCTTTTGTACTCATAGATGAGTTTTTATATAATATATTGGGAGGAACATTTTGGCAATTTATTTTATAAATTGCCTGCTTCAGAAATATTATTGCTATTAGTGTTTTCTTATTGTCTTTTACATTTATTAATATTGTCTTTTTCTACAAGTTAACTTTGAGAAATTTTTCATTCTTTTATATAGAGATAATGCCTTCTAGAGTTCTAAACTTATATTTTTAATTAACTCTGTATAATAATGTGTTGTTTTCTATGAAAGATTTTGTAATGTTAACAGTAGTTTGCATACTTGTGATGTGCTGATCGACATATGCATGATTTGCACTGAATTTCTAGAAATAACAGGTCAACCTACGAGAGAATGTGTCAGTGGTGTAACCAATGAAAGAATTTAATATTGTTTGATAATTATTATTATTAGACTACTATAGTATATATATATATATATATATATATATATATATATATATATATATATATATATGAGAAGATGACACTAGTCTTAACCCGAGTTTCTATGTCTATTATATTTGTACTCGTTTTTATAAAAGTGTCTATTTCAGATACGAGTATTCCTTTAAAAACGTCTGAAATAATAAAATATCGGATTAAGAAATAATAAAATTATCGGACAAAAATAAATCCATTATTTTTTAATAAAAATCAAACAATTATTAGAATTGATATTTTTGTAATCGAATGTCCCACTCTTCCTATTACCTATTGTGGACTGACCATGTTAATAATATATGGAGTGTGCACAGGACATACCAGAGTCTATCTGACTGGCTCCGTGTAGTGTTAGTCGAGTACCTGTCTTTCAGCAGTGTATTCTCTTTTAAATAAAACTCTCTTTCTTCCATCTACGCCCGTATTTCTGTTCCTTCCCCTCGAGTACCTTCTTTGTCTCTTTGTAACCTTTTTAAGGATACAACATATATATATATATATATATATATATATATATATATATATATATATATATATATATATATATATATATATATGCGTGTGTGTGTATGCATGCATGTATAAATAGGAAAACTGTAGTTTTAGCCGACACCTTTCGTCTAATGTGAACTTTTTCAAGGGAGAAAACGAAATGAATTCATTGAAATAAAGTATCTATAAACAAGATGCAAAATCGCTTTAGCTGCCAGAATCTTTTGGAACGTTATAGTATACACTGATTTCAGTTGTTGCATGGATTTTCTATGTGTGTTTTTGTTTTCCATGTCGACAAATATGGAAAAATTTCGCAGAATGAAACCTGTAGAAAAAGACATGTATAAAGGAAAAAAGACAATAAAACTTGGGACGAAATGCGTCGGCTAAAACTACACAGTTCTCCTACTGTTTTGTACCTTTATACATAATGACTTTTTCTACATTTCGCTGAGAAATTTTTACACACTCTCTCTCTGTGCGTGTATGTGTGTGTGTGTATTTATATATATTCGAATGGGAAACACGTAAATAAAATATTTCTGCCCGAGAGGGATCTATTTCAGATTAACAATGGTTTTAGGTTGCAATCTCTCTTTCTCTTTCTCTCTCTCTCTCTCTCTCTCTCTATATATATATATATATATATATATATATATATATATATATATACATATATATATATATATATATATATATATATATATATATATATATAGATATAGATATATATAGATATAGATATATATATATATATATGAGTAGTTTCAGGAACGAAAAAATTAAGCATAGCACCACGCTATCTACCTATGTATGGAGAACCAAACAAGAAGATAATGTAGGCCCCATCGTTAAATGGGAAATACTAAAAAAATGCCCCAGATATAAAGCAGGCCATAAATTTTGTAAATTATGTGAAGAGGAGAAATTAGCCATAGCTTTATTTGATCAACCTAGCCAATTATTAAACTCTAAACTGAAATCCTTAACGTATGTAGACACAAAAAATCTTGGTTACTTATTTAGACGGTTTCCACCTTAGAATTTTTATTTTATTACTTACTAACTATCAAAAGTTTTATCTCTACTAGGCACGTCAGACCATGGCAGTCAGTGTCAAGATCGATGCCAAATCTAAGGCATCCCCTGATGTACCGTTCCGCTGAACGATTTTTCCGTTATGCGAAAGGAGACTATATTCCTATATGAAGGAATCTTCCCTATGAAACTTATTCAGGCATACTGCCTCAAAAACTGCTGCCCAGGTCCCTAATTGGATCCTTCCTAGAATGGAGAGTTATACATCAAATGAAATTCACCAAAAATCAGTCATAACTGGTTTACCCCCTCGCCCAATGCGTTTCACCCTTAACTTACCTAAATTAGTACTTCAATATTTATCGCAAGCAGTGAAGTAGTTCGGGCCTTACTTGACCGTAAGAAAGCCACTGGTCCAGACAGTGGCTTTCCTTATCCCCAATACTAGCAAAATTAATCAAATTCGTCTTGAAGGAGAATCCCCTTCCCAAGCTTGTAGAAAGTGTAAAGCGTATGCTCGGTTTTAAAGAATGCGGGCGGGCGGGTGATTTCCACGGAGAGTGCTCGGACGAATTACATTCCCTGGTCTCGCCGAGGCAAACCTTCTAATATGAACACACCAAACCACGTATATATTAACCAACCACCCATATTCCCTCTGTATTCCATCGATGAGAAGTAAGTTCCACTCAAGCAGCTTCTTCCTGCGAACCACTGTCGTGTGAAACCGACTCCCAACTTGATTCCCTGATCCCTACAATCTTAACCTGTTCAAGCATAGAGTTAACCTATACACACAAATGCCCATCAAATGTAACCCTCTACCTCGAGTAACCTCCAGGCCTTGTAGAAATAGAAAGCAAAGCAAAAAACAGACAAACATATTCTTTCATTTAAATTTCTTGACGTTTCATCTATATTCTTGTCTTACAGTCTTTACCTTAAATTTCTGCTTATGGTTTCAGGTTGGTAATTCGAGAGTAAATCCAAAAAGTCAATGCAATTTCCTGCATATTTCTTCTCGATCGATGTAGCTCAGACATTAACGAGTCTATCTCGCCAACTATAACAGTCTTACATCAATGACATAGAAGTCATTAGTGCAGCATCATGTGTCGTTACATTGTTTGATGGGCAACGAATCCGTCTTGCGTCATGTCTGGGTGCCCCGTAGTAGATCCCTCGTAATTTCTTGTTTTACTCACCATCAGAGAGCATTTTGCGTAAGTTTGTAGAAACATCAATGATGGGCCCAGAGAGTTATCATTTAGTTTGATATTGCTTCCAAAAGAGGTTAAGTATAGCTGTAAGCATCCAAGTGTTGGTTCTATCAAGCTTAGAATCAATGGCTTTAATTAATATCCAAACAGTGAACCATAAATTTAAACCGCCTTTAATGTGACTCTACTGAAGCTCTGTTTTAGGTTGTCTGATAGATCAGATTTTCACATTATATCCGTTTTATTCAAGTTGGTCCAGGCTTTCGCTTCCTAAGTATTTAAAAAATCTACAGATTATATTAATTCACCTGAAACAGAAGCAATTCTCATAGTTGTCATTTATTTCCACTGATGAAGAATAAATGAATATTTTATTTTTCAATATAGTTCACTATACACCGTAATGTCCTTCTACTATCATTCCACAAGCTTCCACATCCCTTCCGAAAAAACCTTTCTGTAGCCACGTCTATACCGCTCGCTTGATTGAGTACCCCAAGGTACCCAAGGTACCCCATGTCGGAATCATGCACTATGTCTTGTACAGATCAAGAACTTATGGAGTACCCAAATCAAATCGGACAAGAAATAGCATAACACGATCCCCATTTAGGCAATATTATATTACGTTTCGTTCAGGTATCCTTAAATACTAGGGACTAGAAATTGAGAATTATCGTGACAAACCTAACATTGTGACAGAAGATTTTTCCCTATGTTTATGTGTCATGAGAGGGACATGAACAAGGAAAGGAGGGAAGTACTGTGCACTTTTCCTCATAAAGGTTAACTTGAAACCAGATTTATCATACTCACTTTATCAACAGATTAAAAGTGTTTACCGAAACTGAATTTGAAACCACATTGTTTAAAAGAGGCGTTCAAAGGAAACATTGAAACAGGATTTTCAATCAGCACATTCCAAATGAGGTGATGAAAATATGTATTGAATTTGTGTTTATATTTCCTGCTTTGTAATTTCCATTTATAAGTCGCTTTTACATAGACGAGCTTAAGTCAAAATGTAAAGGTAATTTCCATCCAACACCTTTCTTCTCACTGATGTAGCACGTATACATATGCCACTTTTCGGATACAGTCCCTGTGCAGGGCGATGAATATCTAGTATCATTTAACGAGCTTCTTCGTACCTTTCTTGTTTGAACATCAAACTCGCACAAACTTAACGGCTTGTGGAGATCCATAACCAAGGTCCACGATTGTCACCACTTTTGCTAACGGAATTCAAGGCATCTACTCCATGAATGTCTCCTTCCATGCGCGATGTTAATAGGCGACCAGGTCGGCTTTCGTCTGCTACACTTGTTCTTCCCGCTTTTAAAGTGTTTTACCCACTCATACAAATTCCGTTGATTCATGACACTTGCGCCAAACTACGATAACATCTGTGGTGAATTTGTCCACTATGGTGCGTAGTTGGTGGACGGCGCAACCGTTTAGTGTTGCAGCCACACGTCCTGGCATCGCGATTAAACAATGCAATACTGCACTGAGCTAATTGCCCATGCGCATGCGTTGTAAGGCGTGTCAGCGCCACTCTGCTTTTTATTATTTTTATTTTATTTTATTTTATTTTGGAAATACTTTCGTATTTATTTTCTTATTTAGTCTGAAGACGTTTTTTGAAGGATGAAATGCGTCACATACGATATTTTATTCATTCAATTACCTTTGTGGTGCCAACAAACATTCATTGCTACTTTTGTGATGCCAACGAATACTCGTTGATACTTTTGTAATCCTCGTTGTAGTAGAGACTTTGTAATCGCAGATACAACCATAGTACGCCGTTGAAAAATACAGGTGTCATAGGCCTTCGAACAGCACTCGCACTAATAGTACTAGCTCGATAATACTCGCTCAAATTGTAATACATATAGGGAATAGCAATCTGTATAGTAATAGAGGATTGAGTACAGAATAGCGTCCCGTATAGTGATAGAGGAGAAATAGCGATCTTCTAGACGTCAGCTACTTCCTACATATACTCGTTTTCTCTATGATCACCTGGTCTACTTAATTCAATAATGGGATGGCCGGTGTTTGTTCACTGGGGATCTATGTTCAAACTCAAGTGTCGGCAGAGAAATAGAAAACAAAACAAAAAACAAACATATTCTTTCAGTTAAATTTCTTGACGTTTCAACTATATACTTGTCATACAGTCTTTACCTTAAATTTCTGCTAATGGCTTCAGGTTAGTAATTCGAGGGTAAATCAAAAAAGTCAATGCAATTTCCAGTTTATTTGTATTCTGTCGAGCTAGCTCAGATTTTAATGAGTCTATCACCTCAACCATCATACTTTATTCCTATATAACAATTACCCAGATGAGATATAGTTTTTATATCACGTTCTCTCAAAGAGGGCGCTTGATCAAACCTGAGCATCCAATAACAATTGCCGTAATAGGAAATCACAATCTGACTGACAGAATGCATGCATACTCATGGGGTTGTATTTCAGCGATTTCTCCTGCCTTTTTTTAAGGCAAGGAGGGAAGCCACTAGCACGCAAGTGGTTACAGAGAGTTGGAGCGAGAGCAAAGAGGAGTGATAGAGAAAAGGATGAAGAGAAGTTTAGGGGATAGATCAGGGCATCTGGAGACGTCGATTGACCTTACATTTGAATAGTTGGAGATTATCAGGAAAACAGGAAATGCGGATGGAGTTCCACGGGCGAGAAGTGCGAGACATGAAGCTATTGGAGTAGAAGAGACGGCTACATTTAACAGTTTCGACAGTGAAAGGGTGCCAGCGAGATGCCAAACTAGTTGAACGCTTGAATTCATGAAGTCTGGGAACCAGCGAAAGCAGCTCATC
>OZ010609.1:50915837-50935837 GCA_963932145.1 Acanthosepion lycidas | reverse complement strand
GAAATAATTAGGAGGATTTGAAAATAATCATAATTAAGTAATTCGAATCTAGAAGAAACCTCAACAGAATGGAGAAAGCAGTGGACGGCTGTTTAGTCCTATATTTGGGATTCATCCGCAGTTTGCATCCACTATCGAGAATTGAAAACCGGACAGTTCCGATGGGAGGCAAACGCCATATCAACTGTACCAACGGTTCTCGTTGACAAAGAGGTAATGAATTAGATTCGATATAGCGCCTCTCGATCACAAATTCCGTGGTGGAACTTCTCCGATTTTCTCTTTCACCCATAGGACTGTACCTCCCCAAGCTACGACTAATATCCCCAAGCTGATCACTCCAGACCATTAGAATCCGATTCAAGCAACGATATAAAGATAGAAATAATTAGGTGGATTTAAAATAAACATAAATAAGTAATTCATCGAGTCTAGCAGATACCTCAACAGAATGCAGAAACGGCCGTCCAGTGCTTTCTGCATGCTGTTGAGCTAGGATCGAAACGGCAGGAATGAAGGTGAATTTAAACGTATTTATTTTTAGAAAAACACACAGTGGCTGCGAGAACTCGATTCGTTTTACCGAAGCGTCTTGCATTATTAGCAGTAATAGTCACTATTTACAAACTCATACTTCCTCTTCAGAGAGGTCAACCGAAATATTTTTTCAGGAGATCCACTGCCAACAATCACTTATATGCTTAAACACAATCTTCGTACATGATCTATCCCATAAATACAGGGTAACTTAAATTTATCTATCTATCTATCTATCTATCTATCTATCTATCTATCTATCTATCTATCTATCTATATATATATATATATATATATATGTGTGTGTGTGTGTGTGTGTGTGTGTTTGTGATAATATTCATTGGCTGTCTAGAGTGTCCATTTTTATTATATTTTCATAGAATTTTTGAATCAGTACATCGGGATGAAGGTGATGAAGACATCAAATTTTTATGTTTTTTCTTGCTATATTCACGTACTTTCGACTTCATCTTTAAGAAATGTGTGCTATTACTATGGCAACCAATATTTTTTTAGTAAATTCTGGTGCTCTCGATTGCTGGATTTATAGTTGGAATGTGTCGAAAGTGATGTCTTTTGTAACTATTTTTAAAAAAATCATACAACATACATCTGACAATGCGTATATATTTCTTCCTGGAGCGAAATTCCAAGTTTTTGAAGCATTTGGCCACGTGATATGTTTAAGGTTCTCTCAAACGTAGGGTGAACTGGATACTAGCTTCTGCTATATAAATACTTAAAGAAAAGATATACAAAAACAATATTGCATTTTGTATTAAATATGTATTTGTCGTTTTAATTATTAAATGTTTTTTTTAACTAGTGGGAGTATTCCTAAAAAACATTAATGAAAATTTATTGTACTAAGCTACGAACACGATTTGAACCAACTGTACTTTGTACCCACTTGGCAGTTGCTTTCCTCTATACAATTTTGATTTGAACTGACAGTGTATGGTTATTTCAGACCATGTGATAGTCGGACGGACTAACAGAAGCCACACACACACATATATATATATATATATATGTGTGTGTGTGTGTGTGTGTGTGTGTCTAAAAGACAATTGGAAAACTGTAATATTAGCCGACGTGTCCAATGTTGACTTTTTCAAGGCTAAAACGAAATGAGTTTATTGAAAACAAAGTAACTATTAACGGCAAAACAAAATGTCCTTAGCAACGGAAGAATATAGAAAACGTTATTATATTCATATTGTCAACTGAAAATTGCGTCAACTACTGTCACGTGTGGAAATATTGTTGTGTTGACGGATTCAACTATTTTCTTTCGATTTCTTGATATTGCCGTGTACGTTTTTTGGGAGAGTAGTAATTCTGTTAGGAAAGGTGACATAAGACAAAAAAAAAACTCAGCGTAGATTAATATTTGGATAATATTTAATGGCGGCACTCTCGAGGATTTTCCCTCTGCGTGAATTATTTTCTATATTTTGAGTGTAGCATGTTTAAAAACAAAAATGTAGTTGAATTTATTTCTATGTATGACTAGTGCATTAGTTTAATTGTTTTTTGTAAGGTCTCTTTTGTACTCATAGATGAGTTTTTATATAATATATTGGGAGGAACATTTTGGCAATTTATTTTATAAATTGCCTGCTTCAGAAATATTATTGCTATTAGTGTTTTCTTATTGTCTTTTACATTTATTAATATTGTCTTTTTCTACAAGTTAACTTTGAGAAATTTTTCATTCTTTTATATAGAGATAATGCCTTCTAGAGTTCTAAACTTATATTTTTAATTAACTCTGTATAATAATGTGTTGTTTTCTATGAAAGATTTTGTAATGTTAACAGTAGTTTGCATACTTGTGATGTGCTGATCGACATATGCATGATTTGCACTGAATTTCTAGAAATAACAGGTCAACCTACGAGAGAATGTGTCAGTGGTGTAACCAATGAAAGAATTTAATATTGTTTGATAATTATTATTATTAGACTACTATAGTATATATATATATATATATATATATATATATATATATATATATATATATATATGAGAAGATGACACTAGTCTTAACCCGAGTTTCTATGTCTATTATATTTGTACTCGTTTTTATAAAAGTGTCTATTTCAGATACGAGTATTCCTTTAAAAACGTCTGAAATAATAAAATATCGGATTAAGAAATAATAAAATTATCGGACAAAAATAAATCCATTATTTTTTAATAAAAATCAAACAATTATTAGAATTGATATTTTTGTAATCGAATGTCCCACTCTTCCTATTACCTATTGTGGACTGACCATGTTAATAATATATGGAGTGTGCACAGGACATACCAGAGTCTATCTGACTGGCTCCGTGTAGTGTTAGTCGAGTACCTGTCTTTCAGCAGTGTATTCTCTTTTAAATAAAACTCTCTTTCTTCCATCTACGCCCGTATTTCTGTTCCTTCCCCTCGAGTACCTTCTTTGTCTCTTTGTAACCTTTTTAAGGATACAACATATATATATATATATATATATATATATATATATATATATATATATATATATATATATATATATATATATATATGCGTGTGTGTGTATGCATGCATGTATAAATAGGAAAACTGTAGTTTTAGCCGACACCTTTCGTCTAATGTGAACTTTTTCAAGGGAGAAAACGAAATGAATTCATTGAAATAAAGTATCTATAAACAAGATGCAAAATCGCTTTAGCTGCCAGAATCTTTTGGAACGTTATAGTATACACTGATTTCAGTTGTTGCATGGATTTTCTATGTGTGTTTTTGTTTTCCATGTCGACAAATATGGAAAAATTTCGCAGAATGAAACCTGTAGAAAAAGACATGTATAAAGGAAAAAAGACAATAAAACTTGGGACGAAATGCGTCGGCTAAAACTACACAGTTCTCCTACTGTTTTGTACCTTTATACATAATGACTTTTTCTACATTTCGCTGAGAAATTTTTACACACTCTCTCTCTGTGCGTGTATGTGTGTGTGTGTATTTATATATATTCGAATGGGAAACACGTAAATAAAATATTTCTGCCCGAGAGGGATCTATTTCAGATTAACAATGGTTTTAGGTTGCAATCTCTCTTTCTCTTTCTCTCTCTCTCTCTCTCTCTCTCTATATATATATATATATATATATATATATATATATATATATATACATATATATATATATATATATATATATATATATATATATATATATAGATATAGATATATATAGATATAGATATATATATATATATATGAGTAGTTTCAGGAACGAAAAAATTAAGCATAGCACCACGCTATCTACCTATGTATGGAGAACCAAACAAGAAGATAATGTAGGCCCCATCGTTAAATGGGAAATACTAAAAAAATGCCCCAGATATAAAGCAGGCCATAAATTTTGTAAATTATGTGAAGAGGAGAAATTAGCCATAGCTTTATTTGATCAACCTAGCCAATTATTAAACTCTAAACTGAAATCCTTAACGTATGTAGACACAAAAAATCTTGGTTACTTATTTAGACGGTTTCCACCTTAGAATTTTTATTTTATTACTTACTAACTATCAAAAGTTTTATCTCTACTAGGCACGTCAGACCATGGCAGTCAGTGTCAAGATCGATGCCAAATCTAAGGCATCCCCTGATGTACCGTTCCGCTGAACGATTTTTCCGTTATGCGAAAGGAGACTATATTCCTATATGAAGGAATCTTCCCTATGAAACTTATTCAGGCATACTGCCTCAAAAACTGCTGCCCAGGTCCCTAATTGGATCCTTCCTAGAATGGAGAGTTATACATCAAATGAAATTCACCAAAAATCAGTCATAACTGGTTTACCCCCTCGCCCAATGCGTTTCACCCTTAACTTACCTAAATTAGTACTTCAATATTTATCGCAAGCAGTGAAGTAGTTCGGGCCTTACTTGACCGTAAGAAAGCCACTGGTCCAGACAGTGGCTTTCCTTATCCCCAATACTAGCAAAATTAATCAAATTCGTCTTGAAGGAGAATCCCCTTCCCAAGCTTGTAGAAAGTGTAAAGCGTATGCTCGGTTTTAAAGAATGCGGGCGGGCGGGTGATTTCCACGGAGAGTGCTCGGACGAATTACATTCCCTGGTCTCGCCGAGGCAAACCTTCTAATATGAACACACCAAACCACGTATATATTAACCAACCACCCATATTCCCTCTGTATTCCATCGATGAGAAGTAAGTTCCACTCAAGCAGCTTCTTCCTGCGAACCACTGTCGTGTGAAACCGACTCCCAACTTGATTCCCTGATCCCTACAATCTTAACCTGTTCAAGCATAGAGTTAACCTATACACACAAATGCCCATCAAATGTAACCCTCTACCTCGAGTAACCTCCAGGCCTTGTAGAAATAGAAAGCAAAGCAAAAAACAGACAAACATATTCTTTCATTTAAATTTCTTGACGTTTCATCTATATTCTTGTCTTACAGTCTTTACCTTAAATTTCTGCTTATGGTTTCAGGTTGGTAATTCGAGAGTAAATCCAAAAAGTCAATGCAATTTCCTGCATATTTCTTCTCGATCGATGTAGCTCAGACATTAACGAGTCTATCTCGCCAACTATAACAGTCTTACATCAATGACATAGAAGTCATTAGTGCAGCATCATGTGTCGTTACATTGTTTGATGGGCAACGAATCCGTCTTGCGTCATGTCTGGGTGCCCCGTAGTAGATCCCTCGTAATTTCTTGTTTTACTCACCATCAGAGAGCATTTTGCGTAAGTTTGTAGAAACATCAATGATGGGCCCAGAGAGTTATCATTTAGTTTGATATTGCTTCCAAAAGAGGTTAAGTATAGCTGTAAGCATCCAAGTGTTGGTTCTATCAAGCT
Source organism: Acanthosepion lycidas (assembly GCA_963932145.1). Taxonomy (NCBI): domain Eukaryota; kingdom Metazoa; phylum Mollusca; class Cephalopoda; order Sepiida; family Sepiidae; genus Acanthosepion; species Acanthosepion lycidas. The sequence continues at coordinate 50,930,432 of OZ010609.1, read as the reverse complement.
TAGAATCAATGGCTTTAATTAATATCCAAACAGTGAACCATAAATTTAAACCGCCTTTAATGTGACTCTACTGAAGCTCTGTTTTAGGTTGTCTGATAGATCAGATTTTCACATTATATCCGTTTTATTCAAGTTGGTCCAGGCTTTCGCTTCCTAAGTATTTAAAAAATCTACAGATTATATTAATTCACCTGAAACAGAAGCAATTCTCATAGTTGTCATTTATTTCCACTGATGAAGAATAAATGAATATTTTATTTTTCAATATAGTTCACTATACACCGTAATGTCCTTCTACTATCATTCCACAAGCTTCCACATCCCTTCCGAAAAAACCTTTCTGTAGCCACGTCTATACCGCTCGCTTGATTGAGTACCCCAAGGTACCCAAGGTACCCCATGTCGGAATCATGCACTATGTCTTGTACAGATCAAGAACTTATGGAGTACCCAAATCAAATCGGACAAGAAATAGCATAACACGATCCCCATTTAGGCAATATTATATTACGTTTCGTTCAGGTATCCTTAAATACTAGGGACTAGAAATTGAGAATTATCGTGACAAACCTAACATTGTGACAGAAGATTTTTCCCTATGTTTATGTGTCATGAGAGGGACATGAACAAGGAAAGGAGGGAAGTACTGTGCACTTTTCCTCATAAAGGTTAACTTGAAACCAGATTTATCATACTCACTTTATCAACAGATTAAAAGTGTTTACCGAAACTGAATTTGAAACCACATTGTTTAAAAGAGGCGTTCAAAGGAAACATTGAAACAGGATTTTCAATCAGCACATTCCAAATGAGGTGATGAAAATATGTATTGAATTTGTGTTTATATTTCCTGCTTTGTAATTTCCATTTATAAGTCGCTTTTACATAGACGAGCTTAAGTCAAAATGTAAAGGTAATTTCCATCCAACACCTTTCTTCTCACTGATGTAGCACGTATACATATGCCACTTTTCGGATACAGTCCCTGTGCAGGGCGATGAATATCTAGTATCATTTAACGAGCTTCTTCGTACCTTTCTTGTTTGAACATCAAACTCGCACAAACTTAACGGCTTGTGGAGATCCATAACCAAGGTCCACGATTGTCACCACTTTTGCTAACGGAATTCAAGGCATCTACTCCATGAATGTCTCCTTCCATGCGCGATGTTAATAGGCGACCAGGTCGGCTTTCGTCTGCTACACTTGTTCTTCCCGCTTTTAAAGTGTTTTACCCACTCATACAAATTCCGTTGATTCATGACACTTGCGCCAAACTACGATAACATCTGTGGTGAATTTGTCCACTATGGTGCGTAGTTGGTGGACGGCGCAACCGTTTAGTGTTGCAGCCACACGTCCTGGCATCGCGATTAAACAATGCAATACTGCACTGAGCTAATTGCCCATGCGCATGCGTTGTAAGGCGTGTCAGCGCCACTCTGCTTTTTATTATTTTTATTTTATTTTATTTTATTTTGGAAATACTTTCGTATTTATTTTCTTATTTAGTCTGAAGACGTTTTTTGAAGGATGAAATGCGTCACATACGATATTTTATTCATTCAATTACCTTTGTGGTGCCAACAAACATTCATTGCTACTTTTGTGATGCCAACGAATACTCGTTGATACTTTTGTAATCCTCGTTGTAGTAGAGACTTTGTAATCGCAGATACAACCATAGTACGCCGTTGAAAAATACAGGTGTCATAGGCCTTCGAACAGCACTCGCACTAATAGTACTAGCTCGATAATACTCGCTCAAATTGTAATACATATAGGGAATAGCAATCTGTATAGTAATAGAGGATTGAGTACAGAATAGCGTCCCGTATAGTGATAGAGGAGAAATAGCGATCTTCTAGACGTCAGCTACTTCCTACATATACTCGTTTTCTCTATGATCACCTGGTCTACTTAATTCAATAATGGGATGGCCGGTGTTTGTTCACTGGGGATCTATGTTCAAACTCAAGTGTCGGCAGAGAAATAGAAAACAAAACAAAAAACAAACATATTCTTTCAGTTAAATTTCTTGACGTTTCAACTATATACTTGTCATACAGTCTTTACCTTAAATTTCTGCTAATGGCTTCAGGTTAGTAATTCGAGGGTAAATCAAAAAAGTCAATGCAATTTCCAGTTTATTTGTATTCTGTCGAGCTAGCTCAGATTTTAATGAGTCTATCCCCTAAACTTCTCTTCCTATAACACATACCAGTTGAATATAGTTTTTTATATCACTCCTCTTTGGGCTCTCGCTCCAACTCTCTGTAACCACTTGCGTGCTAGGGCTTCCCTCCTTGCCTTAAAGAAAAGGCAGGAGAAATCGCTGAAATACAACCCACTCATGGGGTTGTATTTCAGCGATTTCTCCTGCCTTTTTTTAAGGCAAGGAGGGAAGCCACTAGCACGCAAGTGGTTACAGAGAGTTGGAGCGAGAGCAAAGAGGAGTGATAGAGAAAAGGATGAAGAGAAGTTTAGGGGATAGATCAGGGCATCTGGAGACGTCGATTGACCTTACATTTGAATAGTTGGAGATTATCAGGAAAACAGGAAATGCGGATGGAGTTCCACGGGCGAGAAGTGCGAGACATGAAGCTATTGGAGTAGAAGAGACGGCTACATTTAACAGTTTCGACAGTGAAAGGGTGCCAGCGAGATGCCAAACTAGTTGAACGCTTGAATTCATGAAGTCTGGGAACCAGCGAAAGCAGCTCATCGAAGCAGTTACCGTGAAATTATTTGTAAAAAAGATAGGGGGGACAACGGCACGTCTGTGAGAAAGCGGCTGCACACGAGATTCCAGATCAGGGCCAAATACATTGCATATCCGTCTTTGTATTTTATCAAGGACATTGAAACAAACAGAAGGGGCTCCAGACCAAATAATTTTAAAATTGCCTATATATTCAGATTTTCAGTCATATATTATTGACTAATATCAATTTTGAGCATCAAATGAGATTTTTAATACAGAGTAGACGCTAAATTAGCTCGAATCACGAATGGTTGTACTCTCATCGATGCTCAGTCTGAAACGTCTACTGGGACGCAAGCTCACTCCAAACCTATATTGAATCTTGTAAATACGACACATTGCTAAAAATGTGCGGAAAATGGTCAATTCTGTGTGGAGCTCCAAAAATTCTTGACACTTCCTGTCATGCTCTATCTTTGGAAGGAATATTGCGGTCATATTGGGCAAAGTTACCCAATTCTCTCTAAGCATCCATTAACTGTAACGTTCTAGCGTAATCTTGTAAACTTTAACGCTTTCTAAACAAACTCCTGACGAGCAACACACTGTGCCGTCTTAGCCGCACGTTTTCAGCTGCCTTGAAGTAGAGCGACTACATCGAATCTATAGCTGCATCTAATGCAAGGAAAGTTGGGCCACTTGTCAGAGTCTATCTTGCACATTTACGAATCAATCTCCCGTGCATTGGATACTGCTGCCATATCTGGTCTGGTGCTCCTGCTACTCACCTTGACGAAACCCAAAGAAAGATCTGTAATTTAATAGATCCTGACTTGACCTCTCGAATTCAGTCACTTTCTCAACGACATGGCATGGTTTCCCTCTTTTCTACAAATATTTTCATGGCAAATGCCTCTGACAAGCGTTTTTCCATAATCCCCCGACTACATGGATTTAGGCGTGCTATGAAATTGGCATCTAGGTTCCAGCCGTTTTGTGTTGAAATAGATAAATGCAACCACTATTTCTACTCCAACAGTTACTTTTCTCACTCGACCCGTGGAACACCTTTTCGTTTACTTGCTTCTCTGCCAACTACAATCTTCAAAAATTTCAATGCAACATCAGGCGCCATTTTGTATCTTCTTGAACACTGTTTATCTTTTTGTCCTTTCCTAAATCCTTCTCTCTCACTTTCACTCCCTGTAACGCCTTGCCGTACTATGGAATTCTCTCCTTGCTGGGGGGGGGGGGTAATGATTAAAACGAAAAGAGAAAAAGAATGAAATATAATCTCACATTTTCTTCAAAGCAGAATAATTGCGTTTGAATATAATCATAGAATCGTACAACGGATGTTGTATAATTGTCATTCTTTTTGATAAGCAAACGATTTTCAATGGCAGCTATGTCTTCTTAAAAGGAATTCGCCTTCAGAACCATATTGCCTCCAACATAGGGATTATGCTGTTCATTTCTATTTCGTCTCATTTTATTTGATGGTGCCGATATTGTCTTCAGAACAGATATGAGGAACTGATGAAAGGGATTATTTTACTTCTAGCAACAAATCGATTACTGAATACCAGATTAAATCCTTCCGGAGGCTCTTAACATCAACTTACAAAATATTTTCTCCGTTATCTAAAGAATTTGAGCTTTTAGTCTTCCATATGGAGCAACTCATTATACTTCAGTTAATCATCGTGTGTTACTTCAAGTGGCAACGGTCCACTATATTTATCTCTTATCATTTCTTTTTGTAATCATTTGACTTTACAATATCGATCGGCTCCAGAAGCGTCTCTGCGTCCTTTTGGGTAACGAATTACTTTTCACCGTGCAATTAATTTCTCACAGACGAAAGGTCGCAAGCTTCTCGATGCTCAACCACAATTTACATGGAAATGTCTTCATCGAACGACGTTCCTTAATTCTTCGAGTTCTAACCAAAGAACCGGTATGCCACTGGCATTGTAGCGAACCATCATTATTCCCTTTCGATGGCATTGGTGAGATTTCCACTGGAGCAGCTTCGTCTTACAGAGCGCCTCTTACTATGTAACTCTCTTCTTCCAAGGAAACGTTACTTCGTGGAACCGACTCCCAAGATGATGCTTCCCGAATCACTGCAATCTTAACCTGTTCAGATCTAGGTTTATCTGTTATGTTTCACGCATATTCGCATAAACCTTTGCCTCTTATTCTGTAACATTATTCTTCCTAGGAACTGCTAATCGTGGAACCAACTCCCAAGTGGATGCTCCCCGAAGCACTGCTATCTTAACCTGTCCAGGTCTAGGTTTAACCGTTATCTTTCCAAAATACCCACATAAACTGTGACTCTTACTCTGTTTCATCTTTCTGTCTCAGCATTTATACGATGAGAGCAAGTTGCCAATCTAGTCGTACTCTTAAAATCATGCAGTCGAGGTAATTAGGAGGAGAGCTCATTAGAACAATTGCCAGGAAACTACTGCTAAAAAAAAGAAAGAGAATCGACGTTAGGGCGATTAGAAAACGCCTGAAGTCGAATTTGCCAAATTAGCAATAATAGTCCAGCCAATATAAGACGACAAAAGCACTGAAATCTTATTTTTGTGAAGTATGGTGGCCGTTAATAATTAAGTATATTAAACTTCAATTTTAAAATAAAACAGTATTTAATTACAACCACAAATAAACACTTAACAAGAACAAAGAATTAAAAGTCAATCAAAGATAATTAACCATTTCAGTGAATACCTTTTTAGTATCGCGGCTCAGATTAATGTCTGGTAAATCCTAAATCAAATTCCAAATCATCAACACAGAATAATTCACACTAATTCGACTGGATAGTTCCACTAAATTGTCACTCCAGTCAGTAGCCTGACACCGCTAATTATACAACTGACGGAAAATATATTCATAAGTGTCACGCTCGAACCTCGGTGTCGGTCGTTACTCATTTTCTTCCTGTATGACAGTTATTCTCATTCTGTTTCTTAGATAAAAATTAATAATAATATTCGACACTAATTATATTCAAATATATTTCAATCAAAGTAATTTTATTTAATGAACTCATTTCACTAACTAAACGCTACTCATGCCATCTGCATAAGAAAACTTGAAATTTTGGCCAAACCAATGCAATTAAAAGAAGACTTTATTATGAAATTAGTTTAATACTTAATTCCCCTCATGAAATCTAAATGATAAAACATAATGGACTTTTTACCTAACACTGTATAAACAAAAGTGACATTTTAATGAAGTTATATAAAACTTAACTGTTCATATGATATTTAATTCGAAAATAGATAATCTAATTTTGACCAATCTAATATTCAGTGACATTATTTAAAATGTGATCTAAATAAAACAAACTTAATGAACTTTTTGCCCAAACTAATACAATCAGAAGCGATTATTTAAATGAAGTTACTTAATTCTAAGCACTCTTCATGCCTTTTAAATAAAAATATATATTGACTGCCCGACGATTACACACAAAGGTGATCTTTCAAATGAAGTTAGTTAAAACTAAACTCTTCTCGTTCTATCCAAATAAAAATATGTAATTTTTGGACTGAAATAACGCAATCAAAAGCGATCATTTTAAATGAATTTAGTTAAAACTAAACCCCCTCATGCCATCTAAATAAACATATGTAATTTTGCCAAAACTAATGCACTCAAAACCCATCTTTTAAAATGAATTTAATTAAAACTAAACTCTACTCATAAAATCAAGATAAAATAATCAACTTCAAACTAACTAAAGCAACCCAAAACTAAACCCTCCTCGTGCCACTTAACAACAAAAAATATCGATCAGTTTTGTCGATCTAATTCATCAGGTATATGTTGGTTCATACACGAACATTTTGCTCGCTTTAAGATGGCAATCTTTTCAATCATGCATATGCCGCAGTGAAAAAAATATTATAGCTTTATAAATGAAAACATACCCATCAGAAAACACCGATCACATTATACTACGTACAGAAAGGTCAGAGAGCACACAGTGATGCGTGCAGTAGTAACCAAGGAAACTGTTTGATACGTGGATGTCCCGCGATAAATGCGATTTTAATTCGCCTGCACTGACAGGTTGCTGAATGGTTAACTTCAACCTAAACACACTCCCAGCCATGTGAATCAAAACAGACCTGTCATATATTGCCATTTAGGAAATGCAAATTTGTTTCGAAGATTCAGCTTTACATATACGACGGCCAATATATATATATATATATATATATATATATATATATATATATATGGGTTTAACTATATTTTTAAACCTATTTACTACACATATTTTCCAAATCATTGCGTGATAAACTATCTTGAAAGGCATTGAACGGCTATATTCATGACTTAAATAATGTTTTTTATACAACAGAATATATTCAAAGGATATCTGTTGTAATCTAGGGGAGGTTACTGAATACAATAATCTCACGAATGTTGGTAATGAACGATAATACTTAGGACAAGAACAACACATATAAAATTCCCCAGAGGCGCGTAGAAGTAGTCAACTGCTAGACGGTAGTCAAGTGAATTCCACAATGAATCTCCAACTGCAGGATAGCTACCAACCGAACTACGCGGTCAGATCTGGCACAACGCCAAATTTAATGTGGGGTATCCGAGCCGGTAGGTACGGTCAAATATTCCTCGTAGACCGTGTATAAAACGGGGTCGGGTTCCTGTTTCCGAGACGAGACTCTGTCCATTGTCATAGCCTCGTCTAGGGATCCTCTCTGCCCTAAGGCAGAGAGTTTTACTAGCACAGCAGCTGGAGACGAATCTCCAACTCTAGGATACCTACTAACTCTAGGATACCTACCAACCGATGTGGCACAAGGCCGAATTTAGGTAAACGGGCCCATAGACCCGGCCAAACATTCCTCGTATAAAATGGGGTCGGGTAGCTATTTCCTGAGACGGGACCTTGTCCTTCGACATAGACTCGTGTGGGCATTCTCTCTGCTCGTAGGCAGAAGGTTTTACCAGCACAGCTGAAGACGAATTTCCAAATTTAGACCAACATACAGTATTTACTATTGTATTTATGTGAACATACCCATTATCGTCCGTACGTATCCTACAGCAATATTCATGATCATTGTTTGTAAATTCATTATGTAATACTTATTTTTAATGACTTTAAGTCCGAAGGCGATCTTACCTTTTCCTTGAAATTTTTCAAAATTGTTCGACCCCAACAAAATTAAATAACGCCATTCAGAAGTAAGATGGTTACTGAGTGTGAAAGAATAAGAAAAAAATATTAGGGACCGAAAACAATAAAAGAAGAGGAATCAAGATGACAGTAAATAACGATTGATATTGCATTTACATTTTTGAAGATTAAAGTTGGATAGAAATCAAGAGATTAAAAGAGAGCTCCACATGCAAGAAGTGCGGGAGAGGAAACTATTTGCACAGAACTTACGGTTATATCTAGGCATTTCAATTATTAAGACCTTATTCGATTACTGCGTTTAAATTCATAAAGTTAGGTAACATTTAGCAAAGATGATCACAACAATTACCATGAAAGTATTTATAGAAAAGGCACATGGAAGATACATTACGGCGGTGGGGAAGTGACTGAAGCCGAGATGCCAAGTCAGGACCAATAAAAATGCATATTATTCTTTGAATTTTGTCTATATTTCTGAGATGAGGTATTATGTACATTATTTACATTATTCGGACTATTGTCCTAATTTTTGTCGCCATATTCAAATAACGTTTCGGCCTTTCAGTATCTGTCTATATTTCTGAGATCAGGTATTATGTACATTATTTACATTATTCGGTCTATTGTCCTCATCTTTGTCGCCATATTTATTACAACGTTTCGGCCTTTCAGTATCTGTCTATATTTCTGAGATGAGGTATTATGTACATTATTTACATTATTCGGAACATTTTCCTCATCTTTGTCGCCATATTTATTACAACGTTTCGGCCTTTCAGTATCTGTCTATATTTCTGAGATGAGGTATTATGTACATTATTTACATTATTCGGACTATTGTCCTCATCTTTGTCGCCATATTAATTACAAAGTTTCGGCCGTAGTACGCTCCGAACATCTTAGGGTGGTTGGAATATCGAACTTAACCCTTTATTTCGCACTGGGGTAGATCCACGTACCATGTTTAATGGATGTCTGAAGGTACTCCACTGCCTTAACTGGGTATTGAACTCACACTCTTTGGGTCCTGTCACTGGATCTAACCAACGTCTTTATCCACTGTGCCATGTGTGTAGGAATTTCTGGGTATTATAAACCTAATGTATTCAGCAACCCTTTTTAAAGTACTCATATTGCATTTTTTGCAGTTATCATTACAGGTTTTTACTCGAGCTCATATTGCAACTTTTGATGTTATTATCGCTTTTCTCTGGCACTCGTTATTACTGGTTCCCATATTGTGTTTATTTCTATGCTTGGTCGGCTCAGGAGATTTTTGTGGCATAGCATATGTGCTGATTCCTTAAGTCTACGAATTTTCCAATGGTGTTTCTTGTCTATGTTCTCAACCTGATCCCACAGAGGGCGGGGATCTCTCTTCTCTCTATATATGTGGTCAGCCATGCCTGATTTTTCCACTTCCCCTCGTGTTACAGCTTTCTGGTGTTCTTGAAGTCTTACCTTGAGAGGGTGACCTGTCTCCCCTTTATATTTCTTTCCGCAGCTGCACGGGATAGTGTACACAGTCTTTAGTCATGTTCTCTATTGGGGGGTCTTACTCAAGAGAGATATCCGCGAAGTTTCGTCAAGCTTTTGAAGGTTGTCCTGACCGCAGATCGTTTCTATTTTCTCTGATAACCCCTTCACATAAGGCAGGCAGACTGTTTTCTGAGTGTTCATGTCCTCCTCTAGGACCCGCCTATCCCAATTTTTTTTTCAATTTTATCAAGAATCTCTAACTTTGGCAGCAATTTTCGAAGCCTGGACGAATAGTAGACTTATGAAAATGTAAGATAGATTCCGGAAAGAAAAATTGTAAAGTTCGTCACTCTGAACCAATTTTTCGAGCAGCGGACCAAGTAATTGCTTCAATATAATCTTTCCATTTCATGTAAGCAGAGAATGTCAGAAGGAAAAAGCGTAATATGTCAATTTTCTGGAGGTTAGAGAACTATTTTACTGAAAAACTGTATAAAGAGAAAGTTTTTAATAATGTTCGACCAAAGCCAGCACTGACTGCTTGGTCAATGAAAGCCGAATGTTTCCTCATAAGGAAACGGCTAATTTTTACAAATAATATAGCGGAGTGATTTTCTGCTGTCTTGTCCACAATATAGAATTTAGATTTGTGATTCTCCTACATGTGGTTAGAACAAAGACACAAGGAGACTTCTCGCCATTAAGACTCAAGTGAGGTTAAGACATTTTTATGTTTATACATTCTTTTTATAGATGCAAATATTTAAGTAAATGCTCTGTTTATAATAAACAGTATTAAACAACATTTACCGGCCTGAATGTCCGAGAAATTTTCACAGAAAATATTCGTCCTCCGTGAAAATTTCTCGAACATTCAGCTTGGTAAATGTTGTTTAATACTGTTTATTATTAACAGAACATTTACTTAAATATTTGTATCTATAAAAAGATTGTATAAACATAAAAATGTCTTAAAATAACTGTCGGACTTAGAAATCTGACATGCTTTGAATGCATGTCGTCTGGATTTTTAAAAATTTATTGCTAACGGCAAAAATTCTTACGGCATTGTTACTATTTTTCTATTTAAAGATTTTTGGGGGTGTTTAGGTTAGAATACGTTTTATTTAACTACGATTTGAAATATTTCATTGAAAAATACATCCCTATCCCCTACCAAAACGTAACTAATAACGGATACATCAAATTACAGGCATAATGAACACCCAGACACCTCTTGTCTAGTTGAAGTAGATTTATCTGTAACCTTGGAAACGTGAATTATGATTTTTGCTGTGTCTTTAAAACCCAGTAATTTTAAAAAGTTACTCCAAAATTCGCTTGAGGATGAAATGGAACTAATGTCTTTAATTTAATTACAAAATTAAATTCGTAGCTTTTAGCTTCCATTTTTGAAACATGGTTAGAAATGTGTAGCGAAAAAACATATTTTAAATAAATCAATTTATAATATATATATATATATATATATATATATATATATATATATATATAAGGGTTAGAAATTAGTAGGAGGATTTGAGATAATTATAATTAAGGTAATTCATCGAGTCTAGAAGAAACCTCAACAAGAGGCAGAAAGTACTGAACTGCCGTCTCGCCCAATATTTGGGACATCATCGGCAGTGGTGATGAAGAGGTACTCGATATAGTGCCGCTGGATCACACACACACACACACACACACACATATATATATATATATATATATATAATGACAGCATGTGTTCAATTAGCCATGTCACATTAAATAATTTAGACAAGTTTTGTTTACCTATTTTTAATAGTATCCTCGCGTAATTACAGACAAGTTTCTCGTTTTCTTTATTAAATTGTATAATACAGAACCATTTTTTCACTTCGCCCGTAAAAAAATAATTTTCAGATGAACACAACAATTGTGTCTTAGAAAAATGCTGATTACAACAATTTTTTTATCTTAGAAAAAACAAGACCCTGATTTAGCCATTGTGCTAATGTCGAAAGTACTCAGAATAAAATAAAAATGCATCAACGTGGTAATTTTCATTCTTCCTTCAATAAGGATACTATGAAATGTGTCCGTAATTACGAGTGGATCCTATTAAAAATAAGTACAAAAAAATTCTCTAAATTTTATATATATATTTAAATTTTTGTCGATAAAATTTAACTGGAAATCGTGGAACTGAAAATGAGTTCCACAAGCGAAAAATGCAAGAAAAGAAACTCTTAGCATAGAACTTACGGTTCTATCTAGCCAATTCACCTATAAATTGATGAGACCTTGTTGCCAATCTAGTACTGCGCTTAAATTTGTAGTCTATGTAAGAGCTCATCTGAACAATTGCCATGAAAATATTTCTAGAAAAGTCACAGATAAACAACATTATGGCGATGAGAATATGACTGATGCCGTAAAGCCAGATCAGGACGAATAATATTGCTGATTTCTTTTGGAATTTTAGGTCACAATATATCAGCCTCTAGGCACAAGCTTCAGCAGTACTACTGAGTCAGGTGTTATATAAATGATCTTTCTATTTTTAATATCTAGAAACAATGGACCACTGTGTATCAGGTTGAATGTTATTATCATCTGTTGAATATAAAACTCGGCAAGGCGGGATAATTTCTGCTCTGGTTGAGGCATGGAAATAAAAGTTTATACAACAGAAATCAAAGAAAATAATAATAATAATAATAATATAATAATCATTACTCCACCTACTAGTACTGCTCTTGCTACTACTCCTGCTGCTACTACTATGACTACTGCTACTACTGGAAGAAATAGAAAACAGAATTACTGCTAAAGAGCGAGAACTATAGAAGTGCAATCAGTGATTAGCATTGCATTTAAACCTTTGGCGTTTAAAGTTAATAGGAATTCATGGAACAGACAGATACTCCCACAAACCAGAAGTACTAGAAAAAAAAACTCTTAGCATGCAATTTACGTTTTCATCTCGTCAATTCAAATGAATATCGGAGAGACTGCGCTTAAATTCATAAAGTCTATGTACTCTGGAGAAGAGCTCAATCGAACAGTTGCCATGGAAGTATTTAGAGGAAAGATGGAGGAGGCAGCTTTACGCCTCTAAATAATTGACTGACGTAGAGACTATCTATCTATCTATCTATCTATCTATCTATCTATCTATCTATCTATCTATCTGTTCATACATATCTATTTCAATCCTTTCATATCTCTCTGTCCGTTCATACCAATCTACCAATCTCAATCAGTACAATCTATCTATCTATCTATCTATCTATCTATCTATCTATCTATCTATCTATCTATCTATCTATCTAATTATTTGTTTTGTTTTGTTTTACGGCATATCAACCAATGGGTTATTTAATGCCGACAAAATTTTTTATCTCTGGTAATATTTTGCCATCCCAAAAATGTTTAGCTGGCAATATTTTTTCTCAAAAATGTTTAGCTGGCAATAAGTTTTTACAAATTATTTCTGGTATTGAAACCTATTTTTACACCTTCATCGTGTTTTGACCCCAGTATCGGGCTTAACTATTTTCCCATAGGTGGCACCCTAACAGATGCTACCACCCTGGGTCAGGGTGGACCTGGGAACACTAGCAATTAAGAGGTGGTTCCACGCTACTCAAAATTACAAAAAGATCAAGAAATATTAGCGTCGGTTTCGACGTATGAGGATCTGACAGCTTAGTTGATTCAGTTATGAAATTTTGTGCGATAATCTTAAAGTGGCATTTAAGACCCGCTAGTGATTTACAAAGGAGGCCATATAAGTGTGAGGATTGTGAGATGAGATCACTCTTAGATAGACTGACCTTTTAGATCTTGCTCTCGCTTCTTGAAGATGATTCAGACAAGCAGATTGAAAACTGCTGAGTCCACTAAAACACGTTGAACTCCATTCTACCCGATCCAAAGCTAAGCGCTCAAGGGTGTTATGCGGTATATTGACCGCTGACAATTTGCTTTTCAGCTTGTCTTTGTATCTTAGCCATGGACGCCTTATATTCCTGTAGCCCTGATCTAACTGGCTGTACATTAGGATCTTGGGTATCCTCTCATCAGACATTCTCAAGACATGACCAGTCCACCGTAACAGAGACTGTATGAGAAAAGTCTCGATTCCTCCAATATTACACCTGTTAAACAGGTCTACATATATATATATATATATATATATATATATATAGTAAATGTAATAAATCCATTGAAGTAAAGGTAATAAATCTTGGATTTATTACTATAAAATATAAAAATTGATCCACAAAGAAGTCAATGCATTTATTATAACAGAACCAATAAATGATATTACACAACAAAATCGCAAATTAACTCAATTAAATTAACTCATTTGAATAAGACTGACGTAGTTTTTGTTGGATCAAGCAAATTTAACCCGCATTCGAGACAATTTTGTATTTTATTGCCTGTGTGTGTATGCGTGTGTGTGCTATAAAGAACAAGTATGAGGTGTTTATCAATCTAATATAATACATTTTGTTTAAAGCCTCTACACATAGTTATGGCGAAAAAGAAGAAAGAAATTCTTGTAATTTTCACTTGTTCGAATTTCAATGGGCAATCAGGTATCGCGTGCATTCGACTGTTTTAAACCAACGTTACTGTATTTTGCGGCGTTCCAACTTCAAGCGCCTTTCAACGTGTCTGTGTATGTTGAGGATTCTATTTCTAGGACATTATGAATTATTATTAAAATTATATAAATCCAAAAATTACTAATCAGATGTATATAAATATATGTAAAACAAAAAAAAATCAGAATGAATCTGTAGAAAACGTCAATATGTATAAAGGGAAAAAGTCCATACTGGAAGAAACGCGTCGACTAAAGCTAGATGCAGTTTCCGTATTGTCTTTTTCCACACACACACACAAACACACACACACACACACACACACACATATATATATATATATATATATATATATATATATATATATATATATATATATATATATATATGACTGATACAAGTACAATTTCTCACTTAGCTGATTGTTGGTTATATTTAGTACCTTGACTCTCGAGTGTCGTATCCTAAACTTTTTGTAATTGTTCAATCCACTCCTCAGGAGGTTCCAGCAACAGACTGCCGTTGTTTTCTTTTTCGTTATCCCTATACCATAGAGTTTGATGTAGCAGAGAAACACAGTCCAATGTGTCTAGATATCTTTAGGAAGA
>OZ010609.1:50900837-50910837 GCA_963932145.1 Acanthosepion lycidas | reverse complement strand
TAACCTGTTCTCTTTCTAGCTAAATAGCTGAAAGGCTTTTTCAGTGAATTCTACGGAAAGTAGTGACAAGATGGCTAGACGTCCTATCTAAAAACTCAATTAGTTTAGTGTTTTTTTAAGATTTTAAACATTTCGTGGAATGGACAATTTTGCTGTTGCACGACTTGGACAATTTTGCTGTTACACCCGCTATATATATATATATATATATATATATATATATATATATATATATATATATATATATATATATATATATATATATATATATATATATATATATATATATATATATTGGTTGAATTGATGTTGGTTTGCTCTATCTCTGATATTGAGCGCTTTCTAATAAGTACCGCGCATATAATATATAAAAAGTAATATATATAATATGTTACATATATAAATATATATATATATATATATATATATATATATATATATATTAATATTTATATACATACACTTTTCACACACGCACACACACACATATCTCTCTATATAAGTTGTAAAGTAGTCATTCAAAGAACAGATCAATAAAGTTAATGTAATTAATACTGATTTCACTTCGCTATCAGATTAAATATGGCATTAACTCACTGACCACTCACTGAACGACACGATGCTTGTTTTTCTTAATTGTACA
The DNA here is from genome assembly GCA_963932145.1 of Acanthosepion lycidas. Classification (NCBI taxonomy): domain Eukaryota; kingdom Metazoa; phylum Mollusca; class Cephalopoda; order Sepiida; family Sepiidae; genus Acanthosepion; species Acanthosepion lycidas. The sequence continues at coordinate 50,910,194 of OZ010609.1, read as the reverse complement.
ATGGATTAGATGTTGATGTTCGCTCTGTGGGTATATTCATTTTTTTGTCACATTTTGGGTTAGTTCTATCCTTGATTAAGTGATAGTGATAGAATCTGGTTGCGTGGTTTTGGTCCTGAGATGCCATAATTAAGCCTATTATTATTTTTTTTATTGTTATTATTATTATTATTATTATTATTATTATTATTATTATTATTGTTGTTGTTTATTTTGATTTCTGCTCTGTTTCGTTCCGGGTCCCAAACAGAGGCATAAAGACAGAATTCACATCATGACATTTTCCGCTGAGCATTTTTTGAGAAAAAAAAACTTAAGATCATACACATTTCGATAAAGCCTTTCGTAAAGAATCGCTTCAGTTAGTCTATCAGAACTTTTTCCAATCGAATCATTCAATTCTTCTTCTTCTTCTTCTTCTTCTTCTTATTATTATTATTATTATTATTATTATTATTATTTTCTTTGATTTCTGGTGTTTATACATTCCCTTCCGGGTTCCGCTAAGGGACCTAAGGTAGAAATGGCAGCATGACACTTTCGACTGACAAAAAAATAAAAAATAAAATAAAATAAAAATTACATAGATAAAGCCCTTCGTAAAGTGTGGGCTGTACTTGTAAGAACAATCTTTTGTATCTCCTTGAGGCATGGACTTCCAGGAATCCCTTCAATTAGTGTACTGCAATCTTTTTCCAACCAGTCCTAGGGCTCCAACTACAACAAGCATTGTTGATGTTCCCATATGCCACATTTTCGAGATTTCTATATCAAGGTCTTCTTCTTCTTCTTCTTCTTCTTCTTCTTCTTCTTATTATTATTATTATTATTATTATTATTATTATTATAAGTCCACTTTCTTTACATATATTTTCCGTGTATCTTATTTTTCCATTTATTTTTATTGTCACTTTTAACATCTTTAATGCTTTTCTACATTTTGTCGTCTTCTCTCACATCTTTTAATTTTTCATTTCTTCTTCCTTTCTCTATTTCCCTTTTAAATATATATATATATATATATATATATATATATATATATATATATATATATGTGTGTGTGTGTGTGTGTGTGTGTGTGTGTGTGTGTGTGTGTGTGTGTGTTCACTCGCGCGTCTCTGTGTGTTCTTTGCTTTGCCTGCAAACAGACATTATTTTTCTATCCTAATCTAGCAGACTTAGAGAGCGACTGAAGTGCGGTATTTCATCAGCTGTTATCAGACTTGGGAATCTGCAAGCCAAACGAAAATCACTTCACAGTTTAAAGCAGCAATAAATAGTGAAAACGAACAAAGCAATTAAACTGAAACGAAAATACAAACACATTTCAAGATCTTGATATTTCATAGAGGACAATACAGACATACGAATATTTCAACAATGCTTTATTTCCCTTAGCTTTTTTTTTCCTCTTTTGATAAAAGCGGTTAACCCACGTCTTCATTCTTGATCACTGTCTTCTCACTTTCAAGACGTCTCATGTAATATACTATGAATGTAATATATATTTTAGGAAAATTAATCATGACCAAATGGGAAAAAAGTTTTCATTTGAAAGCGGTTGTCCTTTAGAACTTCTTCAGACTAAAGTGATGTTAACGTTTATGCGACTACGCATGCGCACGAAGGAGAAAGGACGCTGGGAATTTTGATTTTAAATTACATTTTTTTTAAATATATATTTTGGTTCTGTATTTGCTGCGCCTCCTCCCTTTCCTGCATTCGCATGCCTAATAGCATCAACGTCATTGATGACATGGAAATGTCCAGTCCGCTATCGTCTCCTGAGGTCTCGTGTCTCCGTAAGAACATCAGCTCAGTGACCAGTCGGTAGGAATTATCGGAGTGTACTATACAGATGTGAGCTTCTATTTCTGAAATACACATATACCAAGAATACATTACGATAGTGAACAGCACGTCATACTGGTTACATAATATTATAAGATGTATTCCGACATCATACGAAGGCACGGTGAAGTAGTGGAGAGAGGTTCGGATTGAGGAATCGGAGTTCGAATTCCAATCGAATCCATTACATTCACTTGCGTGCTAATACCTTTCGGAAAGTTATTAATCCTCTTCTTTTTCCTCGATCTATGAGTAAATAGCAGGGCGAACTGGTTTCTGTAGCCGTGGATAGCAGCTGGTCTAGGAGACGGCCAGTTCTAAATTCATAACCTAAGGAAAGCTATTTTCGGACCTTGTGGCACGTAGCGCACCAGGTGTCTGTATTCGTCGCTCCAAAAAGTGTGGTTGGTTCTGAATAAAGCTTTCTCCACTAGAATCATGTACTGGTATTTGGCTCTCCATTCCTAGGAACTGAGCTGCTTGACCCTCATACGTCGGATACGACGGGAGATTCCCCCAGATATATATATATATATATATATATATATATATATATATATATATATATATATATTTGGTTGGAGTGATGTGAGTTTGTGGCCATGGCTTTCACTCTTTGCGATCGTCAGACAAACTCTGAAGATCGAAAAAGCGTGATACCCAGGGTCACAAACTCACATCAATCCAACCAAATATGTTAGCTCTATCTCTGATATTGAGCGCTTTCTAATAAGTACCGCGCATATAATATATAAATAATTATGTGTTTGTAGATTTAATAGGTCAGTTAATAAGTCGGAAAATAAAAACAACATAATGATAACAATATTGGCAATAACATTGATCATATTTATTATATATTAATTGGCCTTTTGAGCAAATTGAAACACGAACAGAAAGATTTTAAAGATGCAATTTCAGGACACGTCTGTGACCTTTTTCAACGAGACGAGTCCGCCATTCACGCATTATGTATTAAAGCGAAATACGTCTGTGTTTACTGACAGGGACGCTAAACTGTACGCTAACCATTTATTAGGTTGGTGCAAAAATAATGACGTAATAATGCCGTTTTTTGACGTAATGTTAAGGTCAAAAAACGACATTATTACGTCATTATTTTTGTACCAACCTAATACAAACGTTTCTAGACTTCCTGTATAACAACAACTGTTATAAGTTGTGGAACCTGCGACTGGATGGCGGGAGATTTGGTCAGAACACCACCTATGTGTGGAATTTCTGGCAGTGTTGAATTGTCTACGTTTGAGATCGAATCGACCTCATAAATCCGACTAGATTCGCCTTAATAAAAAATAACCCGCTTGACTATCGGCAGGACCGAAGCTTTTTGATTCGTTCACTTTGGCAGAATTTTATTCATTTGGCATCATGATTTCTAAGATACTGTAAAATATGGTTTTAGGAACCAATACATTAAACATCTAAATATGTCTCTGAATAAAATTATTCGGCCTTGGAATCTCTCAGATAATATATTTAAGCAATATTCACACGCGTCCAGTAATTACGTTTAATACACAAATATCCCGTTAATATATTACGAACTGGCAGTGAGGAAGGTTTTAAAAAAAAAGCATTTCGAGTTTCTAGACCGGGCAAGACATATGTGGATAAAAGTTGAAACAAAAAATACTTGGAGAAATCTATCGACATTTATTTACATGCTGTCAAATTCACGAATAACCCGTTTCCCAGGAATTACAATCTACGAATACTTCTGCATTTATTACTTTACTTCCATCAGTTCGTGTGCGTGTCTTTAAGCAATTTTTTAGATTCTCTGCACGATAAATCAAAACAGAGAATTGTGGGAAGGCCGATCTTTAAAAAATAAATTTGGCGTGTCTTCTTTTTGTTGCTGCTCTTGTTGTTATCATTATCGTCATCATTATATTTCAATTTCTGCTATGGTTACACTACGTAGCAAGTGTGCGGGAAGATTTTAGGCCTGTAATAGCATGCTGTTATGGTTAAATTTTACCGTTTGTTTTCTAACTATCATCACATAGACAAAGTTCTTAGTGTGTGGGATGTACTCACCAAGACAATTATTTGTACTTCTCTTAAATTGGGATTTCTAGGGAATTTTCAATGTGTTGTTGTGTTCCTTTTTTATCATTTCAAGCGCACCTAATATGACTGTTACTCTTACTCTCGTTTACAGTGACCACATGTTTTTCTACTTTGATTTCCATGTCTTTATACTTCGGTAGTTTTTCATATTTATTGGTTTTTATGTTAGAGTTCGCTGGGTAAACCATATCAATTAGTAGGCAAGTTTTTTTTTTCGGTTTTTGTCTGGTCTATTTACTTCAAAATTCCTGTGTAAAGATTATGTAATCCCATAGAATTGGTATGTCGTCCATTTCTGTAGCTGGTGCTAGGTTCTGGGTACTGTCCATGTCAGTGTTTATGAACATTTTTTCCAAATTTTTTGCCTATTGTTCAATGTACGTATTGTTACTCTATCGTGAGGATTATTATTATTATTATTATTATTATTATTATTATTTCCCTGTTTGAAAAGGCTAGCTAAGATTTATTGAGGCGATCGAGTCAAAAACCCATTACTATGACCGCGCGAATATAATTAGACCGGAAGACAATCAAAGACTTGTAGAAATTTTCGTTCGGTGGCATTAAGTCTTCCGTGGAGAATATAATACTTGTATAAACACCCATTCTTCTAAAGGCAATAACACATCAGTAAAATGAACAGTGATAAGCGTCTATGTAATCATGTGTAATATACAGCCGAACAATATAAGGTACATCCGAAGCAATGGATATTCCTACGGACACGCACATATATACAGGGTGTCTGAAAGATTTATTCACAGTGTGAAGATTTCTCAGTAAATCAATCAACCCGCTAGAACCAAGTATATCTAATTTAAATAAAGAATATAAAGAAAGCATTTATTATAAATGTAAACTCTCAATCTTTTGTCATCGCATCCTTTTTGCAAATTTCAAAACCTTGTTGACATCGCGACGGAATCGAATAAATAAGCAACGATAAGCAGCATTTGGATAAATATAATTTTTAACTGCATTAATTCTCTATATACATTCCAGAGATTATTGCTTGCTTTGTCGCGTATGATTTATCATTTAAATAGACCAACAAGGAAAAAAAAAAATTCGGTTGTTGTCCGACAAACAAGGTGGATGTGAAAGCGTGTGCACATTTTTGAAGACAACCTTTATATATCGAAATGGCAAAAGGTGTAGATGAAGACGCCTCGTATTGGGTACAAATCTCCTTGGTTTTGTGGAGTGTAACCATTGATTCCACAAGTTGTGGACAGATGCTAAAACATAGTTTTGACAGTCACTAACAGTTCCGCGGTATTATGTCCCATCGTCATCACTGATGCTAACTTCCAGTAGAGTGACATCTTCTGCCTTCTCGGATTAAAGTGTTCTTATGATATGAAATAGAGAGATTATGTTGAATCAATTGCTAAATATGCTGCAAGAAAAGTTTCCCCTTCTCCCTGTGGAAATCTTTCCCGCTAATGACTAAAAAATTTTCCCGCTAGATTTTATCTCGCAGATTTTTATACATTAAATATTTTTGACAGATCTGGTCTGGTGCTTCTACAGTGCATTTAGATATTATTATTAAAATATAACTACGAATACGCAATGTTATTAGTCCTGATATGGTATCTCGGCTTCGGACATTTTTTCCACTGCCATTATATAGATTATCTGTGCCTTTTCTTTAAATATTTTCGTGGTAATTTATCTGGTTAGAGATCTATGGTACCTAAACTTTATGAATTTAATTGTGACGTCACCCCGGCATCTCTGCCTCCGTCGTCCTATCCTGTGACTTGGTATTGGTCGCGGCACTAAATGTGACGTGATCCTGCTGTCACGGCACCAAATGTGACGCTTTACCTTTGGCTGATTCGGATGGGAATCTGGTTAGATTCGGTATCAGCTTTGTCGTTCCCAGCTCGACTACAACGGCAGGTTTCCGAAGTAACAGCTTTGACCTCTAGTCTAACCTACCCACGTTGTTATTTGATCTTAGTAAGACGAAATCAATCAGTCGCCGGGTCGTAATGTAACCCGAGTCCGAGCAAAGGTAACACCGCACAAGTATATGTAAAAGAAAATAAAGTAACAACTCGAAAAGTTCAAATGTGTTAAAAAAATAATAACAAATATTTTTTATATCTGGTTGCTGAATACAGGACTGCGTCTTTCTCCCAACCCGCTTCTATGGATTCGTGATACTTTGTGTTTGTTAGGCGAGTCTTAACATCTTAAGTTGTTTTTCGATAACTGGTTTTTGGTGTCTTCAGGCGATATTCGTAAAACTTGTTTTGGTGGTGTGAGTAAGTCGTTCTTCAAAAATAAATTGTTCTTGGTTAGAAGTCGAAGTCGGGATGCGTGGATCTTCTGTCAGCTTCATGCTAGGCTGGTCTCAGAGCTCACAGCTCAAAGCTGTCAGCGTTTGCCCGACTGCAACTGTAACTCTCTGTCTAACTGCTCTGAGGACATTCGTTTATATGAACGCCGACCAAAACTGGGTGGGTGTCTGTCGTGATTTGGGTTACTCGATAATTCTAAATCCACAATAAGGATTGTCTTTGTTTTCGGACAGGAAATATTCATTACTTTCCATTTTTGGAAGTCCATTACTTTCTGCTCCAGTGGGATTCTTAAGGGATTCGTCCTCCCAAATTCCTCCTTTCTCATATTGGTATCTCACACCAATCCCCTCAGAGGGCGTTAACAGATTCCCCTTCTCTCTGATAGTGGTATCTCACACCAATCTACTAAGAGGCGTCAACAGGCCTCCCCTCTTTTCTCATAGTTTACATTCGCCTACCGCTCACACCACTAATTCAGCCAATGAACGCCCAGCAGCGTGGGTGTGGCTAGACTGGTCTCAGTTTAAAAATTTCGGTCAAAGGAAAAAAAAATTATCTTCCCTTTTTATTTTTATTTTCTTCTTTTTCTTTTTTCACCAGACCCCTACAACTCCTAGTGTGGTCCTTAATCTCTATCTTAACCGAAATTTATCTGGAATTCGTCAACCAGATTTTCGTCAAATAATCATTGGGGTTGGTCAAGTGAATCTCTTTGTCTCCTCAATGCCTTACTCCTTAATGCGTACTTCCATCGCCATAATCCGTCCAGGCAACAAACTCTTATCATGGCTAAGTCTAAACATAAAACAGGTCTTTTTTTCCAAAACCAAACGATATCTCCGAAGGATAGTTAATGGTTTATTCTTTCCCTTCTTTTTCCTTGGCGGTGGTCTACCTGACATTTTTCTCGGTCAGTACGTGACCTGATTACAATTATCTTCCAGTTTCTGTTTCGTAGGCCACTTGACCAATTTGAAATTCTCATTATTGCCATGGGCAGATGGCTATCTTTCATCCGCCGCCTCGTAGCATAAATTAATTCGACAGATCCGAGATCTTACGAATTTCCTATCTTCTGCGAAAAAATACTTTTCTTCACAAATGAAAATAAAATCTTTATCACTTTTCATTCTTAAAAAAAATAACATCGCTCTGTATGTCTTTTCGTGATAGCTTCTTATCGCCTTAATCATTTCAGCTTCTTCTCGCCTTAATTATTTATCGCTTTTAATTTTCACGCGACCGCTAAATAGTGTCACATAATCACTATACTAGATTGTCGGAAATTTCTCATCATTTTACAGTTGCAATTGCTAAATACAACCGTAAGTTCTATGATAACAGGTTCTTCACCTACACTTCATTATGGACAACATCCTTTCGGTTTTCTTGCTTTCTAATTAAATTCAATCTTTCATCATCTTGATAGATGTAACAGTTCTTTGATAACAATTTCCTCTTTTGCATTTTCTGCTTGTGGAAATCTCTTCAGGATTTTATCTATTCAAGTCAAATTTGATCTTTTGAAAATTTAAATGTAATGTCAATCGTTATCATCTGTCGTCTTAATTATTGTTCTTTTATTGATCTCTTTTCTTAATAGTGTTTTATTTTCTCATATTCACTAACACTTAGTAATATATTGCGTTATTTGTTGTCTTATTACCATCTATCGCATTTTCCGTTCGTGAAACTCTTTTCCGGCTTCTTGCCTTCCAGTCAAATATGATCTTTAAAAACATTAAATATAATGTCAATCGTTATCTATCTGTTGTCTTAATTCCTGTTATTTTATTGTTGCTCTCTCTCTCTTTAATAATGTTATTTTTTTTTCTTAAACCCAGTAAACACGTTGCATCATATTGTCTTTATTACATTTCATCCTTTGTGCAAGTTGTGTCTGAAATTTCGGAATCTGTCGTATTGACCGACTAAGAAACGATAGGCTACGCCGAAAATATTCAAAAAATATTCCTGTGTTTATGTCCCGAGGTCTTCGCTATTGCACAGTAAGTGGACTTGTATGCAGGTCACTCGAAGGATATCAGATACGACACAAACATAAACTCTCAATGAAGATGTCGGAGACTAGTAAGACGAAATAGTTGAGTATTTTGAATGAAAAATGAAAAGAATTTTATTTTAATTTAAAACTTATAAACTTTAGGAATACGTTTCATTCAAAATACTCTATTTTAGAAATACGTTTTCACAACATCGCCCACGTGACGCCGACGTGATCATATTGGAAAGGAACGCTGATCTTGAAAAAATTCAGTTATCTGTTTTGGTTAGTCGTACTCTTATGTCCATGGTCTTTTCATGTTAAATTAAATATAGTTTAATGTTAATTATGTTTTATGGATATGTCCTGAAGATGGTCTACTAGACCGAAACGTCCGACGTTGACATTATATTAACATTAAAACAGCATAATTGCATATAAAGATTTTTGTTTGTTTTTTCCGTATAATTTTCTTCATACTGTCGGATCTATATCCATATATTTGCTTACATATATATATATATATATATATATATATATATATATATATATATATATATATATATATATATATTCATACATATTTCATTAAATAACGTGTGTGAATGAAAAGATGCTGCCTAAATACACACAATATATATATATATAAATGTGTAGAGAGAGAGTAATGTGGGTAATAAAATTGTGCTAGATGTGAAATAAGAGATATAAATTTTATATTAATAAATTGGCAATTTGTTCTTCACTATTTGTTAGGCTTTTATGCACGTGACAATCGTCAGGCATGGACAGAAAACTAACCAAAGATCAAAATGTTTCTGACGATCGACACGTGAATCAATCTGTACAGCACCAAACAATTTTACATGTATTATATATATATATATATATATATATATATATATATATATATATTGAAAATATTAATGGTTAATATATATATATATATATATATATATATATATATATATATATATATAAATTTCCAAGGGGATATTCTCAAGGTAGAGCTCAATTTCTTAGGACAGAGCAAGAATATAATACTAAAGTCTCAAACACTAATATTCCATGGTTATAATTTATTAC
>OZ010609.1:50855837-50898337 GCA_963932145.1 Acanthosepion lycidas | reverse complement strand
TAAACTGTCTAAGACTCACCTCTCAAAAACTTCTCTCTGTTAAGGTTTAATCCACCACCTTCTCTCGTCTGTTACCCCTCTCTATAGCTCTAACATTCGTCCCACACTCTCATACTTACACTCTCTCTAAATTCTATTTTTTATTTCCGGAGTTGTTTTTTCTGTTTTCTTTTTGAATTTGTAGGTCTGATAAATTGGATCGTATTTAGTGTTGAAGCGTTTTTATTATTATTATTATATATATATATATATATATATATATATATATATATATATATATATATATATATATATATATAAACATAAAACATTAGGCAGCACATAATTTATATACAAAGAAATAATCACACATAGAATCAATCAGAAATATTAATGACATTAATGGTGACATCCGTCACTAGAAACATAATATATGCATTAAAATACTGTTAATCCATAGAGTGAAGTGATCCTCGTCGAAACACTGGACTCTATGGATTAACAGTATTTTAATGCATATATTATGTCTCTAGTGACGGATGTCACCATTAATGTCATTAATATTTCTGATTGATTCTTTGTGTGATTATTTCTTTGTATGTAAATTATATGCTGCCTAATGTTTTATGTTTATAAAAAACTATCGATCCGCGGTACAGAAAAGTACCTATAAAAAAACTACTACTAAGACATTACACTACATAATTGAACTATATGCTTAGTTCATGACATATAAACTGAATACACTTGTAAAATAGAATTCGTGGATTTAACACATCACAAGAAATATTTAAATAAAATTCTCACTTAAAATTTTGAAAAAATTGGCGTTGCGTTTTTGCACGTTCCGAAAATTGTTCCTAACCGTCATTAATAGCAGACATTGAAAAAACATCTTTCGGTCGACAAACAAGTATTTCGACTTCAAGTTTTTGATTTTATAAGGAAAAAAAACACATGCCTGATGATGAAGAGGACTAATCGTAAGTACTAACATTTTAACATCAAATAAACTGAAAACTACCGACATCTATGGTTTCGACGAGGATCACTTCACTTTATGGATTAACAGTATTTTAATGCATATATTATGTCTCTAGTGACGGATGTCACCATTAATGGCATTAATATTTCCGATTGATTCTATGTGTGATTATTTCTTTGTATATATATATATATGCGATGGGTATATATAGGATGTGATGTCACTTGTATGTTCTTAATTTCGCATATGTGCGTTGCTTGTTTTTGATTTTTTCAACTGCACAATATAAAAAAGACAGTTGGACACTGCGCGAAAAAAGATCAACACGACGCAATTCTCTCCACAATTCACTCCACTAGACCTTTCTAAACAGTATGTTGTACTGTACATGGGCCGGGGGCTCCAATACGAACATTTCAGAGTGTTTGGCTGTCAATCTTAGGACAGTGCAGAGGATTCAGAAAGATTTGGATGCGTGCAATCGTTATTACAAAGGTGTTTTGTGTGAGGGCGACGTTATGGTTCAAGACTTGAGGAGATAGTGCTGCCCTGCTTCAAGAAGATGGCTGCTAGAATACCTTTTGTATGTCAACAGGCCGCTGCACCATGCTACACAAGTAGGAAAACCCAGTCATGCCTGTCAGACAAATTCTGCTACCACATCACTCTACCATATCTGGTCACCTAAATCTCCTGATACCCGCTTAGGCGATCATGTATCCTTCGATACATGGCTGACAAGGCAGAGTTTTCCCGGAGTATGTTGCCATTTATTTCTGCGCTAGACCAGCTGCCATCCAAGTTTATATTTACCCATAGTTGGGCGGGAGAAGAAAAGGATTCATACCTTCCCCAAGAGGATTCATACCTTTTAGCGAATTTAGTGAATGTAATGGATTCGACTTGAATTTGAACTCTGCTTTCCGAATCCTCAATCCGTGCCACTATCCATTACACCTATGAATGAATAATATACAATATAAAAACAATTACATTAAAAATGATGCGATTATGAGCGCGAGTAGTAGCATGTAAATACACTCGTCTCTTGCGTATTGTAAGTATAGTCTTGAACAGATTGATGCACAGTCTTGGAACATTTGATAGACATAGTACAATTTAAAGGCAAGAGATATAGAGAAAAACAATGCATAACCTACCTAGAGAGCTTGAGTAATCAATAGCAGAAAAGTGGTTAGAGACAGGAAATTTTGGAGAGTCATGATCGTCTACGAGTTGTAATCCAGTTGGGCCTGCACTCCTAACAATTACTGTACATCCTACAGGCTGCAACAATTTAGCATAAAACAAAGAAATTTCTATAAAATAGTAACACAAATTCAGTCGGTAGAGGTCGCTAACATCAATTTGTTTACACCACTGATACAAATGGCGAATTAGTGATACTGTCTTACAATCACATATATGTAGCAGTTCTATAAAAACTACCTGGTACGATGTGAAATCGCCGATATTACTATTTTGTAGGAGTTGATGTTGACTTACATGTATTTATCAGTAGACCTGACAAAATTTAAATGTTCTCTAATTTCTACCGACACAATATACGGTACCTACCAGCGTGTGCTGTAAGGTGTATTCTATACAACGCATATAGAAAGATCTTAAGGTTAGCATCTCAATATGAAGTTAAGTGGTGTGACTTCATGTAACTTTGGCAAAGATTATCGTATATAATATCCTAAGTTCATTTAGCGGTAGGCCTAACTTTTGGACCAATGAGAGTATGTTGTAGGGGGTTCAACCTATAGGGTAGGTATAGGCTTATCCCAGAATTTTTTTTTTTTTAATTTTTTCAAATCCATGATTTGTGTTTTTATATAGCAGGCCTCATACGAGTATGTCAGATATTGTTTGCAAGTCAGATATGAGGAATGGTAAAAAAGTTTATCCGTCCCGTTTTGTAAAACCTTGTAAAAAAAAATCTTGGGTCGCCAGGTCAATTTGTACGCCGTAATTAAACAGTAAGTCTTTTTCAACGAAACATGTATTAAATAGGGATCGATGCCCAAATACATACATATAGAAATACTGAATAATCATTCAGAATTTTCTTAAAGTCCTGTATTTGGCTTCTTAAAGCATCGAATCTATATAGCGTCAGCAACGATATTTTCCCAATGCAAATTGCCATTTGTTCCTTCCCCTAACATGATCACTATTCTCTTTTACCCTGCTGTCTGCATTTTCCAAGCAAGCCATTATTAGACTTCATTATCCTGGTTACGTTTCGTGTTGGTCTTATCATCAGATGATTTCTTCTGTAAGTGCTACAAGGTGTTGAAGCAGGACCCTTTAGGTCGAGCGAATTACCAGGAGTGTTTTTGTCCCTGACGTGTAGAAATGATAAGAAAATGTTATGATTCGGACAAAGCGGCTCCGAATGCGATATCTAATGTGATCTCGGGATTAGCATGTAGGATTATTGCCCCTGGTTCAGAATGCAAACCGGCGCGAGTTTTGAAAGCTTCGCTCGCTCCTTCCTCTTCTACCCCTTGCAACACACGCGGCATGAAAGAACGTTATCACTTTATAAACATAAACAGATAATTGTGCAAGAACATTCGGCAACATCAAAACGATGAAGTTCTTTTCTGCTCATGGAAACGGTTTTCGCTAATACATCTATCGATTGTTTTTTCAAATCCATAGTCGAACTCACACGAGTATGTCAAATATTGTTTACATGCCACATAATATTAGGAATGGTAAAATGGTTTATCCGTCCCGTTTCATAAAAGAGTCCTGGAAAATATTATTTTTTCAATGGCTTACTGGGGATAGGTCAGTTATAGACCCCTTTGTTCGTCTATATAGAGCTGATTAAAATAATTATTAGGCCCAACCAATAATGTGACAACAATATAAGCCTGATCTCCATTCTGGATACAAATTGCGGTCCTCGCCAAATACGTTTCGTATCTGGAAACCATAACTCTAAAGCCTCATTAAAAAATAGAACCCACTTTACAGGTTTGGTTTGGTTTGTTTTGTTTTATTTTACGGCATATCAACTTCAATGGGTCATTTAATGCCGACAAGATTTTTATTATGGTAATATTGTTTTCCAAAAATGTATTGCTGGTAATAATTTATTAAAATCTACTTTTACAGTTTCATAATATTTTGACCACAATCTCCGGGCTAATTATTTTCCCATAGCTGGGACCCTAACAGGTGCTACCACTCCCGGTCATGGTGGACACCAGCATTTAAGAGGTGCTTCCACGCTCCTCAACGCCTCCTGATCAAAGGCCTTGCTGATGGACGTAGTTTATCGTCTTAACCCGGACGCGGATGTAGTTTATCGTTATACACAGGGCAGGCCAGATATCACAGATAGTACTAATATCAAATCAAAATTAATTTGTATATCGTTTAGTAAAAAAAAAATAGTATCAGAACACTATGAAAGTATAAAAATAGTTTGTTTTTTTATTGTAAAAATACCTGTTTGAAAAAATAACAGCAATACATTTAACTCTCGACAAAAAAAAAATCTTTAGAAAAATACGTCAATGAAACCTATCCTACAAATTGATTTTTACATATTCTATTCATACGAATCTATCACAATAATCTTGTCGGCATTAAATAACCCAATGAGATGCCGTAAAACAAAATTGCTCTTGCCTCAAGTCTCTGTTTCATATATGAAGAGATTGTCGAGCATTAGATGCCACATAGAAGGATCGATATTAAATAAAAGTCCCGCACTGTTTTCTTTGTGTTTAACGAGATTTTTCCGTTTCTTAATACTTTGCTTAACTTTTGGAAGTTATTTTCGCTATTCCAATTCGAATTTCGGTGTCTAACTTTTCGTCATCTGATAAAACAGTTTCTAATAATTTAAATTTTTGTATTTGCTTGATAATGGCGTCTCTAATTTTTAATTTGTATCTTAAGTTTTTTTTCCCGTTTGCTGACTACCATCAAGTTTCTCTTCTTACAATTGATGCTTAGTCCTTTCTTCTCGTTTTCCTTTAATTCCTTCTGTAGGAGTGTCTCTAGTTTATTTCCCATGTCTGCTATCAACACTGTGCCATCTGCGTATATTACATTTTTAAGATTCTGGCTGGCAATAATGAATCCTGATGGGAATTCTAATTCTCTCAGAATCGCCTCACTGTAAAAATTACATAAGTCCGGTGAGAAGGCACAACCTTGTCTTACGCTCTTTCTTATGTATTTACTGAATTAAATACTGTTTTCAACTAATCATATTCGTATCTTGCATTGTTTGGTTGATAAGTACGGTTAGAGAGTCTAGTCTGTCCTGTTATATGTCCACTATCTGGGGAAAGAAGAGATGGAATTCCCAAGGGTGTGTAACAAAGTCGTTCAATACTCGGACTTTACTGACAGATTTCTCCTTTTTATACGCCACTCAATACACCATCTGATCATCCGAAAGAAAAATCGACCCTATAATTTAATATATATAGACACATCACCACAGACACACAGATATATATATATATATATATATATATATATATATATGTAAAAGGCAGAATGTGTGTGTGTATGTGTGTGTAACGAATGCACGGCCGCAATTTTCGACGGATTTGCACCAAAATATACATGCACAAACTCCAAGTTAGCGAAAAGTCCAAGAACCACTTTTGCATTTCCCAACTCCCATCGATAGTGGAAATAATCGATTTTTCATGCTTCTACGGCAGTTTTCATGAAGTTTGCGGCCATTTTCTACTGGCCAGAGTGAGAGCCTATAGCTGGCTGCCACGAATAGGCAGGAAGATTCTATTGGCCGGCGTGAGAGCTAACAGCTGACTGACACGAATGTTAACTAGCATGCTTGCATGCAAAAAAGAAAAAAATTGTTAGCTACATTCGTCACAAGTGGTAAAAATTTAAATTTGCTGGGTACTTTACTCCAGTTGGCTCATTCGCTTGCTCAAACTCAACGTTGATTCTGATGCCGCAGAACTGGGTTGGATGTGAAAAAGTATTTGTTGTTAACATTCTTTTTTCATTCGGTTTTTCCAGTTACGATTCCTTTTTTTAAAGCTGATCGTTTTGTGATCATTTTGTTTAGTTCTTTTTTAGCAACAGATTTAATGTATAGAGCTTAGAAAAAATTCGCAGTGTGAGAGAGGCAAGAAGTAAGGCATGTAGCAACATCAGCACGGCAAAAGGCCCTCCTTTAAAGGCAAGGAAGGGCAAAAATATTTTAAGTCAAGTGATAGCGATTGCTGTATGTGTCGTACGATTTTTTAATCAAGCACGGGCAACGCCGCCCCATGCTGCTAGTATACACACATACACACACACACACACACACACACACACACATATATATATATATATATATATATATATATATATATATATATATTCTATATAAATGTTCTCTTATGTATTGCCGCAATCTATATATCTGGTCATTACAACTTTAGTAAGTTATTCTTCATTGGAGATTTGAGGTTTATGACCTTATGTTAGACAAAGCTGAGCATATTAATTGCTGCTAGTTGCTTTATTTCAGCTTGTCCCCAGCTGATCTCATTTAGCTACATTTTGATACTGAATCGGTGATCTCTTCAGGTGGTCCTGTTTAATTCTAATCTCAGGTGAGTAAATATTTGCATCTAATGCAACTCGCTATAAGTCTTGTAGACTCCTATCATTTTAAGGAGGTCGAGTTAAAAGGACGAACTCTCCATTGAAAACAACGTGCTTGTGAACAAGAAAAAAAGCCCAACCGGATTACTCCAAAGATGAGATGTCAAAATCAATCAATTACAGACGTTTAAATACCTGGGAAATATCCTAACAGGGGATAGAAAAACCCTTCTATATCAGGGGTTACAAAATTATTTTCACATAGAGCCAGATTACTGAGAGAATGACGAACGCGGACGGGGTAACCATTTTGTTCAATACAATACACTGAATGACATATATTTACCAAAAGTGTTCAAAGAAGACGACATTAGCAATAAAATAGTTATATCACACGAAGTGCGCACATGTTCGAATCTCACAATCTAAGCAGCAAAAAAAAGGTTAGTGAAATTTTTGAAACTGATGTTTACCTTTTAAGATATAATCAATGCTTGCTTTGGAATTGCTGCAGTCAACAAAGAGAATTGCTTTCAAATCTTCAACCTCGTTACATGTACTGACTTTACTTAGACAAAAAAGCGCTCGAATATCAAAATTTGTAAAGAGTCGTTGATTTTTTTTTTATTTCACTAAAACTTATATTACTATCAGATGCAAAAGTCAGATTGGCCAAATGCTGGCATTTTTACTTACATTTTTTTCAACATAGTAAGTTTAACTACAATCTATTGATAATTCAATATAAATAGTTCTTCAGTCGCTCTATCACAGACGTTCCGTCGCTTCCTTCTGTCTTTTTTACAAATCCTTTCACGGTAACTGCTCCGACGAGATACTTTCGCTAGTTCCCAGACTGCATGAATTTAAGCGTGCTACTAGGCACCATTTCATTGTCGAAACGGTTAAATGTGACCGTCTCTTCTACTCCAATAGTTTCATATCTCGCACCACCCGTCTGTGGAATTCTCTTCCTATTACTTGTTTCCCTGATAGGTATAATCTCCAACTATTCAAATGTAATATCAATCGACATCTCCAGATGCCCTGAACTATCCCCTGCCCTTCTCTTCATCTTTTCCCCCATCACACATTTTTACGCTCGTTCCCACTCTGTAACGCCCTGCATACTAGTGGCATCCCACCTTGCTTGGGGGTGGAAATTGTGGCACAGTGAGGCGGCAGTGTGGATGAACTGACATCGTGACCTGGATGCGGCCCGCGGACTGTAGATTGGTGACCCCTGTTCTATATGCCACTGAATGCTAGACCGTTTCTTCACTGATGAAAATAAAAGTTGAGACAACAGAAACGTGATTCTACAAAAGGATTCTGAGAATATCATGGACAGAGCGGGTAAGCAACGAGTAAATTTTAAGGGCGCTGATACACATAATCAGATAGAGACAGCTGAATTATCTTGGACACATAATATAGTTAGGAGCACTTAGAAGACAGTACATATCGAAGAAAATGTGTCGTTCCACCTCCCAGACGAGCTTATGTGAATGGATGACATAACAAGAAACGGGAGTCATGGTAAAGATATAAGATTTACTAAACGCTGTAAGAGATAGGAATGTGTGGAGAGCTATGATCGCCCACATCCTGCAAGGATATGACACACAGAAGAAAATATTAACTCAATATACTTTGGAATATACCTGATTTTAGCGACTTAATCTTATAGTTTGACATTTGTTTCTCCTGTAGACTAGATGCCAACCAAGGCTAAAGAGCCCAGTCTACCTTGATCGTTAACTGATAGCGGGGTAGGAAGAAATGGATTCATATTTTTCTAAAAGGTGTTTGTACAGAAGTAAATATAACGAACTCGACTGGAACTTGAATTCTGCTCTCAGATTTCTCAGTAAGAATCGGAATCCATTAAACGTTAACGAATATGGCAACGTACGACAGGAAAAAATCTTCTCTGTAGTCAGTCATGTATCGAAAGACACATGATCTTCCAAGCGCGTATCACGTTTGCCACTGAACCTTACAGGTCGAATTAATACAAACCTCTATTTTCTTCGTTATTCGCAAAATAAAGTATTATTAAGAAATTAGCCTACTTTATTCCTCCTGTCTTCAATTCTAAAGCCCATGTATGCAGAGTGATAAATTGATAGCTTTTTTTTTTGTCTATGCAATATTTTTATTTTCGTTTTTGCTGTCGAACTACAATCATCCCAAAGTCTATACTGAATAATAATTTCCCAACCATAGCGATCATGAGCCAATCACTCAATGACTAGTGTCCTTTTTTTCACTTAAAAGTTTCGATTTAGTGTTAACTTACCAGCTAAACCGGAATAAGTGTGTCCACGTAAAAGCCTGCTTTGTTAAGTCCTCAAAATAAACATTTGGCTGTTTTATCTGCTCAACCTATTTAAATTTACCACACAACAAGGGAACTTATTCCATTTAGCGATCGAAATTATTTACGACCCTCTCTCAACTTTGGACCGATTCAATCATGGTAACGTCGACACACATTAGACCAATCAGTTACGTTGACCTGTGTTATCGCAGATATCAAGAAGATCATATTTTGCGAAACGGCATCACCTTGGAATGTTTGGATGTCTCGTGAACCTTTGATGACCCTCTTATCTATCTAGAGCAGAGAGTAGATAAAAGTAAGAAAATGATCAAGCAGGCTTTTCTTTAGACATTCAGAACACATAATAACACAATCTGGATGCTATGAGATAAGAATGGAAATTTACGAAACCCATTTTTCCTGGTGGTAGCCTAGTTGCTTACTGTGTGCAAAATGGTAAGCTGAATGTGTGTTTTAATAATATACAATTGAGATATCAGTCGTCATCGGTGAAATGCTACATTTCCCGATAATTAATTTCCTCCCTACGGTAGCAGAGTGTGAAACAAGATCAATTTAACGTTGAGTGTTCATGTGTGTACATATTATCCAACATACATATATATATAAATGAATACTTATACTCACGGATGAAGAAAATGGCCTTAAGAAAAGAGGACGCCATTTTACCTGTAGGGGACCCTTTCTGCCACAACAATTTATGAAAAGGGGAACGTTGACTCATAGAACAAAACAATCAATGTCCCACTTGTAAATAACCAATTAGGGGCGCAAATTGGAACACGATTAAAATAGATTTAATTGTAAACAAATTGACGACTAAAAACAAAATAAAAGATTCAAAAAAGAGTATACGATATAAAAAAAAGAAATGTATTCATATTCGCTCGATCATACAGGAGCAGATGAAGTGTTCCATTTGCTTACATAGGCTTGGCTGATGAAATTTAATATACACAACCTCAAGAACTCGAAGATGGTGGAGCGTGCGAGCTCTATGTAAAATAAAAAAAAAATCAGTGTAATCGGCGGCACAGGCAGGATTATCCAATAAATGTGGCCGAATAGAGGAGAACTGATTCAGTGGTTCTTTTCATGCGAATCTGACGACGAGAACGCAAACAGGCAGGCACGCGATGTGTAATTCGAGTTTCCAATCTTTCATTTAAGTCAATATATATATATATATATATATATATATATATATATATATATATATATATATATATATAGCTCTAACATTCGTCCCACACTTTCATACTTACACTCTCTCTAAATTCTATTTTTTTATTTCCGGAGTTGTTTTTTTTTTGTTTTCTTTTTGAATTTGTAGGTCTGGAATAAATTGTGACCATGGAATATTAGTGTTTAAGCCTTTTTATTATATCCTTACTCTGTCCTGGACATTGAGTTCTACCTGGATTCTATCCTCTTGGAATTTTTTTTTTTATTCAAAAAATATATATGTATGGGTATGCATGTATGTATATATATTTATATATTTTGCATATGTATGTGTATATTTATCATTAACATTATATATATATATATATATATATATATATATATATATATATATATATATATATATATATATATATATAAGAAATATAGTCCTAAAATGTGCTATATTTATAGTGCGTGTGTAAATATAAAAAAGAGCATAGAAGTCAACACATAGAGGCGACAGTCTGTTTCATGCTAGATGCATATATATATATATATATATATATATATATATATATATATATATATATATATTTTCTAGGCGAAAATGTCACTGGTAAGCCAGGGGGTACTTATAGTGAAAGTGTGAGAAAAGTTTGTTCATTTGTTTTTCTTTTTTACTTTCTTACTTGCCATTGGCTATTTTTTCCATGATTCTAGCGATAGATTACCACACACTTCCCCACCCCAAAAGTCCCCAAATAAAGTAGAATGCCAGTTAAACCTCACACACTGAGAAGAATCCTGTTTGCCGATGATCGATTCTCCAAATACGTAGAGTGAATGTAAATTCTCAGAATTAACTTAACAGGAAAATCAAACCCAGGACTGTTTTGAAAGATCATTCAGAGGTATCTAACATGTTTTTACTTCTTGTTTGAATGGTCATCGGCTATATTTTTTCTTTCTTGTTCTCAGAAGTATCAGGTCATCCCATAAGTTCTGTCCGAATTTTAACTTTTTGTTAAAATGAACGAAATTTAAAGAGTATTTTATAATGTCTAATGGAGCTGAACATTATTTTTATATTTAGATGCATTTGAACTAATCAAATTTTATTTCAGAGAACAATAAAATTAAATTTTGTGTGATTAAAACCCTGCTAACATGGAAGTACCCAAGAATCATTTGAGTTACATAATGCTTTATGAGTTCAAGAAAGGAAACTCAGCGGCCGATGCGGCTAGAAACATTTAGTGAATTTATGGAGAGGAATGTGTGAATGAAAGAACTTGCAGAAGATGGTTTGCAAAATTCAGAGGTAGAGATTTCACCCTTGAAGATGAAGATCGAACCGGACGTCCAGTTGAGTTTGATGAAAAGCTTTTTGAAGCAGACCTTAAAGAAAATCCTGCTTTATCAGTTGAGGAATTGACAGTGATTTTCAGTTCAAACTATACAACTGTTCATCGTCATCTTCAGCAACTTGGAAAAGTTCCTAAACTTGAAAAATGGGTGCCTCATGAATTGTCTGAAAACAACCTCAAATCCCGAGTTGACATCTCTTCTCTCCATTTTCGCCAACTTGTTTCACCTTTTTTGCATAGACTTGTGACTGGCGACAAAAAATGGATCTTTTATCGAAATGTTAGGCGTCGTAGACAGTGGCTTGGTAAAGGGAAAAGAACCCAGCCACAGCCGAGAAGGGAATTTCATCGACAAAAAGTTCTTTTAATCTGGTGGAATCGCCAAGGAAAAATCCACTTTGAATTCTTAATACTTAATGCAACAATTAATTCTCAAATATACTGTCAGCAATTAGAGCGTTTGAACCAAGCTTTGAGGAAAAAAGACCTGCTCTAGTGAATCGAAGAGGTGATGTTTCGTCAGGAAAATGCGCAACCCCACAGAGCAAGAATCCCGTCACAAATGATCGAAGAACTTGGTTGAGAGAAAATTCCTTATCCACCTTATTCTCTCGAACTTTCTCCTTCAGACTACAATTTGTTTCGTAGCTTACAGAATCATTTGGAAGAAACAGCTTTTGTAAGGCAGGAAGAGGTTAAAACTGCCATTTGTGAGTTCTTCGAATCAAAGCCAAAAGAATTTTACAGAAATGGAATTAGTAAGCTTGTTAATAGATGGAAGGAAGTCATAGATAATCAGGGAAAATACATTGTTGATTTAATCTGTAATTAAGTGTAACATTTGGTCACTTGTTTTCTTTATTCAAAATTCAGACACAACTTATAGGATGACCTGATACATACCTCTGTATATTTTCCGTTTTGATTGTTGTTCCTCTTCTCTTTGGTTAATATTGTTGTTGCTATCGCTCACTGATATCCGTGGGCTTAAATATTAATTTAAATTTCAAGTTTGAATTATGTCATCAGTTTTATTACAGTTAATCTGATACTCCATACAATTTAAAGATTGCTCTTTGTAAAAATTGTTATTGAATATGAAAGAGAAACAATGGTTTTTAAGTGTCACATAAGCGTTTATTAATTGATGAGTTTCGTTGACTCAAGTATACGTGGTCCAGCGAATAAAGACGTTGGTCAGATCCAGTGACTAGATCCAAAGACTTGTAGAGTTCACTACCAGACCACAGCAGTGGTGAACCAAAACGTTAAGAGATAAGATTAAGGGAAATGACTGAAACACCCGGAAGGGACATGGCACGTGGGACTCAAAAAACCTACCACGATAGATGAAATAATGGGATCTAAAGAAGGCCCGAGCGTACAACGGTCCAAACGTTGTGAATGTGGCAATGAAGATGAGGATAAAAATCCGAATAATGTAAGTAGTCATAATACCTCATCTCAGAGATATAGAGGCCGAAACGTTGTGAATATGGCAATGAAGCTGAGAATAGCTGTTCGAATAATGTAAATAATGTAAGTAATCATAATGCCTCATCTCAGAGATATAGACAAATTATGACAGGTATGATAGGTAGCATAAATTATGCCATATTGAAATGTGTTTTTTTTCTTTCTTTTGGGTTTGTTTTTGTGTTTAGAAAAGCATAGATTGATTGATTTTTACGGTTTATTAACCATTTGCCGGTTATTTAAAGGCAGAAAATATGTTTAGATTGTAAGAATTATTTTAGATAACAATGATTTATTGATATAAATGCTAGTAATTAACCCATATCTGTAGAGAGAAGAGTTTTATTCATATATTTCCCTTGCTTATGTGAATATAACGGACACGGCTAGAATTGGAACTCGAGTCTCCGATTTCCAATTTCGATCAGATATCCATTAACACACCAGCACACCCAAACTTTCAATACCTGGTATCTCCAAATGCCAAGCATCTATCTACAGACCAAACTCGGCGTTGCTTATCTTTGATGATCGTACGAGAAGCGATGTTTCAGCGCTATATAGTGGGAAGCATTTGGCCAAGAAGAACAATTTCCTACTCTCCAGGATCACAGTAACTTTAACATAGTTATTGTCCCATTTTAGTCAACTGATGGAGATTATACTCCTAGTTTGGAATCCTCAGGCCTCGGTTTATCTGAAAACTAAAAGAAGAGATCATATATTGTATTTTGATCCCAGTTTGAAAACAGGTTAAATTTGAAGCTATGAACATTATTTACATTAGACGGACTATTGTCCCCATCTTTATCGCCGTATTTATTACAACGTTTCGACCATTGTAGCCAACGGCATTCTTTAAGTGGTTAGAAAAACGAACTGAACCCTTTATTTCGCTCACTGGTGTAGACTGTTCTAGTTCTTCGTGCCATGTTTAATGGGTGTCAGTTATCAGTTATCTCCTGTTAATTAACCTCAAGGACACATGGCCCAATGGATAAACGCGTTGATTAGATCTAGTGACAGGACCCAAAGAGTGTGAATTCAATACCCAGTTAAGGCAGTGGAGAACTTTCAGAGGAAAATTAACAGTAGATAACTGATAACTGACATCCATTAAAGATAACACATGGAACTAGAACAGTCTACCCCAGCGAGTGAAATAAAGTGTTTAGTCCGACATTTCAACCACCTGAAGAAGTCTGGAGCGTACAACAGCCGAAACCTTGTAATAAATATGGCGACAAAGATGAGGACAATAGTCCGAATAATCTAAATAATGTACATAATACCTCCTTTCAGAAATATGGACAGATATTGAAGCTATGTGTTGGTAATTATATTGTCGGTATTTACCAGACTCCCCATATCGGCAGATGCGACACATGATCGTTTTTATGTGGATTACCCAAAAATCAACATCAGAACATAGAACAAATCTCTCCTAACCCGCGACCACTATCCCACTGGCGTCATTATCGCCCAATCCCTCTATTTGGCAAGAGAAGAGAAGAACAGGTAACTACACTTTGATGGTATCTGCCTTAGTATTCCTTATAAATTTAGCACTAGATCGGTTTAAAAAACGGTGAAGATTAATTGCAGGAAATCCAGAGGAATTACACGATGGCTGTCACCCTGGTTCAATATCCGCGATCTTTAGTCATGGAGGAGGAGAAGCAATATGTCATTTTGATGGTATTTGACTAAATCTTCCGCATAGATTAAACTCGAAATCGTTTTAAATAAAAAGAAGTGCTGTATATGTTACTAAGGGAAAAATCAACCGAACCCGCTTTCCATTTCATCCACGATGTGACACAAGTTTGTTTTTAGTGGGGAGCGCCATACATATATATGTATGAAACTGCGCCAAGGGCAAATATTTTTGTCGTGTCATTTGACCACAGTCACTCTGGCATCTATATTACAACAATAATAAATCTCTTACTGCAATTAGGATTGTGTTTATGCAGCGTTGGAAATCACAGTGGTAGGGTGAGTGCATTCTCTCCTTCAAAAAGATGGGAAACGTTTACTTCAATTCCAGCCAAAAGTGAACTGTAACATTGGCGGCATGATGCGACAGCAGGTCGGCTTTATGTGGATTATCAATAGATCCAAATCGAAACTCAGAACAAGACTCCCCTATCCAGTAACCACTGTCACAGTGGTGTCAGTATCTCCCAATCCTGCTATTCAGCGATAGAAGAACAAATAATAGACTTTGATGACATTTACTTAAACTCTTCGAACGGAATTTTAGCAAATACCTGAAGAAAACCTCATGATAGAACCGTCGAACCGTTGTGTGTATAACAAGGAAAATTAGCAACGCTTATCATAAATATAATTCTTAATTTAAAACAATCCGATATAAGACGTTTACACTTTTCTTTCATTATCGTCTGCCATCTTTTATCAAACTTCATAATTTCATCAACAGAAAACTTGTTATCTTCTTGAATAAAAAAGCGAATGCTGTTGGTGCTTTTTTGTTGTTTTGCAGTTCCCAGGTAATTTGAAATTTTAGTTAAAAATTATTTATAAACTATTTTTGTGAAAGAATCTATTCTTTAAATGACAAAGAATTGTCAACACAAATACAGTGGAAGATGGAAAGAAAATCACACGCAAGATTTAAGAGGATTTGCTTGCATACTACATAAAGGTTGTCTAACATTTTCCTGATAGAATGATCGGAATTTTCTATTATAGAATTCTAAAAAAGTTTTTCCGTGATTGCTGCCTTAATTTCCTCTGACTCCCAATAAAGATTATTCCGAAACAATCTTTTGCTTTTCGGGAATGTTCCGATAGTATAGCAAAGTTATCAAGCTTTTTCTCCCCCGTTATCATTCGCCCATGCCTGAAAGTGCTGTCTTATTCATTGAAAATATATTATTGTTATAATCAGAAACGGTAAAAATTCTTGTTTGGGAATGGAAGGGTAGAGCGGATGGGAATACAGAGAGTAACCTGTCTGTGTCTATCGGGAAAAAGACAGAATATTCAGGAATGTTTTCTTATAAATATGGAGTCGAAATACCATGCGTATAAGAAAAAACAAACATAATCGCGTAACCCTTGGATTTCTCTCAGGTACCACAAATGGCAACGCGTAGACCCGTTGGGAAACTCGAGTCTTACAACCTAGCAATTTTTGAGAAGACTGGCCTTTGGTATTTCGTTTGTGGCATTTTATTTCACTTACTCCACATTATATTTCTTGACTTATAATTTTATTTTATTAACTGTCAAAATTTGTTCAAAATCAGAACCTGTTAAAGTAGAAAAAATCGCATGGAAGTTAAACACCAAAGCGAATATCATATCCTAACAAATGATTTTCTACTATTGCATTACATTATTTTTCACGTCTTGATTAATACTGGGCGCCGTCTGAAATGATTATATTTTTTTGAATCATGTTACACCTAAGCAAGGTGATAAAGCCCCTAAGGCGCATCAGGCAACTGAACGTGAAAGAATCTGAGAAAAAAATCATTATTAAACAACACGGAAAATTGAAGAAGAATAATTAAGGAGACAAACTGAGATTACATTTGATTTTTCTTTTAGGATCAGTTTGGTTTGGTTTATTTTGCTTAGGGGCATATCAACATCTCTATGGGTCATTTAATGCCGAAATCTAAATAATTTGGCCGCAGCTACAAGCCGATAAGATCTATTTCAGGTCATTTTAATATACATACGCATTTTTATATTTCATTTTTTTGTTTTTTTTTTGTTTGGGGTTTCATTATTTTCCCGTAGCTGGGGCCCTAACAGTTGCTACTACCCCAGGTTAGGGTGGACCTAGGAAAAACAGCAATTAATAGTTTGTTCCACGCTCCTCAAAATTTCCAATCACCTGATCACAGTCCTTGCTGCAGGATGTAGTTTATCGTCATACCCAGGACTATTGAAGATCAAAGTTGACTGGAAATCAAGAGGGGGGAAAGGTATTTCACAGGATGAAAAGGTGAGAGAAAAAAATAGTTTTCTTTGAGTGTTATCAACCTGAACTAAATGAAATATGTCGAAGTAAAAAAAAAAAAATAAGAAATTAAGATTTACATTCTAAAATTAATGCAAGCGCTGAGTGTAAGAGCGATTAATTTTTTTACGCATTTACAACTATTATCATCCTGTACTAGGCCCAAGAACCACTCAAAGCAGAGGATTAAAAAGTAAGCGGCACAATTTATAGGAAAATGTGGGGAAAATACCGGCTAATCCTTAACTTGAACAGGTTAAGATGGTAGTGATCGGGGAAGCATCTTCATGGGAGCTGTTTTCGCAAAAGCTGCTCGTGTGGAATTTACATCTCACCAGTTAAACAGGAAGAGAATGTGTGTAGTTTGCTACAATATGCGCAGCATGGCAGGTCTTAGCTTTGGAGGTTCGAACTGCTGGAACTATGGAATGTCGTTCGTTTGAATACTTTCCATGGATAGAGTAGAGAAAGGCTTGCGATGTTTCGTTTATGGGAAAGAGGTTGTCGATAGAAAATAATTCGCCAGCTACAAGACGCCTTTGAATTCCATCGAACCTTGTGAAGATTGTAAAGCTTCTGCCCACATATAGCATGTGTAACCTATTCTCGGCCTTATCTGGCTCCTGTAAAGATAGATGATGACAAGAGGACTTCTTGTAGTGTTACAGGGAATCGACGATTTTCCCAGCATCTTTAGCGATGGATTGTACGCCATTTTTTTTTTCAAATTAATCGAAACAGAACCTTTAATTTCCTTTCTTTCACCATACTGTCAGTTCTAGACCAACTGGTGTGACAGGGTGTTATGCTCCCGGTTAGGACCAAGAAAGAACAACACGAACACAAGTGTATAAATAACGAAGGTATATTACACGAAATAATAATACAAGATGTGGAAGGTGTTAGTATGACTGTCAGTCTGGTTTGGAGTGAACTACTATCCGCTCGACTCGATTTGTCCCTCTCTCTTGAAAGGCGTAGTATACATAGTGTTAGGAAGAGTTCATTCTGTAGTTATAGGTAAGAACCCATGACATAGGGTGTAATCGATCTGTATTTTTTCTTCATATTTGGTCCTTTGCAGTGGTGTGCAGTAATGAGAAATTATTTTTCGGGGTGTATGATGAAATTTATTTGACCTTGAAAAATATTGCGTCATTCGTGATTGCATCACATTTTCTCGATTAGTTGTCCTACGGCCATTGTCTGCCATGGACGTTGATCGATAGAAGTGTAGGAAAACTGTAACGCTGCACGAACGCAATCGTAAGCCTTACCAGTGAGCAAATTAAAGTACTATCGACTGGATCGGAAAAGGTAATAAGATGAAAGAAGTACTCTTCAAAAATGAATAATAATTGCCAATGCTTCATCTAAGAAATGCAGACAACTTAACACTGTTACTACTTGGTGGAAAAGCAAGAGAAATAAGAGGAAAGAAATACTTTTCAAAAATGAATAATAATTGCCATGGCTTCATCTAAGAAATTCAGACAACTTAAGACTATTACTACTTGGTGGAAAATCAAGAGAAATAAGACGAAAGAAATACTTTTCAAAAATGAATAATAATTGCCAAGGCTTCATCTAAGAAATTCAGACAACTTAAGACTATTACTACTTGGTGGAAAAGCAAGAGAAATAAGATGAAAGAAATACTTTTCAAAAATGAATAATAATTGCCAAGGCTTCATCTAAGAAATTCAGAAAACTTAAGACTATTACTACTTGGTGGAAAATCAAGAGAAATAAGATGAAAGAAATACTTTTCAAAAATGAATAATAATTGCCAAGGCTTCATCTAAGAAATTCAGAAGACTTAAGACTATTACTACTTGGTGGAAAAGCAAGAGAAATAAGATGAAAGAAATTCTAGTCCAAAATGAAATCAGACTACTTAAAACTATTACTACTTGATGTTCTTTTATCAAAACAACATGAATTCGAAATTTATTTCGTAATTATAAAATGTTCTGTCAAATATCGTGAAGCTTGCATGAATAAATTATTTGAATTTAATAGAAGTTCTCAATCTCGACATAGTACTTCACCCGCCCAAAAATATAAAATACTTCTGTCATTCTATACATAAGTAAAAAGGAGACAAATACAGAAAAGATAGGATATTTTAAAATTTATTATTTTTGTAAATTTATTTTATCGTCAAATAATTTCAAAACTGTAATTCGGGTAAAAAATAAAACTTAATTATTTATTCATAATGATTTGAGTCGGTGGCTTTATTGATAGTCGTCAAGTTGTTGTAATGGATAGCGGCATCGACTAGAGAATCGGTAGTCGCTAGTTCGAATACCAATCGAGTTAATTGTATTCATTAGCGCCCTGATATAGATCCATCACTTACCACCTGCTGTGAGTAAATAGCCGGACGGACGAACAAGGTTATAGGGGCCAGGAGAAGGAAAAATTTACGTTCAAACCGTCTGCTGCTTTTTTAGGTCTTGCGAGGAGGGATAAAGTAACCACACCATACAAATGGACCCGGCATACCATTGTACTATTCTATCTTGAATGTCACCATGAACCACAATTGTGGGATATCCGGCTGTAGTGACCACAGTGGCAGAAAATGATGTCAAATGTAAAAATGAATGAAACTTTGAATTTATAATACATGGGCATAATATATGCGAGAGATATATTTAAATAACTAATCATAGAACGGGACATAGATATCTATTTTTTATAAAAGTATAAAAGTAAATTGCTCGGTACAGTAAATAGAGCAGACCTAGTTAAACCTAGAGAGCCAGACAAACCTACCAATGTTTCACCTAAGTGGATCATCAGGGAAGGCTAGCTTCCCTGACGATCCGCCTAGGTGAAACCTTGGTAGGTTTGTCTGGCTCTCTTAACTTTATATATATATATATATATATATATATATATATATATATATATATATATATATATATATATATATATATAAGGATATAACCCCAGGCAAGGCGTGAGAGCTACTAGCACGCAAGGGGCTTCAGAAAGTGTGAGCAGAGGTATAGAGGGGTGTTTGAAGAAAGGACACAGAGAAGGACGGGAATCAGTATCAAGGCATCAGAAGATATCGATTGACCTTACATTTGAATATTCGTTATTCACCTCAGGGTTCTTGACAAAATCCAAAGAAGGATTTGCAATATAATCCACCCTGACTTGGCATCTCGACTTCACTCACTTTCACACTCTCCTGGCGCTGCTCCTCATGTCTTATCTAAAAAAAATATTTTCATTGCAACTGCTCTGACAAGCTTTTCTCCTTGATGCCCTGAATATATGATTTTCAGTGTGTTATTAGATTAGCATCTAGTTCCCACAAGTTTACTGTTGAAATAGATAAATGCAACCGTCACTTTTACTTCAACAGTTTCTCTTCTCGCACTTCCCGCCTGTGGAAATCCTCTTTATTTTTTGTCCTTTCCTCAATCCTCCCTATACTCAACCTTTTCTCTCATTGTCACATATTGTAATACCCTAAGTACTAGTGGTATTCCCACTTTCCTAAGGGTGATATTATTAAAAAAAGGAATGCATTAAATCAGAAAAGGTGGAATAAAGTGAAAACAGAGCGGCTAAAATTTAATATATTATATGGACTGTAACCAAATATGTAATATATTATAAATATAGATGTAATATATATATAGATGTATTATAGATAATATAAATATAATATAATATATGATCTATCATATACAATATATTTATGCTCGTATAATACAATATAAAATAATATAAATATGCATGTATTATATATAGATGTAATTTTAGCTTATATTATAAATATAAGCTAAGCTTACAATTTAAATATAAGCTAAGATGAAATATATTATAAATATAGATGTAATATATATAGATGTAATACAGATAATATAAATATATGATCTACCATATACCATATATTTATGCTCGTATAATATAACATAATATAATATAAATATGGATGTAATATATATACATATATATATATATATATATATATATATATATATATATATATATATATATATATAGATGTAAGATATTACAAATATAAGCTAAGATGTAACATATTATAATATAGATGTAATATATATATATGTTATATAGATAATATAATTATATGATCTACCATATACTATATATTTATGATTTTATAGTATAACATGATATGATATAAATATAGATGTAATATATATATACATGCAATATATTATAAATATATGCTAAGATGTAATATATTATATATTATATGTAATATATGTAGATGTAATGTATATAATATAAATGTATGATCTATCATATACCATATATTTATCTTATAGTATTAGGTTGGTGCAAAAATATTGACGTAATAATGTCGTTTTTTGACGTATTTTTTAACGTCAAAAAACATAATGAAATATAATTATAGATGTAACATATATATAGATGCAATATATTATAAATATATGCTAAGATGTAACATTATATATTATATGTAATATATATATATATATATATATATATATATATATATATATATATATATATATCATGCAAGATAAATAATATAAATATAGGATCTACAATATACCATATATTTATGATCTTATATTATAACATAATATAAATATAGATGTAATATATATAGATGCAATATATTGTAAATATATGCTAAGATGTAATATATTATATGTAATACATTATAATGAAAATTGGTAATTGATATATAGTGAGGTAAGCAATGTATCCGAAAACACAATTGTACAATAAATTATCCAAAAATATGCAACCGGAGTAAAAAAAATACGGTAGTGTTGGCCTAGCAAAACGATGACACAAAGAGTTGATAAAAATCGATGGATTCCTGAACAGATTATTTTATTTATTAGATTGGTGCAAAAATAATGTCGTTTTCTCACATATGTTACTTTTATATATAATTTCTGAATTAATTCATTGATATATATATAGCCATGTTATATATCATTTTGAATCGCGTTTTTCGCTCTATCGAATCGTGTTATTCGTTACCGTTCTCAATCTCTTCATTCGTTTTTTTTTTTGCAGGCTTTTCAACAGCATGGACAAAATTCAAATCCGCACGATTTTCTTGTTCCAGTTCAAACTAGGCCGAAAAGCTGCCGAGACAGCTCATGATATCAATGATGCGTTTGGCCCAGGAACCACTAACGAACGTGTGGCCCAACGGTGGTTCAAGAAATTTCGCAATGGTGACGAGAGCCTCGAAGATGAAGATGGTCGCGGCCGGCCAACTAAGGTTGATAACGAACATTTTAAAGCCTTAATTGAAGCCGATCCTCGCAAAACCACACGAGAAGTTGCTGTTGAACTCGAGGTCGACCACTCAACAGTCGTTCGCCATTTAAAGGAAATAGGGAAGTAAAAAAAGTTGGATAAATGGGTGAACGATAATCAAACAATCGTCAAAAAACGACATTATTTTTGCACCAACCTAATATTAGCAAACACCACTTAAAGTTTGCGTAGTATCTGTCCTCGTCAAGCAATATTAATACTGAAGTTCCCGTCCATACAATAAGAAGGAAAACACAGTGTAAATTTGAACCCCTGCACAACAAAACTTAATTTAACCAACATAGAGAAGCTTTCTACCTGATGCTAGACGCCTGGAGAGTAACACACTTGGCCTTACGTTTTCAACTGACTTGAATTGTAGCGACTAGATCGAATCAATAGCTGCATCTACTGCAAGGAAAGTTTGGCCACTGTGTCGTGTCAGAATGTTTTAGCGTTCATTTTGCACATTTATAAATCTACCATTCGCCTGTGCATTGAATACTGTTGCCATATATCGTCCGGTGCTCCTGTTATTCATCTCGAGGTGTGTAGGCAAATTTCAAAGAAGGATCTGCAATGTAATCGATCCTGACTTGAAATCTCGTCTTCAATAGTGGAAAAAAAGACGTAGATCATTCATTTTTGCTTGGCAGTGTAAACTGAACCATATTTTCTCAGAAGAAAAGGCTTGAAGCAACACAAACAAAGAAAAGAGTGCATAATTTTTATGTAATATCAGTCCTTCTAGATAGTAGTGAATAGTGGAGCATCTCTGCACAGATGAAGAAGAGACTTGAAATAAAGGAATGCGAATCTTAAGAAGGATACCAATGACGAATATTTAGAGAAAATGTGAACAAAACCGATCATTCTTAACATAAGGAAGTGGCAGTTGCCATTTCTAGGGCACATAATGAGAAAAGAACGCTTGGAGAATTTGACACCCACAGGACATTCTTGTAACAGAGAGACAAATCGAAATTAGTGCATAACCTACCTGATGAGCTTGTGTAAATGGATGGCAGAACAGAGTGTAAGAGAGGTAACAAAACGAGGTAAAAAATTTACCTCTAAGTGCTACAAAACTGTGGAGTACCATATTCGCCAATGTCCTGAGGTAACACGTCACATCCATTTTGTCAAAGAAGTTTCCTCCTTGGGGAAGACATTGAAGTGTTACAAAACAGGCCTGTGAATACATAGAGAGTGCTGAAAAAACGGTTGTATGACTAGAAGTCAAAAAACTTGCAAGTGCTTTAGGCCTACTCTCAAGATCTCTAGTAGCACCTTTCTGATGAAGAAATTTAAAACACAATTTTGAACCCTTTGTTTAATCTTTGCAATGGGGCAAAAACTGGGTTCTCGAGATGGTCATTAAGCTCTGCTGCAATTTTTGTCGGAGCTGTATTCTTGTGATCCTTCTTAACAATCCACGTAAGAATTCGATGGTCACTATCAGACATCTCTTGCTTTCTTCCAGAGTTTTGCTTCAGTGGGGAGGTTTTTCCTTCTTTGTCAAATGCTGTCATTACTTTCAAGACAGTACTCCTTGCTACACCAAATAATTCAGTGTAATGAATTAAAGCATTGGTTCGTGATTTTGCCGATATATTAATTGTGGTTCAATCCCTAGACCGGGCAGTGTCTACTTGAACTCAGTGGAAACTGGAGAGAAAAAGAGAGTTCTACTAAAAATAAGAACAGGACAGGATATCTCTAGACAATGACAGGAGAAAGAGGACAGTCTATATTGATTAAATAAATGGTTCAGTTCAGAATTCGCTGTAGGTTACCCAGACCGATATACACTTGATGAAGTCCGGAGCGCGCAGCGGACGAAACGTTTTGATATGAACAATAAATGTATGGACAATAGCCCAATTAGAAATAGTGTAAATTAAAAGCAGAAATTAAGTAAATTGTCTTTTTTTTGTTAGGTGTCTCATTTCTACGTCGCGTTAAAAGAAGATATACAGAGAGAAAAATGAAGAGAATGTAACGTCGTATTTAAAAATGGAATTAAGATAAGAGCGTAGCGGTTAAAATTAGAATTACCATAAGTGATGAGTAGAACAGATATTACACTTTGATCCCAACCCAATGACAAGGTAGTGAAAAAAAGCGTAGATCAATCAGGACTGTTTTGCTTGGTCAATGAATGCCGAACTTTTCCTTATAAGGAAAATGCTAAAATTACAATTACCTTTAACAATGGATAGAACAAATACCACATTTTGATCCCAAACCTATGGTCAGGCATTGAATAAAAATGTAAATCAACTAGTACTGTTTGTTTGGTCAATGAATGCCGAATGTTTCCTCAAGCAAACGGTTAAAATTACCACACTTTGATCCCAACCCGATGACAAGGCAGTAAAGAAAAGCGTCGATCAATTATGACTGCTTGCTCGATCAATGAATACCGAATGTTTCCTTAACAGGAAACAGCTCAAATTACACTTATCATTAGCGATGAGTAGAACAGGTAGCACACTTTGATACCAAATCGATGGCCAAAGTCGCACACAGTCAGGTGACTCGATTCAATACCAATATTTAACAGTCCCCCCACGACGAATATATGTGGCACAAGGCCGAGTTTAACGTGGGTTCCTCCGAGCCCGTAGGATCGGCCAAAAATATACACTTTGAACCCGCCTAGACTGGGCCTCTCTACCTCACCGGACGAATCTTTGCACTTCGGCAAAGCTTCGTCCAGGTTCCTCTCTGCCAAAGCCGTAAACAGTCAGGTGACTCGATTCAATACCATCCGTCTCTCTTGAGAGGCGTAGTATATATAACGTTAGGAAGAGTTCATTCTGTCGATCTAGATAAGGTCCTATGACACCCCACTCCCAAGTATTTACCTCACAAGGGCCTTTAATATTTTTTATATTTTTCCCTCTTCGGAATAATCATCAAACGCTCTGTAAATTTTCTTTTTCTGCTTGATTTTCACGGTTCTGAAATTGCTTGAAGCCTTTTCATATTGAAGGTGTCAAATACAGTGTCCATTACTTCCTCCTCTTCCTGAGGTAGACTGTTAGAATCCTGTAACAGACTCAAATCAGAAATTACTGATACCAGCGTGGTTGATCAAATGTTTAAATCATCCTTTGTTATTTGTTGATTTCCAATGAATGATCAAATGATGTCCGTCATTTAAGGGTTAATGAGAAAACGTATCTTTGTGTTTGGAAATGTACTTCGTTAATTATTAGGTTTTCTGTCACGATTTAATTATTTCCTTTTAGTTTTTTTTTACTCCTCGAGCAACTTAATTGAAAATTTTGTCTCTGTTTCTCAGAGAAGAATTCAATTATTGCGATAATCCAACCCACCGGGGAGATCTTTGTTAACATCAATCTCAGATCAGTTCTACATCACGCATTTCGTAGACAACGTTATTTTTTTTTTCTCTTTGCGAAAATAACAAAACGAAACAAATTCTGGCTTTGTTCAAAAGTTCGTTAATGGCAATTATTAAAAGAGGTTCGATTCCTCTCGGGGACACAATAATTCTTTAGTGGAACCTTTTAATATATTACGGTTAATAATTTTACTTTTTAATAAATTAAAAAAAAAAATACATGGATGATTGACGCTCCCATCTATTTCGACTTATGAGGATCTAGAAACCTCATTTAGTTTTTATGATTGTGTCGTATGTGATATTTTAGTCCCGCTAGTGTCCTGCGTACGAGTCAACATATTGGTCAATAGGAATATTTGCTAACGTTTTTCGTCGTTGTCTTTCTTCTGGTTAATCCACAAGGTTCAATTCTGTTTCAGGACAATGCTCGACCACATCTTTCCAGGATGATACTGCAAAAGCTCACCAACTTGGAATACGAGACTTAGAATAAGTGACTTGGAATACCACAGACACCATATTCTCTTGATCTCTCGTTCACTGAGTACCATTTTTCAATCATTGCAATTATTTCAAGTTTTGTAACATAGGAAAGGTTAATGAATAGAATAGTCAAACAAAGTTTGGTAATGAATGATAATACTTAGTACAAGAACAACACATTAAGATTCGCGTAGAAATAGTCATTTGCTTGTAGTGAGTCAAGTGAATTTTATAGTGAATCTTCAAAGGTCGACCAACATACAGTATTCACGACTATATTTATGAGAATAAGGACACATTATCGTCCATAGGTAAGTTATAACATTAAGCTAAAAACATCCCGTTTCAGCTAAGATGAAGAAACTGCATTCAAAGATGTCTTGGCGTCTAAGCTTTTAGAAATTTATCCTAAAGTTATGAATAAATATGTCACGCAGAAATATTTAGATGTCCAGTGTTCATATTTTGACTGATTTAAAAACTGTTTAATTCAGAAATAATAGTTGATTCTAACATTGGACATTATTTTTCGAACGTTGATAATGTTGTTACCCGTTCCATCGGTATCGTCACCCACCTCCCTATTCTCTTTCTCGCCCCTGCTGGCGGTGGCGGAGACGGCTGTGAATCAAAGAGAGTTTCACGAGGCCATTCGCGTGAATTCAATTTTGGTGGACAATATTTGCCCAAAAGCGCCTCCCTCGCGGCTTAAACAGGATTGTTGCAAGTGATATCTGCCAAAATCTGGTTGCATGGCGCCTTCGGATGTTTGGTCATTCAAGGTTCGCTTTGTTTACGCCCTCTTCTTCCAGTTTGGCCGTTGGGACCGTGTAGATCCGCCGTTGGGGTCTTCGGAGCTTGGTTGCGTTCAGTCTGGTCATTTTCTCTTTGAGTTTTCAACCATCGACGGTTCTACAGGAGTTGGAACTCTAGACGGCTTCGCTCTTGGAAATACTGGAAAAAGCAATCCCCCTGCCATGACACGGAACGACCATATATTTTTTACATTGTATTTCGATGTGCACAGTTCGTTATCAAATGTACCACTTTAATGACAAAAATAGAAAGGAACCAATAAAAAAGAAAAAAAGAAAACTAATAAAATAATATTTTAAATATATGAGAACATTTTTTATTATTGTTGTTGTTAAAAAATAAGTATTTGAGAGATAAAATACATATTGGAAAAAAGATATAAACAAAACAAAATAATGTTGCGACTCGAAAGGCTTATCCCACAGATTTGGAAACATGTCCTCATCCACAAAAGTGTGACTACAATCAATACATAAAAGAAGGTTAAGAGAATAAAATTACTGGCGCACATCCAGCAGCAAGGCCTCTGATCGGGAGTTTGGAAATTTAGAGGAGCCTGGAACGACCTCTTAATTGCTGTTCCCAAATCCACCCTGAACTGGGGGGTAGCACCTTCTATGCGCAAACAGTGACCACCCAACCCCACCCAAAAAAATACTATGAAAGCATAAAAAGAAATTTTAATAGTAAAAATACCAGTAATACATTTTTATATAAAAAAAGACAATACATGACCGGCAAACATTTTATCTGTGGTTGAAAGCATACAGTTGGATTCAAAATATATTTAGTTGAAGCCATACAATCGCGTTCAAAATATTGAGATTTCGGCATTAAGTAACCCATAGATGTGTTGATATGCCACCAAACACGATCAAACAATCATCTACCATGTATTCAACTGCGAAAGGAGAATGAAATACATCATATATTCATTATTTCAAAAATTATAAAATAGAAAAAAAAATTAGAATCCGTTTAGATGTTGATATCAAGGGAGGTCATTGAATCTAATGTAGAGTTCGTTATCAAATGTACGACATTGTCTTTACTGAGAAAAATAGAAACGAACAAATAAATTAGAAAAGAATAAAACTATTAAAAGCATAAATATATCATTAATTATATGAGAACGTTTTTGTTATTATTGTTGTTAAAAATTAAGTATTAGGTTGGTGCAAAAAAAATATCGTTTTTTGACGTTAAAAAATACATCAAAAAACGACATTATTTTTGCACCAGCCTAATATTTGAGAGATAAATAAAGAAAGAAATTACATATTGAACAAAAAATGTAAACAAAACAAAATAATGTTGCGACTCGAAAGGCTTATCCTACAAATTTGAAAACACGTCTTCATCCACAAAAAATGTTACGTGTCTACAATCAATACATAAAAAATGGTTAAGAGAATAAAATTACTGGCGGATTTTAAAAAAAAAACGTTTGAATGATAAATGATGGTTAAAGAAATCAACGATACTGTCGCAGTAGTCAATGATAACAAAAAAAAAACTTTACAACTCGAAATGCTTTTCCTACAATTTTGAAAATTACCCCCTCTTTCATCAAAAATAGAAACGTTACACTTAAATATTAGGTTGGTGCAAAAATAATGACGTAATAATGTCTTTTTTTGACCTGTTTTTAAGTTCAAAAAACGACATTACTACGTCATTATTTTTGCACCAACCTAATATAAATACAGAATTATTCATTTCAGTGTATAAGTAATTTAAGAAATCCAAGGCAATAAATGATCCTAATGTAACATTTTAATATTAAAAATACAAGAGGTACATTTTTACATAAAAAGACGGACAATAAAGGACAGCAAAAACTATCTATGATTGAAGGCATACAATTACTTTCAAAATGTATCAGGTCATCCCATAATTTCTGTTCGAATTTTGAATGAAGAAAACAAGTGACCAAATGTTACATTTAATTACAGATTCAATCAACAATGTATTTTCCTTGATTATCTATGACTTCCTTCCATCTATCAGGTCATCCCATAAGTTCTGTTCGAATTTTGAATAAAGAAAACAAGTGACCAAATGTTACATTTAATTACAGATTCAATCAACAATGTATTTTCCCTGATTATCTATGACTTCCTTCTATCTATTAACAAGCTTACTAATTCCATCACTGTAAAATTATTTTGGCTTTGATTCGAAGAACTCACAAATGGCAGTTTTAACCTCTTCCTGTGTTACAAAAGCTGTTTCTTCTAAATGATTCTGTAAACTACGAAACAAATGTTAATCTGAAGGATCAAGATCGGGAGAATAAGGTGGATGAGGAATTTTCTCCCAACCAAGTTCTTCGATCTTTAGTGACGTGATTCTTGCTGTGTGGGGTCGCGCATTATCCTGATGAAACATCACCTCTTTTCGATCGAGCAGGACTTTTTTTCCTCAAAGCTTGGTTCAAACTCTCTAATTGATGACAGTATATTTGAACATTAATTGTTGCATTAGGTGGTAAGAATTCAAAGTGAATTATTACTTGGCGATCCCACCAGATTGAAAGAAGAACATTTTGCCCATAAAGTTCCATTCTTGGCTGTGGCTTGGGTCCTTCCCCTTTACCAAGCCACTGTCTAAGACGCTTAACATTTCAATAAAAGATCCATTTTTCGTCTCCAGTCACAAGTCTATCCAAAAAAGGTGAAACAAGTTGGCGAGAATGGCGAGAAGAGCAGGTGTCAACTCGGGATTTGAGGTTGTTTTCAGGCAAGTCATGAGGAACACATTTTCCAAGTTTAGGAACTTTTCTAAATTGTTGAAGATGACGATGAACAGTTGTATGGTTTGAACTGATAACGACTGCCAATTCCTCAACTGATAAAGTAGGATTTCCTTCAAGGACTGCTTGAAGAAGCTTTTCATCAAACTCAACTGGACGTCCGGTTCGACCATCATCTTCAATGGTGAAATCTCAACCTTTGAAGTTTGCAAACCATCTTCTGAAAGTTCTTTCATTCACACATTCCTCTCCATAAACTGAGTGAATGTTTATAACCACATCGGCTGCTGAGTTTCCTTTATTGAACTCATACAGCATTATGTGCCTAAATGATTCTTGGGTACTTACATGTTAGCATGTTAAAATTTAATTTTATTGTTCTCTGAAATAGAATTTGGTCAGTTTAAATGCATCTAAACATAAAAAAAAATGTTCAGCTCTATTAGACATTATAAAATACTCTTTAAATTTCGTTCATTTTAACAAAAAGTTAAAATTCGGACAGAACTTATGGGATGACCTGATAATTAGTTAGTCATGAAACCCTGTTCAAAATATTGAGATTTCGGCAATAAATAACCCATAGAAGTGTTGATATGCCACCGAACAAAATCAACAAATCCTCTACCATATATTCAATTGTGAAAGCAGAATAACATATATCATATTTTCATTATTTCAAAAATATAAAATAGGAAAAATTAGATTCCGTTTAGATGCTGATATTAAGAGAGATCATTGAATCTAAACCAAAACGGCTAAATCGAATTATCGTATGCAATGAGACGAACACTTGTAAGATTGTGTACTTTGTTCGAGGAAAGTTGAAATTAAGCAGGAAGCCCGATAAGTATTGTATCATGCCAGTGAAGGAAAGCAGTTATGGTTCATAAAGGTAACAGTCATATCGATTGTAGATGGAGAGAAATATCAAAATGCTAGAGAAAATAAATAAGAAGGAAATAAACATTTTATTTCGATATAACTTCAGGACTGAAGGGAATACGGCTCCCCACAATTTCCCTTTTCTTTTTCATATGTGTATTGTCATGATTTTAACTCCATGACAAGCTCTGTGTTTGACGACAAACCACATCCGGCCACAAGGCGTATGATAGAGAGATTGGAGATTTAGTGGAACCTGGAATGATCTCTTAATTGATGTTCCCAGGTCCACCCTGAACGGGGTGGTAGCACCTGCTATGGGTAAATAGTGACCACCCAAATCCCAAACAAAAACATTTTGAAAGCATAAAAATAAATGTTAAAGGTAAAAACGACAACAATACATTTTTATATAAATAGACCGACAATACATGACCAGCAATATCCCGCTAAACAGAACCAACCCCACAAAAAAAAAACTGAACCTTTTCATGGCATTAATCCATATATCGTACAACTTCTTAAATCAAATTCTATCCCCAAATCTAATTTTTTTAAAAAGACAAATGCAAAAAAAAAAAAAAAAAAAACCCATCAAACACGTATCACCGCCACACAAAAATATATATGCACAAAAGCTAGTATCATCTCCCATATACTCAATTTTTAAAGCTAAAAGGATCAGGATCAAGGCATCAGAAGATGTCCATTGATATTCCATTTGAAGATGTAAAGATTATAGCTATAAGGGAAGCAAATAGGAAGGAGAGAATTGCCACTGTCTACGACGCCTAACATTTCGATAAAAGATCCAATTTTC
Organism: Acanthosepion lycidas; assembly: GCA_963932145.1. Classification (NCBI taxonomy): domain Eukaryota; kingdom Metazoa; phylum Mollusca; class Cephalopoda; order Sepiida; family Sepiidae; genus Acanthosepion; species Acanthosepion lycidas. The sequence goes on along the minus strand of OZ010609.1, from coordinate 50,866,976 downwards.
GTTGCCAGTCACAAGTCTATCCAAAAAAGGTGAAACAAGTTGGCGAGAATGGAGAGAAGAGCAGATGTCAACTCGGGATTTGAGGTTGTTTTCAGACAATTCATGAGTAACACATTTTCCAAGTTTAGGAACTTTTCTAAGTTGTTGAAGATGACGATGAACAGTTGTATGGTTTGAACTGAGAACCACTGCCAATTCCTCAACTGATAAAGCAAGATTTTCTTCAAGGGCTGCTTGAAGAAGCTTTCAAACTCAACTGGACGTCAGGGTTCGATCTTCATCTTCAAGGGTGAAATGTCAGCTGTTGGAGTAAAAGAGGTGGTTACATTTAACTGTTTCCACAGGAAAGAAGGATCTGTAATGCAGTCGATCCTGACCTGGCGTCTCGACATCATTCAGTTTCTCATCGACGTGTCGTGGCTTTTATCTGGCTTTTCTACAAATATCTTCATAGCAACTGCTCTGACGAACTTTTTTTCCCTTGGTGCCCAGACTAAATGAATTTAAGCGTACCAATAGATTGGTATCAAGGTTCCACCGTTTTACTGCTGAAGTAGTTAAATATAACCACCACTTCTCCGCATACAGTTTCTTTTCTGGCACTTCCCGCTTGTGAAAATCACTCTCTTCCTCCTCTGAAAACTGCAATCTCCAAAGATTTAAATTAGACGTCAATCGTCATATTCTGTCTTCATCACTCCCGTTCATCTTTTGTTCTTTCCTCAACTCGACCTATACTCAGTATATACTTTCGCTTTCATTCTTTTTAACTCCTTGGTTACTAGTGGTATTACCCGTACCTGGAGTTAAATGATTTAAGAAATCATCTATTACAACGACTTGTGAATTTCTGCTAGTTTAACAAGAGACTGTATCCGAAGTGTTTCGTCTGCTCAGTTTCAGCCGAAAAATTTAGCTCAACTATGCTTTTCAAGCACTTCCCGACGGTACCACACTGCCAGAATCGTCTTTCCAAACCGATATCATCGGAAAATCGTCGCCTGGATTGTGCGACATGTGTAAGCATTATCGTTGTGAAAAATGAAGTAATCGAACCGGGTTCAACTTCAAGTTGATTCTGGTTCTTTCGCACTGCGTTATTGCCTTTCCAAAAGACGGGGTTCCATCTTCGTTCAGCTATGTTTCTTTTAATTTTGGTCGGGCAATCAGTCTACGAGGGAGACAACTCAGTTCAAAACCAGGCTGATATATATTATGACGGTCGTCTTTGGATTTAACAGTAGAGGCACACAATACACACCTAATTAATACAGAATTCAGAGGTATCGAAATTTAATATACAACATAGTTTTCTCCTCTATAAATCTTTTTATTACATTATTAAATGGGGGCCTCTATAATTGTTCTACAGAAACGAGCCTGCTACCCATTAGAGTGCCTCAATTTGCCCGAAATATAGCGATTTTCCAAGCGTAGATTAGATGCGGCACAAGGACGAAAGTAGGGTACACCAAGCGAGGATCGAACTCACTAATTAATCATAATTGTTCTATCGAGACAACCTTCCTAACCATTACATTGATCGAGGTACCCGAAATATAGCGATTTTACAAGCGTAGCTTAGATGTGACAGAAGACCGATGTAGGGGGTACCCAGTGTGGATCGAACTCACTAATACGTCGTAATTGTTCTACCGAGACAAGCTTGCTAACCATTACACTTTCTCGAGGTGCCCGAAATATAGCGATTTTCAAGGGGTAGCTTAGATGTGGCAGAAGGCCGAATGTAGGGGGTACCCAGTGTGGATCGAACTCACTAATCCGTCGTAATTGTTCTATCGAAACAAGCTGGCTAACCATTAAACTTCCTCGAGGTGACCGAAATATAGCGATTTTCGAGGCGTAGCATAGATGTGGCACAAGGCCAAATGTTGGGAGTACCCAGTGTGGATCGAACTCACTAATCCGTCATAATTGTTCTACCGGGACAATCTTGCTAACAATTAGATTCCACAAGGTGCACGAAATATAGCAAGTTTCGAGGTGTAGCATAACTGTGGCACAAGGCCGAATGTAAGGGGTACACAGTGTGGACCGAACTCACTAATCCGTCTTAATTGTTCTACCGTGACAAGCTGATTAACAATTTAACTTCCTCGAGGTGCCCCAAATATAGCGATTTTCGAGGCGTATCATAGATGTGGCACAAGGCCCAATGTAGGGGGTACCCAGTGCTGATCGAACTCACTAATCCGTCATAATTGTTTTACCGAGAAAAACTTGCTAAGCATTACACTTGCTCGAGGTGCACAAAATATAGCGATTTTCGAGGCGTAGCTTAGATGTGGCACAAGGCCGGATGTAGGGAGTACCCTGTGTGGATCGAACTCACTAATCCGTTGTAATTGTTCTACCGAGACAAGCTGGCTAATCTTTACACTTCCTCGAGTTGCCCGAAATATAGCCATTTTCGAGACGTAGCATAGATGTGGCACAATGCCGAATGTAGGGGGGTACCCAGTGTGTATCGAACTCACTAATCCGTCTTAATTGTTCTACTGTGACAAGCTGGCTAACCATTAATCTTCCCCGAGATGCACGAAATATAGCGATTTTCGAGGCGTAGCATAGATGTGGCACAAGGCCGAATGTAGTGGGTACCCAGTGTGGATCGAACTCACTAATCTGTCGTAATTATTCTACCGAGACAAGCTTGCTAACCATTACAATTCCTCGAGGTGCCCGAAATATAGCGATGTTCGAGGCGTAGCATAGATGTTGCTCAAGGCCGAATGTAGGTGGCACCTAGTGTGAATCGAACTCACTAATCCGTCGTAATTGTTCTACCGTGACAAGCTGGCTAACCATAAAACTTCCTCGAGGTGCCCGAAATATAGTGATTTTCGAGGCGTAGCATAGATGTGGCACAAGACCGAATGCAGGGTGTACCCAGTGTGTATCGAACTCACTAATCCGTATTAATTGTTCTACCGTGACAAGCCGGCTATCCATTAAACTTCCCCGAGGTGCGCGAAATATAGCTATTTTTGAGGCGTAGCATAGACGTGTCACAAAGCCGAATGTAGTGGGTACCCAGTGTGGATAGAACTCAATAATCCGTTGTAATTGTTCTAACGAGACAAGCTTGCCAATCTTTACACTTCCTCGAGGTGCCACGAAATATAGCGATTTTCGAAGCGTAGCGTAAATGTGGCTCAAGGCCGAATGTAGGTGGTACCTAGTGTGGATCGAACTCATTATTCTGTCTTAATTGTTCTACCGTGACAAGCTGGCTAACCATTAAACTTCCTCGAGGTGCCCAAAATATAGCGATTTTCGAGGCGTAGCATAGATGTGGCACAAGGCCGAATGTAGGGAGGTACCCAGTGTGGATTGGACTCACTAATCCGTTGTAATTGTTCTACCGAGACAAGCTGGCTAATCTTGACACTTCCTCGAGGTTCCCGAAATATAGCGATTTTCGAGGCGTAGCATAGATGTGGCACAATGCCGAATGTAGAAGGTACCCTGTGTGAATCGAACTCACTAATCCGTCTTAATTTTTCTACAGTGACAAGCTGGCTAACCATTACACTGCCTCTAGCTTCCGAAATGAGGACCACGCATTCATACACGCGATATGCTATTATACTGACCAATAATTTATCTGTATGCATTTGTTTGAATCCAAACAAACTGACCATTTTTTTAGAAGAAAACACTAATCTCAGCATAATTAATTATGTAAAATATATACTTTAATAGATTAATTTATATATAAGTAATAGCACAAAATAAAATGATAATTAAAAATATTAATAACTTAAAAATAAATAAAATTTCAGTAACATTCGTTCAGTATTTACATTAAAGTTTAAGGCAGTGGAAAACTTGGAGAAGCGCATTAACATGAGTTAACTGATAACTGACATCCATTAGACATGGCACGTGGAACTAGAACAACCTACCCCAATATACAGTTCGACATTCTAACCACCTAAATAAGACTAATGCGTACAACGGCCGAAATGTTGTAATGAATATGGCTACAAAGATGTTGACAATAGTTCGAATAATGTAAATAGCGTACATAATACCTCATCTCAGAAATATAGACAGATACTGAAAGGCCGAAACGTCGTAATAAATATGGCGACAAAGATGAGGACAATAGTCCGAATAATGTAAATAATGTACATAATACCTCATCTCAGAAATATAGACAGATATTGAAAGGCGGAAACGTTGTAATAAATATGGCGACAATGAGGACAATAGTCCGAATAATGTAAATAGTCTACATAATACCACATCTCAGAAATATAGACAGATACCGAAAGGCCGAAACGCTGTAATAAATATGGCTACAAAGATGTTGACAATAGTTCGAATAATGTAAATAGCGTACATAATACCTCATCTCAGAAATATAGACAGATACTGAAAGGCCGAAACGCTGTAATAAATATGGCGACAAAGATGAGGACAATAGTCGGAATAATGTAAATAGTGTACATAATACCTCATCTCAGAAATATAGACAGATCATTTAATGATTTTCGTCGTATGAGGCAATGCCTCACATCACTTCAATTTCTCCATAGTTAACCTTTTCTCAAGCTGCTAATTTTAAGAACATTTTAAATAGTTCTCAAATTTAAAATTTGTAAGTTTAACGATATTTTTATCCACTTTATCTCTGCGTGTATTTTACAAAATTAAATCCCCACATTTACCGTGATAAATTTCCTTAAGGAACGACACACGATGGCAAATAAAGTGTTTCTTTTCGTCTATTACTTAATTTTGTAATTTGATTTTTCTTGTAGATTTTCAAAATAAGAACGAAATGATTGTTAAAACAAAGCCTGCAGATATGTAACTTATATTTATTCTTACATATAAACGGATTAGTATTCTAATATGTTGGATTAATTGCTGAACTATATAAGAAGATTACCTCCATCTTATAAAGGGTTTTTCTTTGACGCTAGTTATAGCCCAGTACGGTTCTTTATTTATATAAAAATCTAAGTATTCTATGTTCCCCTGTTATAAATCTATAAACCTCGCTTAAATATATGAATACTTGTATGTAACAGTGAGGTATGCCAGGTTCCATTGTTATTTATATGCACAATTCAGTTATTTACGTGCCACGATCATGTATCTTTCGTTACATGACTGACGAGGGAGATTAATTTCCCGCAGTACGTTGCCATTTCTTTCTGCGATAGACCAGTTGCCATCCAAGGCTATAGAACTCTGCCTGTCCCGCTATTTACCCATATGTGGGAGTAGAAGTGGTTTCATACCTTTCCCAACGGTATTATCACATAAGTGAATGTAATGGATTCGACTGGAATTCGAACTCGGCTCTCCGATTCCTCAATCCCAGCCACTCCGCTCTATTGTGTTTAGTCTTTTAGTTTCTTCGTCACCGAGACCGGCTGGCCCAATGGCATGATGTTTGCGTTGTATAGTATCTGTTATGGTTTCTAGGTCTAGATAGGATGAATTATTATGAAAATTATTCAAATCCCCAAAATTTCTATTAAGTAAACCAGTTGCTAGCTAAGGCTATAGAGCCTAGTCAGTCCTGCTACTTGCCCATAGCTGAGGGAAGAAGAATGTATTTTCCAAGGGTATTAGACCGTAAGGGAATGTAACATACGATGTCTAAAAAGCATTCTGCCATTTAATATGAACGAAAGAGTAGAATACCTAGGAGAGTGTCGTCTTTGTCCATTTCAAAATACTCAACTTAGCACCTTACAGACTTATCTTCAGTCACTTAAGGGCCACGCGTGATACACGCTTAGGTGATCATGTATCTTTCGATACATGACTAACAAGGCAGATTTTTTCCCGCAGTATGTTGCCATTTCTTTCTGCGATAGACTAGTTGGTATAAAAGTCTATAGAACCCGGTCTATCCTGCTATTTACCCAAAGATGAAAGAATTCATACCTTTCCCAAAGGTATTGGCCCGTAAGTGGACGTAATATACGATGTATAAAAATCATTCTTTTATTTAATACTAACGAATGAGTAGAATACCCAGGGCAATGGCGCCTTTGTCCATTTCAAAATACTCACCTTAGCATCTCGCAGACTTATTCTCAGTCAGTTATGTGCCACACGCTTAAGCGATCATGCATCTTTCGATACATGACTGACGAGGAAGATTTTTTTCCTCGCAGTAGGTTGCCATTTCTTTCTGCGTGTGTACCCATGCTATCCTGCTATTTACCCATAGCTGGTTTGGGGAGGAGAAGTGTATTTTAGCACGTAAGTGAATGTAATGGATCTGACTGGAATTCGAACTCGGCCCTCCAATTTCTCAATCCGAGCCGCTATACATTAATCCACCAGGTTACCTATATAGCGTCATTTCATCAAATAACGTCATTATAGTTATTGACATGTGCGGGTGGTATGACGTTTAGTGGATCGCAAGGAGAAGTCAGGCGAAACGTTTGCCATTTCTTTCTGCGGGTGCCATCCAAGTTATCCTGCTGACGAGGGAGATTTTTTCCCTGCAGTAGGTTGCCATTTCAGTGTTATCCAAGCTATCCTGCTATTTACACATAGCTGGGTGGGGGAGATGAGGATTTTAGCGCGTAAGTGAATGTAATGAATCTGACTGGAATTCGAACTCGGCTCCTCGATTTCTCAATCTGAGCCGCTATACATTAATCAACCAGGTTATCTATATAGCATCATTTCATCAAATAAAATTATAACAGTTATTGATATGTGCGGATTGTATGACGCTTAGTGGATCGCAAGTAAAAATCAGGTGAAATGGTTACCTATGCCTTTGCACAAATACCCACGAAAAATGAGGGATCTATCTTTCCTCTCTACCTTCTTAAATAGAATATCTTGTTACCTCTTTCATTAACCATGCGTGTATATCGTTCCATTTAATTCACAATCATTAGAGAACTACTCTCAGTTGGGTGATTAGGTTTAGTAGCGCCTGGGGCGAGGATTGTGACTGAGGCCCTCTTTCTCCCAACCGCAAAAAAAAAAAATCGCAACATATGCTTACTTTATCTTCTTTTGGGCAGATCAATTGTTCACAAAATTTTTTTTTCTGTTTTTAGTCTGAAAAAAGTTGATTCTGTGAGAAGATAGATGTAACTGTTTCAATAATCAAATCTTTTTTTAATCTTTTTTTTTTTTAAAGTAGTCTTTGATTTTATGGCATTCTATCTCCGCACCCACTCTTTATATCTTTTGAACTTTCTACCACTTCACAGACATGAAAAATCAAAACGAAGGTACTGATGTCAAAGTCTTGGACTTTGAGTAAAAAAAAAAAACAAAAAAAAACTTTTGATCAAGAAGGTACCAGCAGACAAATATAGAGATTTTTTAAAACTAAAAATCTCTCTGTATTTTTAAAATGAGGTATTATGTACACTATTTACATTTTCCGGACTATCATCCTCATCTTTGTTACCATATTTATCACAACACTTCGTTCCTCAAGGACACATGGTACAGTAGATAAAGGCGTTAGTTAGATCCAGTGGCAGGACCCAAAAATTGTGAGTTCAATACCTGGTTATGGTGGTGGAGAACTTGGAGAGGGGAATTAACAGGAGATAACTGATAACTGACATCCATTAGACATGGCACGTGGAACTAGAACAGTCTACGCCAGTGAGCGAAATAAATGGTTCAGTTCGACATTCGAACAACCTGAAAAAGGCCTGAGCGTACAACGATCGATACGTTGTAATAAATATGGCAACAAAGATGAGGATGATAGTCCTAACAATGCAAATAGTGTAAAATTAAAAAAAAAATGTTTTATTTATTTTTAATATCTAATTTTAGATGTATTTGCTAACTAAAAATAAAAAGTTTTTCCTTATCGCTGCCTTTTTGGTAACAAAAATAATATATTCCATCGGAGTGCCGCTCAGGGCCTCGTTCCGTCGGCCATAATTGCACGCCACTGACCACTCTCTTCTGAATACTGCCTTCATTGGATCACGCAGATAAATGTATGTAAATAATTTTTCCTTTATTGCAAAGCTGACTATTGTCCAACTTTCCCCCAAAATTTCAAAGGAACTAAATTTATGAAATTACGCCACAGCCTGTATTATAAACTATCCGGAGCTAAAGTATGCGCAGTGGATCCTTTTGACACAGATTGACCTTGAACTCTGTCGAATATAACTTCGATCACTTCCTTAATTACTCTCCTCTTTATACTGGCTCAAACAGATAAATGTCTTAAAATGCCAAGTCAGTAATTTATGGTGAATGAAGATTTTTTTTTTTCTTTGGTTGGAGTTAATTTTCTTTTATAAGCGGTTGTCAAGCCTTGTATTGCCATGCTGTAAAATAAAATTACTCGGCAAATATCGCCTGTCTCGAAGGTAGAAAACTCGTAATTTGCACAAAGTTCTAAGCAAGGAGTCAAAATTCCATAATTTTACTATAACGAACGCGCTAATTTGAAAACTCGCCATGTTCTAAAATAGTCACGTCAGATAGAGACATTCATAGAGATATCATGGATATCCATATAGTGATTTTCCAAGCGTAGCTCAGATGCGGCACAAGGCCGAAAGTATGGGGCACCCAGTGAGGAACGAACTCACTACTCAGTCGTAATTGTTCTAGCGATAAAATCTTGCTAACCATTACACCACCCCGAGGTGCCCAAATGTGATTTTCCAAGCGTAGCTTAGATGTGGCACAAGGCCGAAATTAGGGGGCACCCAATGAGGATCGAACTCACTACTCAGTTGTAATTATTGTTCTAGCGAGGCAAGGTTGCTAACAATTACACCGCCTTGAGGTACCCCTGGATATCCATATATATGGATACCAAACCCGTTCAGAAATATCTAAATGGTCAGCTGTATACAACCGATGGTTAAATATGGCGCTACTGTCTCACAAGAATAGAACTCTACCAGATAAGACAAATTGTATCACTTGGGGACATTCAACAGAAGCAGCAACGAAAATGGATGGCATATAATTAATCGAAGAGAAAATAATGACGGATTTAGTATTGATAATGCTAAATGATTACTGAGAACATTGTCAAAATCATGATTCTGAATTGTATTATTACGAAACATTAAGAAAGAATAGAAATTAGCCCAGCATACTAGAAAGAGCGATAACAGTTATGCACTTTTGTCGAAGGTCCTGTTATTTTTATTTCTTTTATAAGATTATATCAAACATGGTATTGTTATGAAAGCTCCTCACTCGTCAAATATGGCATCGAAGAGGTCATGCTGACAATTTGGACAACGTTCACAGGCATCAGAATTTATAATCGTACCATAATCAAATCATTAACCTGCAATCTTGTCATCTTCGTAAATGGCCTCGTCAGATAGAGACTTCCATATGAATGTCATGTATGGCACCAAACTCATTAAAAATAACTAAACTGTCAGTTCTATACAACTGCTTTCTAAGGTAGCTGCGTGTTGCAGGATACCTACGGATGATAATGGAAATGTCCTCATTCACATAAATACAGGAGTAAATTGTGTATTTTGGTCTGCAGTCCGAGATTCGTCTCCAGCTGTGCTGGTCAAACTCACTGCCCAAAACGAGGCTATGTCGAAGGGCAGTCTCTCGTATCGGGAAACAGCTAACCGACCCGGTTTTATACGTGGTCAAAAGGGAAATTTTGTCCGAGCCTACGGGATCGGATAGCCCACATTAAATTCGGCCTTGTGCTACATCTGACGGCGTGGGGCTGTTGGTAGATATCCTGCCGTTGGATATTCATTGTGGAATTCACTTGACCCAGTTCTACCATTAGAATACATCTTCTACGCGCCGCTGGCGAATCTTATATGTGTCGTTCTTGTCCTAAGTATTATTGTTTATTACCAACCTTTGTGTGATTATTCTATTCAGTAACTTTCCCTAGGTTACAACAATGCTTAAAAATGTCTTCGAGCAAGTGAAGCAGGTAAGCCTCGAACCTCATGGACTGGCCTTACAGAATCACAAAGAACTCTACCAGTTAACAAAAAACATATCACTCAGGAATTCAACATGCAAATCGAAGATAAAATGATGAGAACATTATTAGTGATTTTCTAAGCCCGGCTTAGATGTGGCACTAAGTAAGGATCGAACTCACTACTCAGTCGTAATTGATATAGCAAGATAAGCTTTCTAACCATTACACCACGTCGTGGTGCCCCAATGATTTTCTAAGCGCCTCTTAGATGTGGCACAAGGCCAAAAATATGAGGCACCCAGTGAGGATTGAACTCACTGTTCAGTCGTAATTGTTCTATCAAGACAAGCTTTCTAACCATTACACCCCGCCAAGTTGCCTTTAAATATATCGATTTTCTAAGCATAGCTTAGATCTAGCACAGGGCCGGACGTATGGGGTACACAGGATCGAACTCACTTTTCAGTAGTAACTATTTTAGCGAGACCAGCTAGCTAACCATTACACCACGATAAGGTGCCCTTTTTTTCCAAGTGTAGCATGGATGTGACACAAAGCCGAAAGTAAGGGACACCCAGTGAGTTCTGAACTCATTACTCCATCGTAATTGTTCTAGCGAGACAAGCTTTCTAACCATTACACCACCTCGAGGTGACCATATGATGACGTTATTAGACAGAAGTAATAACTGGAAATCGTCATTGGCAATGGCTCCTATATCAGAGCGTGGATTAAATCATAATTCGTAATTTCAACATTTTAATAAAAACAAGGAAAGAGAGCAAGCATACTCAATAGAGCGAAAATGGTTATTGCACTTATTTTCTTAAATTTTTTTTAATAGAGAGATTTTATAAATTTCAACCGACAATAACAATGTCATGAATTCCGAATATTCCCTTATAAGGAAACGGTTAATTTTACCGTTATTATTAATATTGCGAATAAACTCGCAATGTATGACTCCCTTGTGTGTACCAAAATACAATGAACATCACATTTTCTTACAAGTTTCATTCTGAGCCAGTCTAGGAGGCGCCGTTCAATTGATCTCCTGCTCTCTGCCTCAAAGAGGTGAACCCAGGTCACATCTTAAGCATATAATTTTCAAAAATAAATATTTGTTGTGTAAAATAAATGCGGCTTTTATTAGTAGGCTGCATATATATTGATTTTCCCTACTTATGCTGACACGGCCTCTACTAAAAGCACTA
>OZ010609.1:50840837-50850837 GCA_963932145.1 Acanthosepion lycidas | reverse complement strand
TATATATATTTTTTTTTTTTTTTTTTTTTTTGCAGTTTAGTTTTATGCTTAATGGTATAGAAACAATAAAAATATTTCAAATCTTTTTTATTATAAAAATAAGTAAATAAAAATAAAACAAATGTTACTTTCTTAAACATTTACTTGGGAAATTAAGTTATTTCTTGAACCACATACTGCATATGGAAGTGTTACTATTCTTTACCATTTTCGCATTTTTTTCATTTGTATGCTCTCTTTCGATTCCTTCTTGAATTTTATCTGTTGCCACCTACGCCAAGAAATTATTTGGGTTATTTCTCTTAATTCACGCCAAAATAAAAGGAATTTGTATTAACTAAAATTCACATCAAATTCTCCCAGAGTGAGGTTATTTCATTACACTCTGTTTGGGTTGACCTTCGCGATCGTCCCAAATGTGAGCGACTCGGGTTCGATATTTAAAAGTGTAGGGTCTTAATACGCGCTCACCCCGATAAACAAGCCCAAAACAATATTTTTTTTTTGTTTTAATTGTAAAAAATTCCATCTAAATACCTCGAATATAGTTTGCACTTACGAAATCTGAATAACTTGCCGATTTTTGGTAATTTTTTTTTATTCTTATGGTTGGAGATGTTGTGAGTCAAGCTAAACAACATTTGATTTAAAATTTATAATTTCAAAAGAGTTCTAATCATCTAATCGAAAAAAAAAACAAAAAAAACAAGCAAGCTTTGTTTTAAAATTTATAAATTCTTGGTGTGAAATTAAAAATTGCGATAGGTAACTTTAATTATTTAGGTGACGGAACTAATTTCAACTCGAAGGTAATTTGCAGTTTCTCATAAAAACTTCCCGAATAGTTCCATTTAGATGTACATGAACAGGTTTAAGGTATAAATTCCTCCTTGGAAGAGTTTCTAACGCAGGCTTATCATCTCTCAGTTGCGTCTCTGTCTTTGGGCAGAGTGCGCGCAGTGGCTTCGCTGTCAAAAGAGGCATGACGTGTGGAACTAGAACAATCTATCACTGGGTGAAATAAAGGGTTCGCTTCGAAATTCGACTCACCTGAAGAAGGCCAGAGTGTAAAACGGCCGAAACGTTGTGGATATGGCAAAACTTCAAAAGATGTTTGGCAGATTTTGTTAGGGTGATTTTAATTTGTAGTGGAATGTCTCTGTCTTAGGGCAGAGTGCGCGCAGGGGCTTCGCTATCAAAAGAGGCATGACGCGTGGAAGTAGAACAATCTACCTATATGGCAAAAGATGTTGGCAGATTTTGTCAGGGTGATTTTAATTTGTTGTGGAATAAATGACACACCGACGGTAACACAAATGAACTCGGCAAGACACCTGAAATAAATAACTTCAAGCGAGTCAGAAAGACCGTCGGAGGCAGGCAGCCCAAAGTCTGGTTCACGATTGTCAAGCTCGCTCTCTTTGCGCAGAGTACGATTCGGTCAGGGCTCTTGTCTACGGACAGAGATAAGGCTGAGAAAACATAAACAATGCAAAGTCCCCGATTCCGTAGTTGCAGGGGCCGGATGAATTATTACCTTACCCGAGTGTACGCACTCGGGTCCCCCACACTAAACTCGACATCTGGTCTTAATGGGAAGACTGGATAAATATCAGTCAGTTGGAGAGAATTCTAATGATGTGACAGCTGGTAGCCTGAGCAAGGCATAATATTATAACCGCTAAGAGTGAGTTAACACTTCCGCTGCTAACTACGGAGATCTTCGTTTTTCTTATCTTGCTTCAGCTGGCTAAGTACAGAAACCTACGTTTTTTTTGCATACCGCTGTTATGAGTGTCCCATTGCCATATCTATCGTAAAATCACAAAGGACAAAGCTTCAAAAGAGTGTATACTCATTCCCAGGTATATCCATGAAAATGGAATGCTGTAAAACACACTGGTGCCAGTTTTCTGTGTAATAAAATATGTAGGTTGAAATTTGGCGTTTTTTTTAAAAATGGCTGGTCGGATGGGGGTAGCACTAGGCAAATGAGTAGCAGTTAAAGTGTTAATAAGAACAATCTGACCGCATGATTTGATTGCTAAGAAACTATTTCGTTGATACTATAAGAGGACTTGATTTAGTAAGTGTGGATATTTTGGGCATTTTCATTTTTGATTCATTACTGATCTGGTAAGTCATTCCCAGGTATATCCATGAAAATGGGATGCCGTAAAACACACTGGTGCCAGTAATCTGTGTAATAAAATATGTAGGTTGAAATTTGGCGTTTTCTTTAAAAATGGCTGGCCGGATGGGGGCAGCACTAGGCAAATGAGTAGCAGTGAAAGTGTTAAAAACATAACTAAAACGTTTAATCGCGGTCCGGCGAACTTCAGAGGTCGATGAAGACGTTCTATTTAAAATCATGTAGAATAAACAGGAGATTTCGACGGAAGAGATTGTTAAGCGTTTGGAAATCGATATTGCCTTTCGCCATTTGAACAAAAATGGTTAAAAAAAAAAGAAGGCCGATTTTGGCCAATCGAAAAGTAGACATTTTCTACCACGACAATAGAAATTGCAAAATAGATCTTGCAGACGTTTAAAGAGTGAAAATGGGGAACCGTCTAGCACGCAAAATATTCTCCAGACTTACCGTCTTCGGTTGGTTGGTTTGGGTTTTATGGCATATCAACCCCTCACCTGTAGGTCATTTAATGCCAAATTATGTTATATATATATATATATATATATATATATATATATATATATATATATATATATATATATATAGTACTATTAAACGTATAGCTGGCAAGATTACTCCTTCAGAAACGTATAGCTGGCAACATTATTTTTTTTCAAAAACGTATAGCTGGCAACATTATTTTTTCAAAAACGTATAGCTCGCAACATTATTTTTCCAAAAACGTACAGCTGATAACATTATTTTTTTCAAAAATGTATAGCTGGCAACATTACTTTTCCAAAAACGTGTAGCTGACAACATTATTTTTCCGAAAACATTATCTGAGGCCTTGCTGTTGGACGTAGTTTATCGCCATACCCAGGACGTGGGTAAGAGCTGGAAAAAATTAGGAGTTCACTATTTGCCCATAGCTGGGACCCTAACAGGTGCTACCACCCCTGGTCAAGGTGCACCTGAGAACACCAGCAATTAAGAGGTGGTTCCACGCTCCTCAAATCCTCCTGATCAGAGGCCTTGCTGTTGGATGTAGTTTAACGTCATACCCAGGAGGAGCCCTCTTCAGATTTTCATTTGTTCTGGTCTCTACAGAACAATTTCAATGACAAAATATTTGATTCTGTACTCTCAATCGAAAACAACCTCACTATCTTCTTCCAACAAGAATGGGCGGAATCGAATTCATCGATCCAATCAAGTTAAGAAAGCCACTATGTCATAAGTAGTTTAATGGTGTAGAAAAATTAGAAAAAAAGAAACATTACAATGAGCGAGGACAATAGAAGACTAGCAGGAAACAGTATATAGTGATTGACATTGCATTTACATTTTTGAAGATTAAAGTTGACTGGAAAGCTCGGAGACTGTAGAGATTGCCACAAGAGAGAAGTACGAGAAAAGAAACTGTTAGCATAGATCTTACAGTTAAATCTAGCTAAATCTAGCCAATCGATGAGACCTCGTCGTCAGTCTTGTACTGCGCTTAAATTGATAAAACCTAGGTACTATAACGAAAATCGACATTTATTTCCGCTTCAAATACAGAAAATGCGGCACAAGGTCAAAAAGCGGAATGGGGAAAAGGACAGTCTTCTTATGTCTTAATAATAAACTTAGATAGCCACAAAAACTGACCCAAACATACAAATAATATTCCTTTCACAAAACAACGCATTCTTAATAACCTTTCTTACTACATCCACCATAATACCACATTGTCTCTATGAAAGTCTTAACTAGATCCACTATGTACAATTCAATGTCTGTGAAGGGGAGAGGTATAAAACAACAATTAAAAACTAACTACAATGTGTATTTACAATATAGCAACAAAACTGTTTACATGAAAATAAACAAAATAATAATAAGAAGAAGAACATATGGCACAGTGGATAAAGGCGTTGGTTAGATCCAGTGACAAGACCCAAAGAGTGTGAGTTCAATACCCGTTTAAGTCAGTAGAAAACTTTCAGAGGGAAAATTAACAGGAGATAGCTGACATCTATCAAACATGGCACGTGGAACTAGAAGAGTCTACCCCAGTGATCGAAATAAAGGGTTCAGTTCGACATTCCAACCACCTGAAGAGGGCCGGGGTGTACAACGGCCGAAACCTTGTGATAAATATGGCGACAACGATGAGGACAATAGTCCGAGTAGGGTAAATAATGTACATAATACCTCATCTCAGAAATATAGACAGACTCCAAAAAAATATTTGTACTAGTAGGTTGGTGCAAAAATAATGTCGTTTTCTCACATATGTTACTATGTGAGAGAACGACATTATTTTTGCACCAACCTAATAAATCCCCCACAATCCTTAAATGTGGTAGAAACACCAATTAACTGGACGTAATCAATGCATGACTTTAATAATATAGAGAAAAGCTCATCTGAACAATTTCCATGAAAGTATTAATAGAAAAGGTACAGGGAGGTAACTTTACGGCGTTGGGAATGTTACTGAAGACGACTCCAGGACCAGTAATATTGCTGATCCTTCTTTGGATTTTATTAAGGTTCTTTAAATATATAGTAGGATTACCGGTCCATATATGGCAGCAATATTCTAAGCA
Source organism: Acanthosepion lycidas (assembly GCA_963932145.1). Classification (NCBI taxonomy): domain Eukaryota; kingdom Metazoa; phylum Mollusca; class Cephalopoda; order Sepiida; family Sepiidae; genus Acanthosepion; species Acanthosepion lycidas. The sequence goes on along the minus strand of OZ010609.1, from coordinate 50,846,106 downwards.
TGGACAAATGGTAGACATATAGACGTGTAAGATAGATTCTGGAGAGAAAAAGTGTCTTGCAAGACGCTGTGAACCAACTTTCTTAGCAGCTGAACTAGATAACGATTGAGATTATATTTAAATTTTTGAAGATTAATGCTGGCTGGAATGCCTGGAGCCGGAAGAGTGTTTCACAAGCGAGAAGTGCGAGACATGAAACTTAACATAGAACTCATGTTTACATCTCGTCATTTGAACTGTAAATTAATGAGACCTTACTGCTAATCTAGTACCCCACTGCTAATCTAATACCCCACTGCTAATCTAGTACCCCACTTCAATCTATAAAGTCTAGGTACCATAGCGAAGAGCTCATCCGAAACACTTACCATGAAATTATTTATAGAAGAGACAAAGAGAAGCTATATTACATTGGTGGGAATGTGACTGAAGCCGAGATGCCAGGTTAGGACCATTAATATTGCTTATTCTTCTTTGGATTTTATGAATGTTCTCTAAATATATAGCAGGAGCAGTGGGCCATATATGGCAGAAAATATTCTAAGCATAGACGAAAGGTAGAATTACTGACGTGTCTGATAGATTCTGGAGAGAAAAATTGCCTTGCACGACGCAGTGGACCAACTTTCTTAGCAGCTGACCTAAAAATGAATTCAATATAGTCTTTCCACTTCATATCTACCGAGAAGGTGAAACAAGTTACTCACCTGTAACCTGTAATTTAACCCAATAGTTATTTACTAAGTGAAGCTTAGATGTAAGTATGAAGCACCCGCTGAGGATCGAACTCACTACTCAGTCTCAATTGATCTAGCAGGAGAAGAATGCTAACCCTTAGACCACGTCAGGGAGATAATGATTTTGAAAGCGTTGCTTAGGTGTGGCACAAGGCTGAATGTGTGAGGATCAAACGTATTATTTAATCGTAAATGATCTAGATATGCTCGTTAACCATTAAACTACGCTGAGGTGACCACTCTTGTCTACATTATGCCCTGTAAGTGCATTAAGTTATATAACCCGTTTTCCTTATTATGTGCCCAGAAATGACAAATTTTTGATTGTAAATATACAGATCTGCGTTGCTAAATATTTTCCTTGAGAATTTCCCGTTGCTAAAATATATATTGTTAGAATCCTGTGATAAAAAGACATTTCTATCCATTCGAGTTTTTCATTATGCCTAAGCTGACTGTTATAGATTCAGTGTCACATAGAACGATATTATTTGGCAGATCAGCATTTATTTCTCTAAGAGCATTTTCTTTTTATTTGTCTCTCACTTCTGTGTGCGCGTGTGTGTGTCAGTGTCTTACTAGGAAATATAATCCTATCCGAAACGAAAGTGAATAGGATAAATTTTATTAAATATGTGTTTCGCTGGGGAAGCGTATATTCTATTTTGGCTTCTTCAGTTTAAATGAAAAAGAGACAGCAGTGTGTGAAAAAATGTCTTGGGATCTCTGAGGATAAGCGGTTATTATAAATCAAGTTAATTAACCTAGCCTATCCCCTTCTAATTTCCAGATTTAAAAAGTGTCTGTCCGCCTGTTAGCTTTATAGCTCTTTGGTATTAGAATGGTGCTAAAATAATGACGTAATAATGTCGTTTTTTGACGTTAAACAATACATCAAAAAACGACAGTATTACGTCATTATTTTTGGACCAACCTAATACTACAGAATATTAAATCGGTCAAGTTTTATGCATACTTTACACACACACACACACACACACACACACACACATATATATATATATATATATATATATATATATATATATATATATGCACATTGTTATATTCCTGTAAATACACAAGCATGCGCATATACACATCGTAAAGGCTTTTTTTATATATACCTCTGCATACCTATTCATACATCCCACTTTTTATATATATTTACACACAATTATACATACATACATATATATATATATATATATATATATATATATATATATATATATATATATATATATATATATATATGTAAGCAAATATATGGATATATATCCGACAGTATGAAGAAAAATATACGGAAAAAGACAAACAAAAATAATATAAGAACAAGACTGATATTTATTGGTACAAAAAGTACAAATTGTGGCACAAGGCCAATAAAGGGGAGGGGTAGAGGCTGGTCAACACTAACTATCTTATACCTAGCTAATCAGATTCGCGACCCATTCGTACATTACATTTTACACATTCACCAAAAGAACTCGTCCATCACCAAACAATCCTTCAACCACCATAATACCACATGCTCTCAAGGGAGACCTACCAAAATCGCGCCCCATACCATGAAAATTCTAATGATGATATATATATATATGCAATTCTAATAATGATAAAATGAGAGGGGAGGGAAATGAACCCAATAATAAACTTAAAATAAACACAAATACAAACTAAACATAATTGATGTTAGTAGGGACCGTCCAACCCATAAAACAGAGAGGCAGCTGTATTCTGCCCAGGGGACAAAATCAAGAGACGCTCTCGCTAAGGGAGTGGCAAAAAGTATAAAATATTAGGCTGGAATGGGAAAATATAAAACTGACCCAGTCGAGATGAAAATGGGGCGGGGGTCAAAACAAACTGGGGAGGATGGGAATCTCGACTTGGATCATAACCAAAGAACGGCCGGGATGCAGGCCAGGAACAACACTTACTCACATTAACTAGGTACACTGAAGCTTGTCTAACCTAACCAAGGGGAGGGTTCCACAGGAAGCAACCCGATGAGCAAAAGGCTGACATAGAAGAGAAAATCAAGGCTAGCCCCGTTCACACGAAGCAAGCTCGCTTCTTTTACCCACCTTTCGCTAAAGACTGTCGAATGCAATCGTTTTCTATCCGATCTAATCTTCATCTTGAGCTGATGCTCAAAGAATCGAATCAGATCCGAATGAGAAAGACGATTGCCTCGCAAGACTTCCTCCTTTCGCGTCGTCCAAATCACCATTCGAGCCGTGGCCATCAGCGTCAGAAACACCATCCGTTTCATCCCGGAATACGGGGGCGACACATTGTCACAGGCGTATGCGCGATCAATGGACACAAGCTGTTCGGGAGCGAGACGAGCGGTCAGCTCGCCGACATGGTCCCATAAGGGGCGGACCTGGGGTCAATGGTAGAAGGCGTGCGCAGCCGTTTCTTCTAAGCCAAGGCCACACCGTTCACAGTCTGGCAAATCCGCCAAGCCCCATATGAAAGCCTTGTCGTTGAGAGGCAGCTGATTCCGAGCCAATCGCCAGCTAAGCGAAAACTCAGGGTTACTGAGGTAATCCGCCGCTGGCGCCCAAGACCAGTAGGAGCAATACTCCTCCTCCGACAAGCCGAGCGTATCTCGTAGGAGATCCTTCGCGGGCCTCTCCACTAATTCACGATAGAAGACCTTCCTAGGCCGAGAAAGGTCACTGGACCGGGGAACGGCCCTCAAGGCCGACCGACACTCGCGAAGGAAAACCGATTGATCCCGGGGTTTACGACCGTGCTCAACCCGCGAGATGGGGGGACTGATGGTAAGGCCAGGGAACGCGTCCCTAACAATCCCCTCCAGAATCGGATCTCCTCCAGTCATTGCACGGCGTAGGAAAGCCAACCTAGAGGCACGGATGTGACTCGGCAGGTGCGGCATTCCCAGCCCCCTATGACACGGACGTTTAGTGCAGACTCGTCTGTCGACACGATTCCCCGCGTCCACTCCATAAAATGGAGGATAGCGATTGCTCGAGCGCCTTCTTTTGAGTCTTACAGAGAGGAAGTACGGACAATCGATAAAGAATCAGGGGGAAAATGTATGTAGCACACACTTCCGCCCTGCCCTTCACGGACAACCTCCGTCGATTCCAAGTCTGACCGGCGGAATCGACCTTTGCTCGTACTTCAGACCAATTCTTCTCCAGCTGGAGGTCAGGCCCAAACTACACTCTAAGAATGCGGACAGGACCGTCTGTCCAACCGAAGTGGCCCGGAAGAGCGACCCCCTTCCAGGCACCTAACCGCAAGACGGACGACTTGTCGCGGTTTATTTTGGCCCCTGTCACCTTCTCGTACCGATCAAGCGCCTTCTGTACCACCTCAATGTCGTTGCAGGATGACACGAAAGCAGATACGTCATCGGCGTACGCGGAAACCCTGGCTCGAGACCCTCCAGGAACGGCAATTCCACGTAGGGCCGGACTGCCGGTCTCGTCCTTCAGCCGGCGAAGGAGAGGCTCCAACGCCAAAGCATAAAGGAGAGGCGACAGCGGACAACCCTGACTAACCGACCTAGACAGCACGAACGCGTCCGACAGCCTTCCGTTCACCTGTACCACCGCACTGGGGGGAGCGATACAGGAGGCTAATCCAGCGGCAGAAGTTGGGTGCGAATCCAGCTGCCTGCTGGACAGCTGCAAGGTAGCGATGGTCGACCCTATCAAATGCCTTGGACTGATCCAAATTGATCAGCACGGCTTCTTCGTCGTCTTTTACACCCTCTATGATCGTGCGGATCAGATGCAGGTTGCTCTGAATTGTTCGGCCCCTCACAGAACAAGTCTGCTCAGGTCCCAACAGAGACTCGGCAACTGACTGCAAACGCTCCTGCAGGATCTTGGCCATAATCTTTAACTCTGTGTTTAGCAGAGTTATGGGCCTGTAATCATCTAAGTTCCCCCCACCGCCTTTGCCCTTTTTCAACAGAGTGATCACACCCCTGGTGATCCGGTTGGGGATGGACCCCGACCGAAACCAGTTGTTGAACACTGCAATCAAAATTGGAACAAAGATGTGCGACAGCCTCAAGTACAATTCATAGAGCAAACCATCCAGACCGGGCGACTTGCCTCTGCCGACCTTCTTCAAAACCGCGTAGACATTGCCCTCCGTAATCTCTCCCTCGCAGCTAGCCGCTTCAGTCGGCGAAAGCCGAGGAAAGTCAGCCAAATAATTACGAAACACCTCCGCACGGAGACCAGGCTCCTTGGTAAACCGGTTCTCGAAATGGCGCCGAAACGCTCCCCTCATGTCGTAGGTGGCCCGAAGAGTACGCCCCTCTGGGGATTTGACTTCACGAATGTGACGATCGCCACCTCGACGGACCTCTTCCCTGCGCAGATCTGCGCCCAAGTTCACGACTTCGGAAGACATCTTGCTTAACTTATGTCTGATTACCTGACCCATGTACCGCTCGCTATTCGATCGATCCAGAGCCTCCTTAGCTAAGGCTATCTCTAGGGGATCCCCCCCCCAGCCACCGCCCGGGAATAACTAGC
>OZ010609.1:50805837-50835837 GCA_963932145.1 Acanthosepion lycidas | reverse complement strand
TGCTCTTGTGGGGTGGGGTGACTAAATACCGTTCCGTCTGAAATCTAGAGTTCAGCCTGAAGTCTGGAATGATGTCAGGAGTGTGTCAGTCAGTCAGAGCGAGCGAGTCAGTCCGTCGAGTCAGAGGCAGTCCGAAACAGAGTCGCGTTCAGAAAATTACTACTAAACCTGATTGTTCGTACTAACACTTTTGTACTTCTCTGTATATATTCCTGTTTGTAATATATCTGTGTTATTCCATATCCGTATTCGAGTTCTTCTTTATTCGTTCTACCTTGGACTATCACAGTGGTACAAGGAACCGGACCATAACAACACACATTTCTTATTTTCTTTCCTTCTTAGCTCTTTATCTGTTTCGCGCGTTTTGCTTTTACTCTTTCTGTCTCTCTTCTTTTCTCTAGCTTTATCTCATTTTTTCTTCCCTTCATTCTCTCGCTTTTCTTTTTTCCATTCCTCTTTCTCTCTTTATATCTCCTATCTCTTCTCTCCTACTTTCTTCTTATCTCTTTTTTCTCTCTCTCTTTCTTCATCTACCATTTTATTTACCTTTCTTGTCTCTATCTTTTTCCTTATATATCTATCTTGTTTCTTTTTTTTTTTTCATTTTCTATCTCTTCCTTTTTTTCTCGGTTTCCTTCAGTCTTTCTCTTCTTTTCTTTTGATCCTTCTCTATTTTTAATTTCCTTTCTGTCACTCTAGAAATATAATCCTTTGGCCAGGTCGTTAAAAATAAGAAAAACATGTGACCAAATTCGACAAATCATTTGCACCTCTCTGCTAAGGCTCAGCTGTAGACGAGCGACAAAAAGTGCAGCGACGTGAATGTGCGAACCGTTTAAGCAGTGTTTGATTTTTGCCTTTGCGTGACAGGCGAGCGGTACTGACGTCTAAACTGCTAGGGGCCACTATCTTATAGAAACAAACATTCTTTGTCCTGTCAGCTTTCGCGTAAAAATATTATTCATCAAGAACCTAGATTCTGGTTCCACTCTTTGTCTGGGCCGGTTGACCTGAACCTTCGGAGGATCGCTCCCTTTAGCTGGCCGTCTCTGTTAAGACTATAATTGTCAAAACGATTTATGTAACATGCTACAGATGTGTCCTTGACAACTGATATCGCTATAAATGATGAAGATAGAAGAGGAGAGAGAAAGAAAACGAAAAATTAGGATTTATTTCCTTGTCTTTCTCTCTCCCCTTCTATCTTTATATTCTCTCAATTTCTCACTCATTTTGGTTCTCCCTCTTTCACTCAAATTCTTTTTTCGTTTCTTTTTATCATTATTTTCCGTTCTTTCTTATCTTTTTATCATTGTCTTTCTTTCTATCTTTTCCTCTTTTCTTTATCTTCTTTTTAAATTCTTATTTCTTTTTCTTCTTCCATCTCTTTTATCATTTGTAGCGATATCAGTTGTCAAGGATACATCTGTAGCATGTTACATAAATCGTTTTGACAATTATAGTCTTAACAGAGACGGCCAGCTAAAGGGAGCGATCCTCCGAAGGTTCAGGTCAACCGGCCAGACAAAGAGTGGAACCAGAACATTTTTACACAAAAGTTGACAGGACAAAGAATGTTTGTCATCTATAAGATAGTGGCTCCTAGCAGTTTAGCCGTCAGTACTGCTCGTCTGTCACGCAAAAGCAAAAATCAAACACCGCTTAGACTGTTCGCACATTCACGCCGCCGCACTTTTTGTCGCTCGCCTACAGCCCAGCTTAGCAGAGAGGTGCAAATGATTAAATTTTGCCGAATTTGGTCACATGTTTTTCTTTTTTGGGGGTTGGGGGTAACGACATGACCAGAGGATTATATTTCTTACATTAAGTCAGAAGTGTTCAGCTTGAAAGCTGCACAAACCGTGGTATCTAGTCTCAGCTGCTTTTTCCAAAATATCAGTTTTGCTTTCCTTTTTTTTTCTTTCGCTTTCTGTTTGTTCCAGTTCACTCTTTTTGTTCTTACATTTTTCTACCTTTACTCTATCCCTTCTTCTTCTTTTTCTTCTTCTTTTTCTTCTTTTTCTTTTCCTTCTTCTTCTTTTTCTTCTCTTTCTTACACTGACTTTGTTTTCTTTTATCTCACTTTTTTCGCGTTTTGATTCTCTCATTTTTTTCCTTTTTCTTCCTATTTTTCTACATGTCTGTTTTTCTTACGTTCTCTCTCCTTATGTTTCACTCTTTGTAATTTTCCCTCTCTATCCATTCCTTTCTCACGCTCTCTCTTTCCCCCCTCTCTCTCTCTCTCTATTAATTTCTCTATCTCTTTCACTTAATTTCTCTATATATATCAATCTCTCAGGTGTGACTCTATTTTCTCTTAACTAGCTAGCTATCTAAGATTGTTCCATATCGATCTATCTATCTATCTATCTAAGATTGTTCCATATCTATCTATCTATCTATCTATCTATCTATCTATCTCTTTCTTTCTCTCTCTATCTATCTACCTCTCAGATGTGACTTTATTTTCTCACAACTCTAATCCTGGAATAAACATAACTTCTTGTATCATTCACTACTCATACAACAATCGTTTTTATTCCATCTATAGTAATTTCTTAAAGTGCTTTTCAACAGAATGAAATTACTTTCGCTGTGTTATTGATATTTACAGTCAACACGTGGGCGAACTACGAATAATTCAGCGACAACTAGAGAAAAAAGACCGGGTAAAAGTCGAAAGTACATTATAAAAGCCACCATCTCTAAATACAAACCTTTTTTTTTTAAATAACACTAACATGACATTACCCTAAAAACATTGAACTGTCTGAATTATTTTTTCCTGTAGACTATACCTCTCGTAGTCTATCTGGAGATTGTATGTAATCATTCACCGAGGCCAGCAGAGGTGGAGTTAATTCAAGACACTCTATCACAAGTGGGGATATTTCTTATTTTCAATTTTACATCTGGTTGATAAATTGTGGACAAATGCATACATCATATAGTGGAAGCCTTCTAGTGAAAATATGACTGAAGATTTTCTACTTCGACAATTGATTTCATTACTTGTGTTCACACAGTAAAGGCTCAAGAACCACTCAAAGTACAGGGTCACTGAATGATGTGTATGACAAGTCAAAGGTGAGGTGTATATAGATACGGAGGACAAGTAACCATTGCCCCATCATTTGAAGTGGTCAAATTTTAGCGTTCAAGGAAAGACTCGGGCGGAAGGTTTGTTCTAGAAGAAAATATCTGTTCTTGGGAAAAGATTGAGTGTAGCATCTTCCTTACAATTGGAATACGTTTGCCGTGAGTGTGTTTCGATATCGTGGAGGCAGCATGATGGGTCTCAGCTGTAAAGGTATGAATTTGTGGGAAGAAGTAATCCATTTTTGACATCACATCTCTCCTTCTCTGTATTCTAATTCTCTCTCTCTCTCTCTCTCTCTCACATACGCACACACACACACAGAAATTCGTAAAGGGACCATTCCATTTTACTATTTCCGTTTATATCTATGTATCTCCTACACACATCTCTTGATTTCTTCATATCTATCTATCTATCTATCTATCTCATCTTAAATATGTATCTATCTATTTGATGCTCTCTCTCTCTCTCTCTCTCTATATATATATATATATATATATATATATATATATATATATATATACACATATATATATATATATATATATATATATATATATATATATATATATATATCGGAAGCTGTTCGCATCTATCTATCTATCTATCTATCTATCTATCTATAGACTGGCCCTATTCGAATAAATATTCCTACCATATCATTAATTGTACAAAATGAATCCGTGTTTAGCCATGCATAACTATTGAATCTAATTGTATTCCTTTAGCGGTCAAAAACCCGTGTGACCTCACCTTCTGCGATAGCTGACTACTCAATCTAATGAAAAATGAATAAAGCCTCTCTTTTCTTTCAGAGGAATATAACAATGACCATATGCAGCGCATTATTGATCGAAAAGGTTTCATTGAACGGTGGTAAACAGTACTGAAATCGGGAAGTCAAATTTCATTTGTGAGCATTGTAATCATGAACTTCTTTTATGAAGGAAATGAAACCACTCCGCCAAAGCATGAAAGGTGAGAAAGGAAAGCGAAAACAAACATTAACAACAGGAAGATAAAACACTTGATCGTCAGCAAGAGAGGCAGTCAACTTTGCGAGCTTATAATGGAAGACATCGGAATTAAACTAGTCCAAAATTTCAACTATCTGTCAAGAATTGTACCACATGATGGAATGAGTTAGGCAATAATCTGAAGTAGCAACGGAATAGAGGAAAATGCTTATATGATCAGCGTTCCGTTTTAAATATGGTCACGTTGTCGTCACGTTGTCGTCACGTAGGCGACACTATGAATTTCCCCTTTTCTAGCGAGATTAATGCTCGACAAGCGTACTTATAAATTTTAGATCAAAATAGAATTCTTTTCATTTTTCATTCAAAATACCCAAATTTTAGGAATACGTTTTCACAGCGTCTCCTACGTGACGACAACGTGACCATTTTTAAACGGAACGCTGATCATAAAACTTTCAGTTATCTGTTTGGATAAGTCTTGTTCTTGTGTCCATCGTCTTTGTCATGTTGAATTGATAATTTTAATTATATTTCATGAATATGTCCTGAAGATGGTTTATTAGACCGAAACGTCCGACGTTGACATATTAACATTAAAACAGCATAATTGCATATAAGGATTTTTGTTTGTTTTTTCCGTATATTTTTCTTCATACTGTCGGATCTATATCCATATATTTGCTTACATATATATATATATATATATATATATATATATATATATATATATATATATATATATCAATACATAAATGGATTAAGTGAGCTTAATCCGATTATTTTATTTGGGTGGTTATGATTAAAGGATAATACTATACATTAAACTTCATTACTTAACGTCCTATCGATTTCAATATTTTGCCAGTTACTTACGGCAAGTGTTATTAATCTGGGATGGTTATTTTTATAATCGTCTATATAACAAAATGCTTTCTACCGGTTGCAGGTGTGAGGGCACATACCTCCTCATTCGGCGGTCGGGACTGATGTCAAATAATTCCATGGAGTACTTATTTTTTTGATGGCTGGTGTTAACCGCGTCCATTTGATTTACTCCGATTTTTTAAAAATTATAATACAGCGTTCATTATTAAAAAAAAAAAGCGTTAAGAGGTCATTTGATAAAAATTGTCTGATACCGTGGTTCAGATAAATAAATAATATACAAAACTAGCTCAGTTAATTAGTGTATTTTCCAGTCAGTTAAAAGTGTAAAGCTTTCGAATGAATACAGGATATTTTGATATCTCACTGTTCAACTACATGCGCTACAACAAGACAGCAAATCCACTAAGACGCAAGTTTCTGGATGTGGAAGTGATTGAAACCGGGACATTGCACAGGATCGAGAATAGAGGAAGAGTAATCAGGCGAACAAGAGGTAGCGATTGACATTGCATTTAAATTTTTGGCAGATTAAATCGGCTGGAAAGCATCGATCTGGAAGTGTGTTCCATAACCGGAAGTGAGAGAAAACAAACTGTTAGCGTAGTATATGCGGTTATATCCAGCTCAATTGTATATTTGGTGAGACTTTGTCGCCATTATAGTACTGGGCTTATATTCGATGAATCTAGGTACCATGAGCGAGGAGCGATATTTATATCCGCTTCAATACAGAAAATATTACACAAAGCCTAAAATGGGGAATGGTGAATGAATGATCTTCTTCTGTTTTAATATTAAACTTATCTCGCTGCAACCCTGATCCAAACATACGACAACATTCCTAACCCCAACACAACGCTTTCTTACTTACCTTTCATACTACATCCACCATTATACCTCCTTGTCTCCATGAAAGTCCTAACTAGTTGCCATATGTACAATTCATTGTCTGAGGTGGGGAAAAAACAACAATTTAAAAATTATTCCCATTTAGTATTTACAATATGAATACAAAAAAAAAGAAAGAAATAAAAGCGATATTTATTCTGCCATGAACAGAAAATGTGGCACACGGTCAAAATGGGCAGTGGGGGAAGAGGATGGTCTTCATCTTTAAACTTCGCTAGCCACAAACACTGACCCAGACATACAAACAATATTCCTAACAACAAAACAACGCATTCTTACTTACCTTTCTTACTACATTCACCATAATACCTCATTGTCTCTATGAAAGTCCTAACTAATCACCGTATGTACAATTCATTGTCTGTGGAGGGAGGGGAATAATAACAACAATTTAAAAACTAACCCCAATGAGTATTTACAATATGAAAACAAAACTATTTATAAAGAAAAAAGTGCTTATCGGAGCAGCCATTTCATAGAAAATGTAAAGGGAGGCAACCTTATGGTGAAGGGAAAGTGACTAAAGACAAGACTCCAGATTCTATTCAGAATCTGTCTTACATATCTATAAGTCTACCATTCGCCCAATGCCTAAAATATTGTTGACACATATGCTCTGATGCTCATGTTATATATTTAGAATCGCAAAAATTTGAAACATCATTGGTCCTAAGGTGACGTCTTGGCTTCAACCACTTTCCAACGCCGTAATGTAGCTTCAGAGTGCATTATTTATAAATAGTTTCATGATATTTGTTCTGATGAACTTTCCTCTATTCCTAGTTATCTTTAAGATAAGACAGATTGAAATGCAGCCTTCCCCTATCTCATCTTTTGATGTTGGACCACAGTTTTGTATTAAAACAAAATAAATATTACTTTCCACTGTATGTATTGGAGTTAGAACCACATAGAGACTCCAAGGTATTTCGGTGACTGTTATAAGAATGGTAAATTAGAACGTATTGTTTTGGTGTAAGGAATACAGTGGTATGTATGTTTCAGTAATTATGGCCAGCTAAGTTTAAGTTAAGACAGATTGAAGACCAGCCTTCCCTTACCCCACCATTTGATCTTGTGCCATATTTTTGTATTAAAACGAAATAAATATTACTTTCCTCTATACAATTATTTTATCGGTAACAATATTTAGTTTAGTTTATTGTATATGAATTGTATTCATTTTAAATATTAATTGAGGTTTCATTTTTAAAATATGTTATTTTCCCCACCCCACAGACAAATTTTATGTATTGGAACTAGTTAGGATCACATAGAGACTATGGGGTATTTTAGTGGCTGTAGTAAGAATGGCAAGTAAGAATGTGTTATTTTGGTGTAAGGAATACAGTGGTATGTTTGGAATGGTGGCTAGCTAAGTATAAAATAAGACAGAATTAAGATCAGCCTTACCTTATCGCACCCTTTTGGTCTTGGAACATTTTTTTGTATTATTCAAAATAAATATCACTTTCTTCTATACCATGCTCTATGAATTTCAGCGCAGTACTAGATTGGCGACAAGAACTCATCATTTTACATTTGTAAACGTAAGTTCAATATTAGCAGTTACTTTTCTGGCACTTTACATTTGTGGAATTCTCTTCCGGCTTCTTTGCTTTCCAATCAAGATTAAAAATTTAAATGCGGTGATAATTTTTATCTTCTCTCATGTTGATTTCTTTTCTTTTAATGTTCTTGCTTCTTAATAAGGATTTATTTTTCTTATATTCTGTCACGCTAAATAACTCCCCTGTATCTTAGTGATTTTGTTTCCTAGCTCGGGGTGAATTTATTAAAAAAAACAAAAAAAAAAAAAAAAAAAAAAAAAAACTCATACTGAAATTACTATCCTGACAAGAGTTTATTTCTCTACACTATTTCTGTCTAAACAAATCCTGACGTATGTGTATCACTTTGAAGCCTTTGTAATATGAAATCGAGATTCCTTTTGTATGAATTTCCAAAATGGACGCACCTACTAAACTGCGCATGTCTTAACATTCACCCACACATTTTCTTACTAATTATCTGCTATCTGAATCCGAACTTTCTACAGAAAAGATAATACTGCGCGTGTCTGTGTATTGATCCCTAAAATCTTCTTCAAATATAACACACGGTGTATCAGTAGTTGCTGAAGAAATTAAAGATAGATAATTCCATCGAACGGCCTAAGGGTATTTGTCTTATTGCAAAAGATTGGAAAAATAGATGTAGTTATTTCACGTGATTTTTTAAAATATATATTCGACTAGTTCTGCCTGCTGAAATTCCTGTAAGAGGAAAGCAGTTAATAATGGTAAATGCCACTTAATAAAAAAAGAATTCTCAATGTAAAATATACTTTGTTCATAAGATCTGAATTAAATCCCTACTCAGAAATGAAACAATTTTAATGACTTTAATTTCGTGGAACAATATCGTAATTGCAGAGCGAGTCGACGGAAAAGAAAACCGCGCGAATTTAAAATGGTGGTTCTTGTCATTTTACTTGCAATTGGTGTAATATTCCGAGATTCTTTAAAAGACCGGAAATAGGAACCAGAATTAAAATGGAAAGGACAGAGAGAGGGAGAGTAAAAGAGATAGAGAGAGAGAGTGGATCGGAATATAGTCGCTTTTAAAGAAATGGGGCCATGAGATATTAATTGTATGTGTTTATAGCGGACTCAGAATGAAAACTAGAAAAAAAATCATAAAAGATTTAAACCAAAGACAAGGATTAGCCATTAGCTATAAAACGACAGAATGTCTGGCCATCAAAAAGAGAAGCATCCGAAGATGGAATTTTTTGAAATGGAGCATTTAGAATCAAGCGGCTGCAGTAATTTAACAATCTGTAAAATGTAATAAAAGACGACGGTAAATTTGACAGAGGAATCCAAAGGGGAGCAGGGAGCAGGGTCGAGGCGTTAGCTTTTATTTGGTGATTATATGAAGCACACAGCCACATACATCCAGACATTATACGGCCTTTCAGGATGGGGCGCCTCAACGGGGTGTAATGGTCAGCAAACTTGTTTACCTAGAACAATTACGACTGAGTCGTGAGTTCGAGACTCACTGAGTGGCTCATACCTTGAGTAGCATCTAAGCCACACTTGGAAAAATTGCCATTTCATAAATGTAAATGTGACGTCATAAAAACATTCAAAATGCATATTGCCCCAGCTAAACAACGGGCTATTCTTGTTTGATTATCTAGACTAAATTGAAGCATATACATATCAAAAACGCTGTCTCGTCTTTGAGAAAGAAAAAAAAAGCAATAACGAAAAGGAAAGATAGAAAATAGAAAAGGTGATAATGCTTTCATGTTTTTAACGTCTGATTCAGTGATAAAGAAAACTTGTATCCTCTTACCTCTTTAAAAATGATCTGAATTCATATTCATGGTAGTTATTGAAATATTTCCTTAAAGTGGTTAATCTCAAATATTTAATGAGGTATTAAAAGGGATATCACTTGGTATTTCATTTCTAATTTTTCGTTAGCGCGTACATTACGCCCTGCCATTACCTAAAATAAACAAAGGGCTATTTATGTTTCATTGCGACGATAAATAAAAAATATATATATATCAAAGGCGCTGTTTGGTTTTAGGGAAAAGAAAGAAAAAAATAAAAAGAGGTGATAAAACTCTGATCTATTCCAAGCCTAACTGATAAACAACACTTGTCATTTTCAAATCTGTTCATTAGTACCCACTTACTTCTTTAAAAAATGACCTGGATTCATACTAGCCCTTGTTATTGCAATATTTCGTTAAAATGGTTGATCTCAAATATTTAATTTTGTAATAAAGGTGATATCCCGTGATATCTTATTTCTAATTTTTCGTTAGCGCGTACATTACGCCCTGCCATTACCTAAAATAAACAAAGGGCTTTTTATGTTTCATTGCGACGATAAATAAATATATATATATATATCAAAGGCGCTGTTTGGTTTTAGGGAAAAGAAAGAAATAAATAAAAAGAGGTGATAAAACTCTGATCTATTCCAAGCCTAACTGATAAACAACACTTGTCATTTTCAAATCTGTTCATTCTTAATTCTTTAAAAAATGACCTGGATTCATACTAGCCCTTGTTATTGCAATATTTCGTTAAAATGGTTGATCTCAAATATTTAATTTTGTAATAAAGGTGATATCCCGTGTTATCTTATTTCTAATTTTTCGTTAGCACGTACCATACGCCCTGCCATTACCTAAAATAAAGAAAGGGCTTTTTATGTTTCATTGCGACGATAAATAAAAATATATATATATCAAAGGCTCTGTTTGGTTTTAGGGAAAAGAAAGAAAAAAATAAAAAGAGGTGATAAAACTCTGATCTATTCCAAGCCTAACTGATAAACAACACTTGTCATTTTCAAATCTGTTCATTAGTACCCACTTAATTCTTTAAAAAATGACCTGGATTCATACTAGCCCTTGTTATTGCAATATTTCGTTAAAATGGTTGATCTCAAATATTTAATTTTGTAATAAAGGTGATATCCCGTGTTATCTTATTTCTAATTTTTCGTTAGCGCGTACATTACGCCCTGCCATTACCTAAAATAAACAACGAGCAAGGAGGAGGCTTATAATTAACATCAGGAAGAGGTAGTTGAAGTCTCTGGGACACATATTGAGGAAGGAGAGCGTGGAAAACCTGATACTCATGGGTCGAATAGAGGGAAAGAGAGACAAGGGAAATAACATACTTGGCGGGCGTAAGAAGGTGGATGACAGAACGTGGTCTGAGGGAGGAATCAGAGGTTAGGAACTTGTTGAGAGCGGCAAAGGATAGAGAGAGGTAGAGAGCCATGATCCCCTACATCCTGAAAGGACATGTCACTTAAAAAAAAGGAAGATGAAAAAAAATATATCAAAGGCACTATTTGGTTTTAGGGAAAAGAAAGAAAAAATAAATAGAGGGGATAAGACTCTCATGTATTTAAAGTATGCTACAGTAAAACGGAAGACATTTTAAATCTCTTTTTATTTGTTTGCTCTTCTTGACCAGCATTCGTATTTTGATAAATTCCTTAAACTGAAATATGTAACAATGAAATAGCATAATTTATAATCGTGGAAATGACAAGTATCTTATGCAACCATGAATTTAAATTTGTAGAATATTAAATAGTCTTGGGTATGACGATAAACTACATTCAGAAGCAAGGCCTCTGATTCTGAAATTGGAGATTTTCCTAACTGCTGTTGTTCCCAGGTCCACTCTGATCCCGGGTGGTAGCACCTGTTAGGGTCCCAGCTATGAGAAAATATTGAACTCTCAAATAAAAACAAATCATTATGAAAGTATAAAAATACCAGCAATACATTTTAATATAAAAAATTACGAACAATATATATTTATAATAAAATGACCAACAAATATATATTAAATCAAAATGACCAGCAGTACGTTTTATAGTAGAATTATCAGCAAAACATTTCATATCAAAATAACCAACAATAGATTTCATCTGCAGCTGAGTGCATAAAATTGCGTTCAAAATATGCTTAGTTGGAGCTATAAAATAGTGTTCAAAATATTTACATTTCGGCATTAAATAACTCATAGAGGTGTTGATATGCTTGTAAACAAAATCAACCAAACAAATCGTAAAATTTTCAAGAATATCTCTAGTATATTGACATTGAATCAGATTAGTGAAATGGTTTACCAGTTCCTTTTAATGATTTTACACCGTCCTTCCCTCAGAAGTTGAAGAGGTAGATCTACAAAGCAGTAAGTTGGCTGGTTGGTCGATTATGGTCGACATAGAAAAGCTCTATGTCTTATTTAATGCTGAAATCTGCATATTTTGAACACAATTTTATGTCTTCAACAACAGATATAATGTATTATTGGTCATTTTGCTTTAAATATTTATAGATGGTAATTTTACTATAAATAGGGATTGTTGGTTGGTTGATTTTGCTTAGAGGCTTATCAATCTCTGTTGGTCATTAAATGCCAAAATCTGAATATTTTGAAACCAATTTTATGGCTTCAACAACAGATAAAATGTATTGCTGGTCATTTTATTATAAAATATATTGTTGGTAATTTTATTATAAATATGTATTGTTTGTTATTTTATTATAAATATGAATTGTTGGTTATTTTATTATAAATATGAATTATTGGTAATTTTATTATAAATATGTATTGTTGGTAATTTTAATATAAATATGTATTGTTGGTAATTTTATTATAAATATGTATTGTTGGTAATTTTAATATAAATATGTTTTGTTGGTAATTTTATTATAAATATGTATTGTTGGTAATTTTATTATAAATATGTATTGTTGGTTATTTTATTATAAATATGTATTGTTGGTAATTTTACTATAAATATGTATTGTTGGCCAACGAGAGAACCGCTGGCATTGCCATCGGCGACCCACCAGCGGGTTGCGTGTAGGGCAGTAAAACTCTGAACGTGGCCATACATACAGATATACATATATATCCAAATAGATATAACAGCATCATTTGCATAACGGATAAGAACAATGGATAGAAGGCTGTAGAAGTCAGGTTCAGTTTTAATTAGTCATTTGCAAATCGCATATATAAGACTAAATGGTTGGCAAAAGGATGAGTCCAAAGTGCGAATTGCAAATCGAAGGTACGATAATCAAACAAATACGTAAATCTAAATATCTTGGAAGTGTTTTAACAGAGGATAGAATGTGTGACACTGAAATCCGAAGGAGTAATGCGGTAACCAAAGAGGTATTCCAGAATCTAAGAAGTTTACTAAGAAATAGGAAAATTTCACCAAAAACAATGGAAAAGATTACCAAAATTGTTATATTATAATTGTCTTCTTATATGGCAGTGAGTGCTGAACGTTCTCATTTCAGATGAAGAGGAAACTCGAAGCAACAGCAATGCGATTCTACAGAAGAATGCTGAGGATAACGAATCTCAGCATCAACGTACTTTTGGAGAAAATGGAAACAAAAAAGAAAACTCATATTAACATCAGAACGAGACAGTTAATGTTTCTGCGGCATATGATGAGGAAGGAGGGCTTAGAAAAGTTGATACTCACGAGACGGATAGAGGGCAAGAGAGAAAAATAACGCATAACATACGTAGTGAGGTTGAATACATGGATGACGGAAGAGAGCTTAGAAGAAATAACAAAGTTTATTAAGAACAACAAGTGGTAGGAGTTTGTGGAGATCCGTTATCATTTGCGTCCTGTGGGGACACGGTAGATAAGGAAGAATATATGAGACAACTTGATAAATAAACGATAATGCAGAATAAAGGACCGGTGGATGGGGAGAAAGAGAAAGGTACAGTTAGTAAGTAGATGAAGACGTGGGTATATTTGACAAGGACAAAAGACAGCAGACGTGATTGAAAAATCAGAGTGATAATAATGGCGTCGATTATAAAATGACTCACCAATGTTGAGTTAAATAAATGCTGAAGAGAGATGACATCACGGGTTGGGAGTACTTTGCGGAATTAATAGGACACTATTTTTCATAGGAATTGAACTGGGGCCGATGGCACTTTGAGACTAGAAAAAACGGGCGTAACAGAAAGATTGCACGAATCGTAGAAAGGCATGCAATATTTGTCCATTTAACAAAATGATTAATATCTAAAAAAAAAAAGCACTAAACTAACTGAGTTTCTTTTTTTCCAGGTTTTCATATAAGACATTTAGCCATCTTCGCACCTATTTGTCCTAAGAATCTGTTATGGTCCGGTTCCTTGTACCACGGTGATAGTCCAATGTAGAACCAATAAAGAAGAACTCGAACACAGGTATGGAATAACACAGATATATTACAAACAGGAATATATATATACAGAGAAGTAGAAAGTGTTAGTACGAACAATCAGGTTTAGTAGAGAGAACAATGTAGTCTCGACCAGTATCACTATTCCAATTTCTTGTAGTAATTGTCTGAACGTGACTCTGTTTCGGACTGCCTCTGACTCGACTGACTGATTCGCTCTGATTGACTGACTGACATCTAACAGACTTCACTCCTGACTTCAGACTGAACGGTATTTAGTCACACCACAAAGAGGGAATCATGTGGCACAAGGCCGGTTTAACGTGGGATCTCCGAGCCCGTGGGCTCGGCCAAAAATATGCCCTTTGAACTCGTATAAACAGTTTCAGGGGCGGTTTACCTCCCCGAAAGAGACTCCGTCCTTCGGCGTAGCCTCGTTCAGGTTCCTCCCCGCCCGAAGGCAGAAAGTTTAACCGATTAGCCGATCCGCCGGTCGCCCGACTTCGGACTGAACGGTATTATTCACCCCCGCCACGAGGACATCATGTGGCACAAGGCTGGTTTAACGTGGGATCTCCGAGCCCGTGGGATCGGCCAAAAATATGCCCTTTGTACCCGTATACACGGGTTCAGGGTCGGTTTACCTCCCCGAAAGAGACTCCGCCCTTCGACATAGCCACGTTCGGGTTCCTCCCCGCTCGAAGGCAGAAAGTTCAACCGATCAGCCGTCGCCCGACTTCGGGCTGAACTCTCGCATCCTCTTGAGGCGCAGTATTTATTACGTATGGAATAGTCCATTATGTTATTATCGGCAAGGTCCCATAACAGAATCACTGAAAAGCCCTTTTTTCTTATTAAGCAACAAAGAGAACAGGTTAAAATCGCTTTGTGTCAGCTTCACTGTTTTCCCAGATGAGCAATGGTGAGAGTAAAAAGATCATACAGGCCTTTAGTAATATAAACATATATACTCTGGCTATAATCTTTAAAAAAAACGCATTTGAGAACAATCAAGGAAACAGTGAATAAGTTTAAAAAATAGGGAAAAGTAGATAAGAAAACTGAATCAGGAGGTCACAAGAGAAAGAGGGATCATCATTTCAACTTTGGGGTAAAGAAGTCAATTATAAAAGATCCAACTCAATCCATAAATGTTTTGGCATGTGAAAGAGTAGTTTCAGCTATGACAGTTCAAATAGCAGTGAAAAAAGTTTTGAAAATGAAATCGTTCGTGAAACCTGTGAGGCAAATTTTACTTCAGGGCACAAATTTAGATGATTAGAGAGGGCGAAGATCATTTTGAATAAGCTGCAATATGATCCTTGAATATATATATATATATATATATATATATATATATATATATTAATTTTATTTCAATCGTTCATTAGCTTATGTTCTTTATCTATGATTAATTAATGGTGAACATGTCATTTTCGTTTATGATCTATTTCATCACGATTCTTCTATTAAGCATGGAGAGTAATGATACATTGTTATTTCTTTAAAGAGAGTCCATTCCTGTTATAAAAAAAAACTCGGAGAATTCCAGTAAGATATCTTTAATCATTTTTAAGATGAAACTGTTCAAAGCTTAATCTAACAAACGGGCAATTTTGCTTTTACACGATGTTGACAATTTTGCTGTTACTCGTGGTTTAAGAGAAAATTCGATATAAGAAAGAATAGTAAATTCTTAAAATAATATTGAAAACATCAATTTTCACTGATATTATTTTTTTATTTTTGCGTCATTTTATTTATAGGTTAAGAAGTTCTCTCGTGTATCTGTCCTGTAGAACAATGTTCGTGTGTGTTATTTTTGTGTGTTTTGTTACCACAGATGTATTTGATCTATGGGTGATTCAGTTGATCATGCCTTTGTATGTGCCTTTGAGTTGGCATTTTTATTCATATATAGTAGTTGTCAATGCGTTGATTTAATAAATTCCACCCCAATTAAAAACGGTTTTATTTTCTTACGTAGAAAATACTTAGAAGGAATCCTGATAAATATTTTACCATCATTGAACATTATTATGTCACCAACTTTTATAAAATTCATACATAAAGAATCTAAAATCTTTTTACCTACAACCATAATCGGTGAAGCGTAAATTCTTCAACGCATGCATAATCAATATATTGAGAAGTACAAATAAAAATGGCCACTAGACGCTCAAATGCACACACGGACGCACATACAAGAGTCTGAAAATGATTTTCAAATCAGCCACAACTTTGCATATCTATGTGACAAACGAAATACTTTTGAAGAGTCTTGAAAGTGCCTTTCTCCGCATTCACATTGTACACCTTCAGCACGGTGCCAGACTTTCAAATTTTATCGCAAATTTAACATAAGTACCTCGTAGGTCTGTCTAGAAAGATATTCACATGGTCGCCATTAGACTGCCGGTTTTCATGTAATCTTCGATGACTAGCAAATCCCGGACGACATAAAACAAAATTTCTGCAGATGTTACATGCAAGTTCAGACTGAATCTTGTTTCCATCGTCTTTTCTGAGATCTGTTATCCTCTTCAAATAGCCAGCTGTTTTGATCACAAGATTGTTACTAACAAAAATTTTCGCAGCCGCATTTCTTACCCAGTCTTTGACACTGAACTCAATTTTTTTTCCGCAACCTGGAATGATTTGTGTCTTGAGGGTTATTTTATATATATATATATATATATATATATATATATATATATATATATATTGGCTGCTTCAATTGCATTAGAATGTTTTCCAAAATTTTTCAGAATTCTTTGCATTATTTTCATATTATTCATTTTTGACATTTTTAAAAGAATTATTGCTGCGCAAATAAGACTTATCTATCTATCTATCTATCTATATATATATATATATATATATATATATATATATATATATATATATATATATATATATATAAAAGGCTCAAATACTAATATTCTATGGTTATAATTTTTTTACATTAGAATCGTAATCACTATCCAATTCATATATATATATATGTGTATGTGTGTATCTATCTCTCTCTCTCTCTCTCTCTCTATATATATATATATATATATATATATATATATATATATATATATATCTTACTTATTATAAAACTCAGATTGTATGTGTGTGTGAGTCTGTACGTTTATATATTGGATCGGATTTCCTACATTTTTCAACCGATGTCAACAAAACTTCACAGGACTACGTAAAATTACCTTGCGGTGGTTCTGACAGCGCCAAAAATGGAGAAACACAATTGTTTTTGCGCAAAATCAATTTGTAAACATGATTAAGAGGCATTAATGAAAGGGGGACAACTCATATCGAGTTATACTTATTAATACCGAGTTATCGAGTTATACTTATTATAAAACCCAGGTTGGTTGTGTGCGTGTGTGTGTTCGTTTATATATGGGATCGGATTTCCTACATTTTTCAACCGATTTCAACAAAACTTCACTTTTTTTTTTTGGCAGGTAGTGTTTCTTATTGTCTTGTAAACTTTTTTCTTTATTTTTACATTCAGAATGCTTTAAAAATTCCATTTACAAGACAATTGTTTATAATAAAATTCTATTCAATCGGTAGACTCATAACGATTGAAAACAATGTTTTTGTTTGAGTTTGGGTTTGACCAATTCGTAAAAAAAAAAAAAAACTAATTAAGACATGCGTGTCCTTCAACCTTAAACAATAATCTTTGTCAATTTTATTTTTCAGTCTTTATGATGGTCGATACTTGATCTATCTCTTACTGTTACATCCCTGGGCAACGCTGGGCTCTCCTGCTAGTTTATATATATATATATATGTGTGTGTGTGTGTGTGTGTGTGTGTGTAAGAGAGAGATTATTGTTATTCCGACGAGACAAAACTGCATAATTTAAAGAGAGAAAAAGCCGCAAAAGTTTTGTAATATTATGTGCATTTTTTAAATACTTCTTTCTGTATATTTCACTATATGTCTTCCGGGTTTTGTGACCTTTCATATATATATACAGGGATGTACAAAAGTCGCTTTACCCAGTTTCCAATAATAGTAGCCCGAAAATTCTAAATTATTTAAAAACAGGTAGATAGCAAAAGAGAAGTGGGCGCCACAATTATGTGAAGACCGAAGAAAATGAAGAAAATGTAACTGTTATATTGAAATTATAATTGTACGATGGTTGAATAAAATAATAATAAGTAATATTATTTAGAAATTTGTCTTTATCTTAATTGGGATTGAGTAAAGGGACTCTTAACCATCTCTCTCT
The DNA here is from genome assembly GCA_963932145.1 of Acanthosepion lycidas. NCBI lineage: Eukaryota > Metazoa > Mollusca > Cephalopoda > Sepiida > Sepiidae > Acanthosepion > Acanthosepion lycidas. Next base: position 50,817,930 of record OZ010609.1, on the reverse strand, counting down.
CTCTCTACCACTCTCTCTCTCTCTCTACCACTCTCTCTCTCTCTCTACTTCCTGCATTGTCTGAACAAAGCTCATTGAGAAGCAGTTTATAAGTATAGGAGGAGACGATATCGTATAAACCTAGACTTGGATAGGTTAAGATTATACAGGGGAGGACAATCCTCTTGGGAGCTCGTTATGTAGATCAGTGGTTGCTGAGAACAAGCTGTTTAAATGTAACAAACTTCTCAACGATTGAATACGGATAGTGGTTTGTTTGCTACAATATAAGTGGCATACCGATACGTAACGGTGGAGGTTAGTACAGGCGGGACCAATGAATGTAGTTTGTCCGAGAACTTTTCAGGGAAGTAGCGATGGAGCTGAGAGGTGCTTGTCAGATCCTGCCCTGCCCATATATATATATATATATATATATATATATATATATATATATATATATAAAGAAAGAACAGTAAGATATATAATCCGATGTTCTTATAGATATTTTTATTTTTACAAAATAGTGTTCAATGTAAATTTACAGGGCATTAATATTATAAATTGATTTATTTAAAATATGTTTTTACGCTACACAGTTCTAAGCATGTTTCAAAAATGGAAGCTAAAAGCTACGAATTTAATTTTGTAATTAAAGACATTAGTTCCATTAAGAAATGGAACTAATGTCTTTAATTTAATTACAAACATTACATTTTTGAAACATGGTTAGAACTGTGTAACGAAAAAAACATATTTTAAATAAATCAATTTATAATATATATATGTACACACACATATATATATACATGCCGTCTATATATATATATTATTTATCAAAGACATTTTTATGTGTAACGTTCTTTTTATAGATACAAGTATTTAAGTAAATGCTCTGTTTATAATAAACAGTATTAAATAACATTTACCGGCCCGAATGTCCGATAAATTTTCATAGAAAATATTCGTGTCTGGACAGGATTCGAACCTGCATCCTATACAGAACGGTCATTCACGCTGGCGTGCCTAAATTCTCCAAGGATCGGTCGGTAGTTTAGGTTGAATTTACTGCTTATAAACTTCAATCTATATCTATATATATATATATATATATATATATATATATATATATATATATATATATATATATATATATATATATATATATATATATATATATATATATATATATATATATATATATATATATGTGCGTATTATGGTGGTACGTAATATATGTACATATATATATATATATATATATATATATATATATATATATATATATATATATATATATATGTTACATACCACCATAACACACACACACATAAATATATATATATATATATATTTACTGCTTATAAACTTCAATCTGTATATATATATATATATATATATATATATATATATATATATATATATATATATATATATATATATCTGTGTGTCTGTGCCTTTGTGTGTGTGCGTGGGTACGTATTAGGCACATCTGGGAAGCAAATATTCATTTAAACAAGTTTTATTTAAGATAACAGACACGAGTATTATGTTTTTAAATGTATTTTTCTTGTTGACGGTTCAATTTCTGTATCTTTTTGCTTAAAGTATATACGAACTTTTCCCTCTTCATTCGAGATCTTGTTAGAGTTCCAGCATTTAATTGGCTTCTGTCATTATCAAGCTAAATATAATTAAAAAATAAAATCTACGTTTCTTTAGTGATTGCATTTTTTGATGATTTTGAATTTTAAGTTTTCCTGACAAGCAAAGATACAATAACGCCATTAATTTATTTTATTGTATTCGAATAAACTGAACTCACAAACAAGAGAAAACCGTCGTAAAACATTGTCATATAAAGACACATGTAATTAACATCTACGATTTTTAAACCAAAGCGTCATTAAAACTCCTAGTAATGTCACTTAATGGTAACAAATAAAACTTCTTTAAGATCAAATATCTATATATAAAATCCTTTCTCTTCCCTTCGACCATCCGTCCGTTAAACTGTCTAAAATAGCCATAAATTAACCGATTCAAACCAAATTTTGGGAGAATTGCAAACAGGTTGTGTAGCTTCGTACAATAAATGTTCATTTTTTTTTTTTTAAATTAAAAGTTATATTATTTAACATACAATATGCACTGTCTATTTTAAAAAACAATTTACTAATTAAAATAAGAAATACTTTAAAAATAGTATTTTTTGTATATCTTTTTTTAAAATTATATACACAAGAATCCAGTTTCCAGTTCGCTCTACGTTTGCAAGGCGTATAAACAAATCACAAGAGCAAACGATTCAAGAGGTTGAATCTGGCTCTAGAATGAAATATTTACGCATAGCCAGTTGGATGTTGCATGCTCATGAGTAAGAAATCCTAAGAATTTATTAATCGCTGTTAAAAAGGAAAGAGTATACAAGATTTCTTTCTAAAAATATTGTTTATCATGGACTCCTATGAATTAAGTTAAATTAAAGAAATATTTAAACCGCTAAGTATGGTTTTTGTCAATGTATTTTCCAATTTTCAAATTTCAGCGCCTGAGATGCAAATTTAAACAAAATTCTAAATACTCTGAAGATTTTAAAGCATGTCAGGGTGCTTCAAATACTGTGTGTGTGTGTGTGTGTGTGTGTGTGTGTGTGTGTGTGTGTGTGTGTGTGTGTGTGTGTGTGTGTAGACTGTTCTTACTATATTGCAATGTGGAAAAGTAAACATTGTGGCAAAATGTTATGGAAGAAAATATGGCAGTGAATGCTGGACAGTATTTCCTCAAATGAAGAAAAAAACATAAAGCAACAGAAATGTAGTTCTACAGAAAGATGCTGTGAATATGAAACCTTTTCACATTGCAGAATAAAGATGAGATAGAAATTATTGATTTGTTTTGTTTTGTTTTACGGTATGTCAATAGTTTATTTAATGCCGATAAGATTTTTATTGCTGGTAATATTTATTTTTCAAAAAATGTATTGCTGGTAATTTTTGTTTTTAATGTATAGCTGGTATTATTTGTTAAATGTGTTTCTGGTAGTATTTTTTCCTTCAAAATTTGTTGATGTTACAAAGTGTTTCTGGTATTAAAACGTATTTTTAAACTTTCATAGTGTTTTGGCCACTTTTGGATGTTTAACTATTTGCCCATAGCTGGGACCCTAACAGTTGCTACCAATCCGAGTCATGGTCAATCTGGGAACAGCAGCAACTAAGAGGTAGTTTAACGATCTTCAATACCTCCTGATAAGAGGCCTTTCTATTAGATGTAGTTTATCGCCTTACCCATGAAGCGCATATAGTTTTCGCCTTACCCATGAAGCGCATATAGTTTTCGCCTTACCCATGAAGCGCATATAGTTTTCGCCTTACCCAGGCCACGGATGTGGTTTATCGTCATACCCAGGACGGGAGATAAAAATCATTGTGTACAGCCTGAAGATAACGGAGAAAGTGAAACGACTGTAACAGAAAGGTTAGTTTTCTAAATTATGTCTTAAATAGCAGCATTTTCCTTATTTGAAATTGCAATGAGAACACAAACTGCGCTTATATATATATATATATATATATATATATATATATATATATATATAGAGAGAGAGAGAGAGAGAGAGAGAGAAAGTGTGAATTTGTAGTGACTACTACTACTGATAATGCAAAGCTCTTATATGTATTGAGCCTTCTCGGTCACTGGCGTGTTTATTCAAAGAAGTGATACGCAAAAATTCGTCTTCATCTAATGACACATCATTCGGTTTTGAATCCTGATTTGAGTCAATCGGATTTCTAGTCACACTGATGAGCTGTGATACAGTGAAACTGTCTATGGATGACAACATATATATATATATATATATATATATATATATATATATATATCAGGTCATCCCATAAGTTCTGTCCGAATTTTAACTTTTTGTTAAAATGAACGAAATTTAAAGAATATTTTATAATGTCTAATGGAGATGAACATTATTTTTTATGTTTAGATGCATTTAAACTGATCAAATTTTATTTCAGAGAACAATAAAATTAAATTTTGTTTGATTAAAACCCTGCTAACATGGAAGTACCCAAGAATCATTTGAGGCACATAATGCTCTATGGGTTGAAGAAAGGAAACTCAGCAGCCGAAGCTGCTAGACACATTCACTCAGTTTATGGAGAGGAATGTGTGAATGAAAGAACATGCAGAAGATGTTTGCAAAATTCAGAGGTGGAGATTTCACCCTTGAAGATGAAGATCGAACCGAACGTCCAGTTGATTTTGATGAAAAGCTTCTTGAAGCAGCCCTTGAAAAAAATTCTGCTTTATCAGTTGAGGAATTGGCAGTGGTTCTCAGTTAAAACCATACAACTGTTCATCGTCATCTTTAACAACTTGGAAAAGTTCCTAAACTTGGAAAATGGGTGCCTCATGAATTGTCTGAAAACAACCTCAAATCCCAAGTTGACATCTGCTCTTCTCTCCATTCTTGCTAACTCGTTTCACCTTTTTTAAATAGACTTGTGACTGGCAACGAAAAATGGATTTTTTATCGAAATGTTAAGCGTCGTAGACAGTGGCTTGGTAAAGGGAAAGGACCCCAGCCACAGTCGAGAAAGGGAACTTCATGGGCAAAATGTTCGTCTTTCAATTTGGTGGGATCGCCAATCAATAATTCCCTTTGAATTCTTACCACCTAATGCAACAATTCAAACTCAAATATACTGTCAGCAATTAGAGCGTTTGAACCAAGCTTTGAGGAAAAAAGACCTGCTCTAGTGAATCGAAAAGGGGTGATGTTACATCAGGACAATTCGCGATCCCACTCAGCAAGAATCACGTCACAAAAGATCGAAGAACTTGGTTGGGAGAAAATTCCTCATCCACCTTATTCTCCCGATCTTGCTCCTTCAGAGTACCATTTGTTTCGTAGCTTACAGAATCATTTGGAAGAAACAGCTTTTGTAACACAGGAACAGGTTAAAACTGCCATTTGTGAGTTCTTCGAATCAAAGCCAAAAGAACTTTACAGTGATGGAATTAGTAAGCTTGTTAATAGATGGATGGAAGTCATAGATAATCAGGGAAAATACATTGTTGATTGAATCAGTAATTAAATATAACATTTGGTCACTTGTTATCTTTATTCAAAATTCGGACAGAATTGATGGGATGATGGGATATATATATATATATATATATATATATATATATATATATATATATATATATATATATATAAGGTACAAAATATATAGAGAGTACAACAAAAATACTTTCACATTCTTTGGGAGCGGGTTCCTCAAACAAAAACCAGGACAAATTCTTCATAAATATATGCCTGCATATTTGAGTCATTAGGTTTAAAGAAAGTTGCTGCCATGTGGACTGGGTTATACTTGCCATTCATGCACATTTCTGGCTCGTCTAATTTGTGTAGTAGTGTTCCTTTTAATAATGCCAGAATATTCATATCGTGTGCAGGCAGATATGATTTTTACATGCGGCCACGCCAGTGGTTATGGACGTGAGGCTACATGGCTGTATCAGATTGCGTTTCCAGACCGAAAGCAGTCGAGACATACAGCATTTTGCCTTTGTTTATCGTGGTGCTGCTGTGACAGGCTCCGTTGAACTAAAAACTATGGATCGAGGACGACCAATATCCGCTAGTTCACCTGACCCAGATAAACACATTCTACAGGCAAAATAACATTTATTGCACCAAACGGACATCCACGCTTACAGCAACTGTATTTCCTGTTGTAACCTAGGAATGTTTGCTGAATGAAGAATAACCAAAACGGAGGTTGGAAATAAAATGGTCATCTTTAGAACATCGACAAAAAGGAATATTCGTCAGCGGCGTGAAATAGGTGAACCACTGCTAGTGATCGACTATTTAGACAGCATATTATCCCACGTACAATAGTGTCTAACATATCTATGAGTATTGGGACATAGACATTAGTGTTCTAGGTACAGTATATAACAACAGTAAAAATGATTTGCAATGCATTTTCATAGTAAAAATCATTTCCAATGCATTTTCATAGTAAAAATCATTTCCAATGCATTTTCAGAATAAAAATCATTTCCAATGCATTTTCATAGTAAAAAACATTTCCAATGCATTTTCATAATAAAAATCATTTCCAATGCATTTTCATAGTAAAAATCATCTCCAATGCATTTTCATAGTAAAAATCATTTCCAGTGCATTTTCATAGTAAAAATAATTTCCAATGGATTTTCATAGTAAAAATCATTTCCAGTGCATTTTCATAGTAAAAATCATTTCCAATGCATTTTCATAATAAAAATCATTTCCAGTGCATTTTCATAGTAAAAGTTATTCCCAATGCATTTTCATAGTAAAAATCATTTCCCATGCATTTTCATAATAAAAATCATCGCATTTTCATAGTAAAATTTATTTGCAATGCATTTTCATAGGAAAATTAATTTCCTATGGATTTTTATTGTAAGCTAGAAATTTATACTGAATGAGGAATAACCAAAACGTAGGTTGGAAATGAAATGGTAATCTTTAAAACACCAACAAAATACAATATTCGTCAGCGGCGTGAAGTAGGTAAATCGCTGCTAGTGGTGGACTAATTTGACAGCATATTATCTATCTGCACTTACAATAGTGTCCAGCGTATTTATGAGGATTTGGACATACCCATTAGTGTTCATAGGTACGGTGTATAACACACACTATTTAGGAACATTAAGAGGATCTAAGTTAAACTTTCAATAAAAATCTATATAAATAAAAATCCTAATAATTTATTTAAAATATTTAAAATCATTTTTTTTCTTCTGCTCTTTCTCATCGACTTCAGTGGCGATCAGAGCTGTAATGTAACTAGTTCTAACCTAGAAAGGTTACTAAATGAGGAATAACCAAAACGGAGGTTGGAAATGAAATTGTAATGTTTATAACATCAACAAACTACAATACTCGCCAACGGCGTAAAGTAGGTAAACCACTGCTAGTGTTGTACTACTTAGCATATTATCCCTAATTACAACAGTGTTCAACATATTTATGAAGATTGCGGCATACACATTAGTGCTCATAGGTAATAATATTCCCCAGCGGTCACCTATCTAGGTAATGACCAAATTCATTGTTGCTTAACTTCGGTGATCAGACCAGTGTTTCAAAGAGACATGGCCGTAAGTTATGGAATCGTGTGCCTTTCGATTCTGACTGTATTTATCGAAGCATAGAAATGTATCTTTATTTAGAAATACAGAAACCGATAAACGTATATAAAAAAATATTTTTATACCCTGTTTGATTGTAAGCGACGCTCGAAATGTGAAAGTTATATAAACGACGTGTGAAACGTATAGACCTGACGACGCCTCGTCCCATCATTTGTCAAATCCGTGGTTCCATTAAGTCTTATTTATTTGTGGCTTTTCCCCGAAGAAATATAAGCTTGGCATCAGCTCCTAAATCGGTTATCCAGTCATTTCTTGTCTTCCAAGTTGCTGAGAATAATAATAATAATAAAAAAGAAAAACGAGAGAGAGAGAAAGAGAGAGAGAGCGAATTTCGCAGAGATAATGCTACAGCTATGAACGTTTGCAATGTGATCAAATAAGAAGCACAAACACACACACGTACACACACGCGTACACACACATTCATACAAATATGTTGCTATTAATATAAATGTTATGTGTGTGTTTATAAGAGTGTGAGAAGACACCGTTTATTTCTGTCAATAATGGATTTATATTGTAATGTATTTTCATAGTAAAAATCATTGTCCAATGCATTTTCATAGTAGAATTCATTTCAAATGCATTTTTATAGTAATAATCAATTTCAATGCATTTTCATAGTAAAAATGATTTCCAATGTATTTTCATAGTAAAATCATTTCCAATGCATTTTTATCGTAAAAATCATTTCCAATGCATTTTCATAGTAAAAATCATTCCCAATGTATTTTCTTAGTAAAAATCATTTCCAATGCATTTTCATAATAAAAATCATGTCCAATGTATTTTCATAATAAAAATCATTTCCAATGCATTTTCGTAGTAAAAATCATTTCCAGTGCATTTTCATAGTAAAATTCATTTCCATTGCATTTTCATAATAACAATCATTTCCAATGCATTTTCATAGTTAAAATAATTCCAAATGCATTTTCATAATAAAAAATCATTGCCCAATGCATTTTCATAGTAAAAATCATTTCCAATGCATTTTCATAGTAAAAATCATTTCCAATGCATTTTCATAATAAAAATCATTTCCAATGCATTTTCATAGTAAAAATCATTTCCAATGCATTTTCATAGTAAAAATCATTTCCAATGCATTTTCATAGTAAAAATCATTTCCAATACATTTTCATAGTAAAAATCATTTCCAATGCATTTTAATAGTAAAAATCATTTCAAATGCATTTTCATAATAAAAATCATTCCAGGTGCATTTTTATAGTAAAAATCATTTCCAATGCATTTCCATAGTAAAAATCATTTCCAATGGATTTTCATAGTAAAAATCATTTCCAATGCATTTTCATAGTAAAATTAATTTCCAATGGATTTTCATAGTAAAAATCATTTCCAATGCATTTTTATAATGAAAATCATTCCAGGTGCATTTTTATAGTAAAAATCATTTCCAATGCATTTCCATAGTAAAAATCATTTCCAATGGATTTTCATAGTAAAAATCATTTCCAATGCATTTTCATAGTAAAAATCATTTCCAATGCATTTTTATAATAAAAATCATTTCCAATGCATTTTCATAGTAAAAATCATTTCAAATGCATTTTTATAGTAAAAATCATTTCCGGTGCATTCTCATAATTGAAATCATTTTTAATGCATTTTCATAGAATAAATCATTGGCCTATGCATTTTCACAATAAAATTCATTTCCAATGCATCTTTATGGTACAAATCATTTCCAATGCATTTTTATAGTAAAAATCATTTTAATAAAAATACATTTCCAATGCATTTTCATAGTAAAAAAATACATTTCCAATGAAGTTTTGTTGTAACCAGAAAAAAATACTGAATTAGCAATCACTAAAGTGGAGGTTTGAAAATAAAATGGTAATCTTTATAACATCAACAAAATTCAATACTCGCCAGCGACGAGAAATAAGTAAACCACTGGTAGTGGTGGACTAGTTCAGTCTCAGTTTTGTGTCATGCGTGATACGCCGTTAGACGATCATGTATGCTTCGATACATGACTGACGAGGGAGATTTTTTTTCCCTTAGTAGACATATTATTTTTATATAATGTGTATTTGCAAAGGAACAACATTAATAAAAAGAGACAAGGGGAAGATATTTTTCACCGACGCGTTTCGTCCTCCGCGGAATAGTATTAAGCCAATGTCAAATTTATTTTGTTGCACATGTTGATATAGAAAAAAAAACGAGGATGTCATTGAACTATCAAGGATTTTAAATCTTACATTGACAAAGTACGTACTGAATATATATATATATATATATATATATATATATATATATATATATATATAAGTGATTCATCCTCAATTGGATGGCAGTTTAGTGCTCTTTTGAGACTCATCAGCATCCTCTACCGATAATCGAACCCGGACCGTTACGATTAGGCACAAGCGTCATACCCACTGGAGCAACGTATTTCGGTGACGAAGATGTAAATCTATGTGCATGTGTGTATGTTCGCGCACACGCGTTTGTATGTGTGTGTTGAAGTAAACTATATGGATTTCTCTACGTAGATGTTTTAATATACATAAATATATATTATATCACTTTAAGCATCAAGATGTTTGGTTGGTGACGCACTTCGTGGTTGAGTTGCACTGTTGTACGATTTTCTCTACTGCAACAAGGGACACAGGTTCGAATCACGTCGAGAGGTGCATTTTTTACTTTAAGAAGATTGCTTAAATATGAAGGGCAATAACCGTAATAAACATTGTTTAATAAATAAAAACGGGACGTCTAATCCAAATATCAAATGTCAACTACAAGACTGTTTAAAGCAATAGTACTCCTTTTGTTTTTATCTCCAACGGTACAAAGAAAAGTTTACGTTCTTTCTCCCCTTCTCTTCTGCTATGCTTGAAAAAGCATTGTCTGAAGTGAAGGAGTCAATGTTGAATTCAGAAGTGGAGGTCTATACAATCATCAGCATTTTAAAGCACAATCGAAACTAGCAGCTGCTATACGATTTTCCCTTTGTAGATTTTGCTACTCTATTAGTACATAGTCTAGAAGACATTCGAACTATCCTTGATAAATTCTCTGAAACAGCCAAAGCATTTGTACTCACAATCAACATAAAGAAGACTGAGCTAATGTACCAACCAGTACCAGGCAATCCATCTCTCACAAATCCTTCCATCTTCATTGATGGCACGGCATTAAAAACAGTTGAGACGTTAACATATAACTTCTGATGGAAAAATGGACAGAGAGATTGAATCTAGTATAGCCAAAGCCAGCACAAAATTCGGTAAACTTAACCATAGGCAATGGAACACCAAAGACGTGTCTCTCGACATATACCGATCAGTCGTTCTCTCAAGCCTTCTCTATGTTGCTGAAATTTGAACCCGGTACCGCAAGCGTATAAATCAACTTGTCGTCTTTCACATGAGCTGTCTTCGTGCCATATGTGATATAAAACGGGATGACAGGACTCACAATAGTGCAATAGTGAAGAAATGTACCAGCATCGCAGGTACTAAATCCATTCTAGTAAAAATACAACTTAGGTGGGCTGGTCATGATGCGTAGATAGATGAGTATAGGCTTCCAAAAAAAGTGTTGTATAGACAATTACCAAACTCCAAGCGTTCACTTGGACGTCCCCGCACAAGACAGATTGAAGGACAATTTAAAACGTCTCAACTTTGATCAGAAAACCTGAGAAGTCCAAGGGGTGACATCAGATATGTTTCATTAAGCTAAAGGGTTTTGAAGACAGTAGACTGAAGCACCGTGATCCCCTTCGTCAAGAGAGAAAGAGAGAGAGAGAACGAGAAGAGAAGAGAAGAGAAGAGGGGAGCCGAGGCACGGCACGGCACGGTGTAATAATGGATAGCGGCTTGAATGGAGGGATCGGAGAGCCGAGTTCGAATTCTAGTCGTATCCACTTACATTCACTTACAAGCTAATACCCTTGGGAAAGGTGTGAATCCACTTCTTCTCCTTCCAGCTATGAGTAAATAGCAGCATAGACTGGATTCTATAGCCTTGGATGGCAACTGGTCTAGGAGAAGGACAACTCTGAATTCAAAAACTGCGGAGGGTCATTTGGGGACCTTGTGGCATGTAGTGCACCAGGTCTCTGTATTTGGTCCTTCAAAAAGTGTGTATGGTCTTGCACGAAACCTTCACCACTATAATCAAATCATGTGCTGTTGTCGGGCTTTCGGTTTCCTAGGAACTGATTTGCTTGACCCTCATACGTCGAATTTCGAGGGGAGAGTCGAGAGTATATATATATATATATATATATATATATATATATATATATATATATATATATATATATATATATTTGTGTGTGTGTTCCTTTTTTTAATTTTAAATGCAATTTTACTGGATACCACTATTTGAATAGACGCTACCTATGCCGTCCTCTATTAAACAATGTAATTATTTTCTTTACCGTCCTGCATATTCGAGAAATAGTATTGAAGAAAATCGTTTATTTCTTTAGAAAATTATTTGGTTAACGTTTAGATACGAAACTGGGCAAATATGAACATTCAGAAACTTGAGTACGTCGTTTCTAAAGTCGGTCTCAACGACAAAGCGGGAATCCGGTTCGAATCCTGACGATGCATATTTATCGTTAATATGATCTCTCGAATATTCAGGCCAGTAGTCAGAAATAATGAAAAAATATACAGCTTAAAATATTTTTAAAAGTTGCATCTTCTCATATATGGGTCTCTTCAAAAAACATCGCTTAAATTATTAAAATCTATCGAGTATATATATATATATATATATATATATATATATATATATATATATATATATATATATATATTATTTATTTAAAAAAAAAATTTCTAACATAAATATGTTATAAAATCACTACAAAAATAGCCA
>OZ010609.1:50765837-50798337 GCA_963932145.1 Acanthosepion lycidas | reverse complement strand
TTGCAATATCACCTTTCTTGGACCGAATTAACTTTAAAAACAGTGAAAATAATAATTATTGTCTCAGCTCCTTTCGGGCCGTCTGTTGATAATGTTTGTGTTCTAAGGTGTATTGTTTATTAGGTTGTAGTAATCTCGGGCTGCAGTCGAGAACGCGTCCGTGAATCAATGTTGCGTTGTCTTCCTAAAAGACCACACTCTTTCTCTCTATCGTTAAATGAAGTAAAATTGACGTTTAGCTTTATCTCTTCAATATAAATGCCTCCGATAATTTTTAGTCGCCGACTACAATTATATCAATACTGAATGGTCGTCTTATTAACCAGAATATTCCTAACTAGATTCAGATAGTTTTGTATGGATGTCAAGATACTTTTTTATTGAGCTGATATCATTTACATGGCTTGTTATTCGTCAAGATATAGTCCTCGTTGTACATTCAATGTAGACTATCAGTTGATGACAAAATACTTAGTCTTGTAATAAAGAATTAAATTCACCGTTTTTAGTTTAGAATTGGTAGTAGTTTTCTTATTAGTAATTATGAAGTTGTCTTTTTTAAAGTTTTTTATAGTATATTGCCAGTTTTTCACATTTGCTAGGACGTTTTACTGTGACATGAATTGAAAAGATTATATTTAATCAATTGATAGGACGTTTTACGGTGACATGAATTGGAAAGAAAATATTGAATCAACTGGTAGGACGTCTTACGGTGGCATGGATTGGAAAGATTTTATTGAATCAATTGAAAGGACGTTTTACGGTAGCATGAATTGGAAAGAACATGTTGAATCAACTGCTAGGACATCTTACGATGACATGAATTGGAAAGATTGTATTGAATCAATTGATAGGACGTTTTACGGTGACATGAATTGGAAAGATTGTATTGAATCCATCTAGTATATTTATAAATCGACCATTCGTTGATGCCTTGGATATTGCTGCTACATTCGGTCTACTTCTTCTGCAGTGTATTTAGAGGTTCTTGAAAGAAAATATAAAGAAGAAACTACAATGTTTATCGGTTCTCATCTGGCATCTTAACTTTATTCCTTTTTGTTTCTCCTATTCTGGCCTTTCTTTCTTCCTTCCTTTCTTTCTTCCTTCCTTTCTTTCTTTCTTTTTTTTTCTTTTTTTCTTTCTTTCTCTCGTTTTTTATTTTTTCTTTTTTTCTTTCTTTCTTTCTTTCTGTTTGTTTCTTTTTTGTCATTCTTATTTTTTTTTCGTTCTTTCTTTCTTCGTATGCGTTCTTGTTTCTTTTTCTTAGTTTTTTTGTTTTTTTCTTCTTATTTTTTTTGTTTGTTTATTTCTTTCTTTCTTTCTTTCTCTCTCATTCTTTTTTCCCCTTCTCATTCCTATCTTTTGTTTGTTTATTTGTTTGTTTCTTTCTCGCTCATTCTTTTTTTTCCCCTTCTCATTCCTATTTTTTGTTTGTTTCTTCACATTCTTTTATTTCTTATAGTCTCTTTCTTCTCATTTGTTTTTGTTTATTGATTAATTGTTTCTTTCTTTCTCTCATTTTCTTTTTTGATTGTTTCTTTCTCTCTTCTGTTACTTACTTTGCTTTCCTTTTTTTTTTTTTTGGTTTCTCCTTACAGGGATTTTCTTTTTTTCTTTTTTTCTTGATGTTTAACTTTATTTCTTCCGTTTCTTCCTTTTCGCAAGCGACTTTTTTTATTTATGATTCTTTCTTTCTTTTTTATTGCTTCGTTTGGATTATTTCCCTTTTCTCCTTTCACAAATATCTTCACTGTAAAAAAAAAAAGTCCTATATTCTTCTTAACATCGTATTTTTCGAAACATCTTTACAGATTATCTTAGAATTCTTCTGTCATTGATTGAAGAGGACCAAAGTAAAGCGTCATGAGTAAATTAAATAATAATTTACTCAAAGAATAAGTATTTACGAAGATGGAAGTTTCCATACGACTATTTACGAAACTAACTAAATAGAGTTATTTAGCTTAAATTTATAGAGTATCTGGACTATACCAAAAAATTGACATAAGAGTTACCGTGAAAGCATTAAAAGAAAAGTCCTATGGAAGATATACTTAAGCAGTCGGAAATACTGAAGAAAATATGCATATTAGTACCAATATCATTACATATTCTTCTTTGGATTCTATCAAGAATTTCTAAATATATAAGTCATTTTCGATGATTTCATCTCATGTCCAAAAAATAAAAAGAAATCAAATAAACAGCTCAATTTTTTCGCCGGGTTTTTGCCAACGCCGTAATCAATAAAATCTATCCATTTTTTCCAGTTTTTGACTTCGTATAATATTCTTTTGTGTATAGTAATATGGCTGACATTTTCGTCGGCCATTCTTTTTTATAAATATATTTGTGTTCGGATATTTTTTGTGTTTGTTTTTATTTAGAGATTTATCAACTCCTTATGGGTCATTTAATACCGAAATTAATTTTCTTGGAAGGATTAGTAATTTCTGTATTGCAGGTACTATTTTTTCCATACAAAAATGTATTGCTGGTACATTTTATTTTTTTTTTTTTTTTACAAAAATGTGTTGCTGATTTTGTTTTTGCTATGATGATGTATTGCTGATACTTTTACTATACATTTTTTTTTATATATATATTCATCGTGTTTTGACTCATGTTCGAGGGTGATCTATTTGCCCATACCTGGGTGCCTAACGGCTGCTGTCACACCGGGGTCACGTTAGATCTGGGAAAAACTGCAATTAACAGGTGGTTTCACCTTCATCAAAATCTCCCGATAAGAAGTCTTGCTGCCGAATTTTTTTTTTATTTTCGAAATATTTCTACATATTATCTCATGTAAATAATAATAATAATATTAATAATACAGATTTTCATAGTTTTACGAATTAAAAAAATATTTTTAATCATTTCACCACGAGCAAAAGAATAAAGCCACTAAGACGTAAGCGCTTGTTGAGTGGTAGAGAATATGAGAGAGAAGAAAACAAACACCACAGAAGACAGAAGAAACTGTTACATGATATCGCTTTTTGTGTAAGATGTAAAATACAAGATATTTTATATTGTCCAGACCCCGGCATTACTGAGCAATCCGAAATATTTACGCCATAGAAATCGCAATTTGAGAATTACGTAATGAGGTCGTTGTGTAAACGTAAATAGGGTCGGTAAATACTGCAAATTTGTAGCAACGATAACAGTTAACTTAAGACTTGAAACGGATAAATTTGTAATAATTAGCAAACATTCGCTCGGGCGTCTTTCTAACAAGTTAGCTCTTCATATGAAGAAATTGTCAGAGAGGAACTTCTCCCTAACTAATGGAATACGAAGAGAATGGGGATGATTCGTGTTGTAGATTCCGGGATGAAATCCGGTACCAATAAATAACAAACGCCAACAATAAATATAGGAAAATAATGTATTCACGTAATACAAACTGGTAATGGAGGTTAGTAGTTCCAGGAATACGGGTTAGTAGCAAAGTATCTATACTGTCTTTGGTATTGAAGTATTGCTGTATGACTTCTTACTGAGTCTACGTGCTCTCTCACTGTGACTCTTGCTCGCTATGTACGTTCTGTCTGTCTGTTACCTTCACCTTCGGTTTCTCTCGTCTCTCGGGTCTTCACGTAGCAGTAGTATATGTATATACTGCGTGAGTCCATTTGTGTAAAAAGGGGAGGACACCTCAACAATTCGTTCCAGCATACGCGACATAAATAGACTTACAGTCACTCACTTCCCTACGATAACCACAACTCATCTCGTCTTTACATGGCAATGCTTGAATAATTATTATGACGATTATTAAATCATCTGTCAAGCGGACGACAGTTGGAGCGTAAGAACTGAATTCTCTTTTCAGTGAAGATTAAAATGAAAGAACATGTAATAAAGCAAAAAGGAAAAAGCGTCGGGCATTTCTTTCTTGCATTCAAATGTTAATGGCTTTCGAGCTGACGTTCTCTATTAACTGAGCACAGAAACGTTGACAGGCGAATGTTGGAAACGAATTTGAATCTGAACACCAGAAATAATCCCCCTAAAACGATAAAATCTCCTGGTGTCAGCAGAAGCGAATGGAGCCGACCATGTGCAGTCGTAAAAAAGGAAATCTGTACGAAGATTGTGCATAAAATGTGCCGGGTGTTGAGTTGCTTTTATTATGATTTAAAATTGTGGGTGGAAGGAGAGAGAGATAAAAAAGAGAGAGGTAAGGACAATTCACAAGAAGAGTGAAACTGCAGGTATCGGGAGAGAAAGAGAGAAGGAAGAAAAAGACCCTGGCCTTTAGGAAAGTGACTTTTTCACAGGAAGAGCCTATAAGCGAAATAAGAACACACACCTATATATAAATATATATATATATATATATATATATATATATATATATAATAATGCTTGTGTGTAGAGATTTAATAGGCCGGTTAGTAAAATTTGAGGAATAAAGAAAACGAGAAAATGATAACAATATTGCCAATAACATTGATGATATTTATTATATATGAGCCTTTTGACTAAATTGAAGCACGCTGAGAAAGATTTTCAAGTCGTAGTTTTCGGACAGGCCTGTGTACTATTTCAAGGAGGCGATGAATAAACAAAGAAGTTGGAATTGACCTTCCGAGCAATGTTGTTGTTGGTTAGAGGGCTATATTATATTCTTTGAGTAATCACAAATCCCTGTTTAATCCCTCAATGTAAGATTTTATGAGAATAAGATCTGTTAAATAAAGACGCTTAAAGTACGCACCTGACATCATCAATGCTATGGAACGAGCGGTTGAAGCGTACAGCGACACGTTTATTGTTGTTATTCAGGATATTTTACGGACCATATTTCGTATTATATATATATATATATATATATATATATATATATATATATATATATATATATATATATATATATAATATAATATATAATATTAATGCTCTGTAAATTTACATTGAGCACTATTTTGTAAAAATAAAAATATCTATAAGGACACCGGATTATATATCTTACTGTTCTTTCTTTATATATATATATATATATATATATATATATATTAGTGCGTTCGGATCTCGCTCTTTATATGTCAATCAGCATAAATGTATATACATACACATGTCCAGTTACGGTGGGAACGAGTAGAGTACACTTCCAGCGTTCGTAAAATTTAAAAGAGGGCTCAATACATAGACCAATATTATCAAATGCTTCGCTCTCAAGTAGTCGCTTGAAGAAGCGCATCGTTATGTGTTAAAACATGACTGCAATTGTGTAACGATTCTTACATGTTTTTTGTCGTAATATTCTAAAATAATATAATAATAATCGACTCTCCCGTCGAGATTCGACGTATGAGGGTCAAGCAGATCAGTTTCGAGGAAACCGACAGCCCGACACCGGCACATGAGATTTGATTATAGTGGTGAAGGCCTCGTGCAGGACCATCCACACTTTTTGGAGGGACGAATACAGAGACCTGGTGCACCGAATGCCACAAGGTTCCCAAACGACCCTCCGCAGGTTTTGAATTCTGAGTTGTCCTTCTCCTAGACCAGTTGCCATCCAAGGCTATAGAACCCAGTCTGTCCTTGTATTTTACCCATAACTGGAGAGAGAAGAAGAGGAGGATTCATACCTTTCTCCAGGGTATGAGCACGTAAGTGAATGTAATGCATTCGACTGGAATTCGAACTCGGCTCTCCGATTCCTCAATCCAATATATATATATATATATATATATATATATATATATATATATATATATATATAACTGATAACTGACATCCATCAAACAAATATATATATATATATATATATATATAACTGATAACTGACATCCATCAAACATAGCACGTGGAAGTAGAACAGTCTACCCCAGTTCAGTTCGAAATTCCAGCCATCTGAAGAAGGCCGAAACGTTGTGATAAATATGGCGACAAAGATGAATGACAATAGTCTGAATAATAATTTTTTAACTACTCAGCAATTGTAATTTCCATAATTTAATGTTTTACTGAATTTTAGGTACTTTGGTTTAAATTTACTATAGTCTTAATTTTTGATAATGTCTTGTATGGATTTCTGTATTTACAAAATTCTGCACTTTTATCAGCATAAAAACTTCAAATTCTTTTTAAAATATTGGTGGTCGATGAATTGTATAATTTTCCATTTATCATTGGTAAATAAGGATTTTACTTACTAAATATATCAGCTAACTGGCACAAACAGAATTTTAAAATATTTAAAAGATTATACATTATTCTAATATATTTTTTAATGGAAACCATTCATTTTTGAGTTTCATTTATAATGAAAACTCATTATTCGTCGAAAATTTTAACAGTCAATTCAAAAGGCAACAGAATCTATAATACATCGTATTCGTTAAAAATACATTTCCTAATTATATAATGTCTTAGTTTTATTACATATTTTTTATTTTACGTTGCAGAGCAGAGTTTAGATATTGGGTTCCTGTTTTACAAGAGACATTTGAAGGTTTAAATTCTCCAAGGAATTCTGCTGATTTAAACATTAAGTGGTACAAACGGAATTTCTCGAAATTCCTTAAAGTCAATTAACTCATGGGTAGCAGATGTAAAAATGTTTTTACCAAAACATATTTTTACCAAAAATTAATTTAATTCATTTGTGAATAAGTTCTGAAAGCTTCATTTAAATCTGACAGTTGAGTTGTGCAATTAAATGTTATTTTAACAGCAAAATGATACTAACATTTTCTAGACTAATCTTTGCGCCCCACACCGTGGACGCTAGAAAAAAAACAAGGTTTGAAACTAAATTTCGAACGTTCTCAAAAGGATAAAAAATAAAATGTATTAATCGAAAATTCATTATGTCTCTCGTCTTAAGAATAACATAAAGATTTTGTCGAGCAACGTTGTTTTTATGATATTTGAGGCATTCTTTCATCATGGTTTGGTAATTTTTAGCGAACATGTAGAGGCAACGCGCGGGAAGACATACACACACATATATATATATATATATATATATATATATATATATATATATATATATATATATATATATATATATATATATATATATATATATATATATATATATATATATATATATATATATATATATTGAGGAAAGTGTAAGTCAAAATGTAAATAGTTTATTAGGGATGTGTTTTATCCGTTAGGGCATCATCGAGCAGGGTTTATTGACTGTATAAATATATATATATATATGTATATATATACGCAATTCCTATATATATTATTTACATGCTATATATTTACAGAATTTATTGGAAATGCGCTCAATATCAGTGATAGAGCTAGTATATTTATTTGTGTTGATGTGAGTTTATGCATCTGGGTTTCACGCACTTTGCGATCGTGAGACACTCGCTAAGAGCGTGAAACCAAGTGTCACAAACTCACATCAACGCATATATATATATATATATATATATTATTTACATTATTCGGGCTGTTGTCCTCATCTTTGTCGCCATATTTATCACAACGTTTCGGCCGTTGTACGCTCCGGCTTTCTTCAGGTTGTTGGAATTTCGAACTGAACCCTTTATTTCGCTCGCTGGGGTAGACTGTTCTAGTTCCACGTGCCATGTTTTAATAGATGTCAGTTATCAGTTATCTCCTGTTAATTTTCCCTCTGAAAGTCTTCCGCTGCCTTAACCGGGTATTGAACTCACACTCTTTGGGTCCTGTCACTGGATCTAACCAACGCCTTTATCCATTGTGCTATGTGTCCTTGAGGTATAAAACCATCAATGAGAAATCTTAGTAATTTAAAATTATATAAATATAAATGCAATAAAAATATTTTTTTAAATCAACGTTAGGAAGAAGACGAAACTGTAAAAAACGGTAGGGGCATTTCTTCTTTATAATCAATCAATCAATCAATATATATATATATATATATATATATATATATATATATATATATATATATATATATATATATATATATATATATCCAGAAGGTTTCAAATATGATTGAGCAGATTCTGACCGTAGATTGTGATATAACCTGTACCTTCTTGAACACACAAGCTCAACAATGGTTTTCTGAGTATGTTGCCTTGCAGGGAATTGTTTCCAAAACAAAACTGACAAGACATTTATTGAACATTTACCATTTTTATTTCTTCCTGACAAGTTATTTTTGATGTTCTGATCACGTGTCCAAAAAGAATCCATCAAATAAAACAGCTCAACTTTTTCGCGGGGTTTTTGCCAGCCTCGAAATCAATGAAATCTCGTCTCTTATGTATCATTTTTCCCGTTTTTGACTTCATAACATATTCTTCTATGTACAGTATCTGATTAGACATGGCTGACATAAACGTCGGCCATTTTCTTTATCAACATATTCGTGTTCAGATATTTGTTGTGTCGAAATTTTTCTAAAAATCATTTCGTGCCTATAATAATAGTAATAATAATAATAATAATAATAATAATAGTAATAATAATAATAATAATAATAATAATAATAATAATAATAATAACAATAATAATATATTTTATTTTATTTATTTATTTATTTATTTATTTATTTTTGTCAGTGAAAAGTGTCATGATGCCATTTCTAACCTTAGGTCTCTGGGTGGGACCCGGAAAGAAATGTGTAAACGCCAGAAAGCAAAGAAAATAATAATAATAATAATAATAATAATAATAATAATAATAATAATAATAATAAACTAGAAAATTTGCAGCTTCTACGGGAAGGAAACTGAAAGAAACTGGTAAGAACACCACCCATACCCTGTTATAGAGATAGGACCTGTTACAATTCTATGGGACTACACAATACACACTGACAGAACAATCAAGGCCAACCGCCCAGATATTGTTATTAAAGACCACAAACAAAACCGGTGCCTCCTTATTGATATGGCAGTCCCTGCTGACTGCAATGTATCTTTGAAGATATTCAAAAAGCTGTCAAAATACAAGGACCTTGAAATAGAAATCTCAAAAATGTGGCATATGGGAACATCAACAATCCCTGTTGTGGTTGGAGCCCTAGGACTGGTTGGAAAAGATTGCAGTAGACTAATTGAAGGGATTCCTGGAAGTCCATGCCTCAAAGAAATACAAATAATTGTTCTGACAAGTACAGCCCACATATGTAATATATATATTTTTTTTTTTTGTCAGTGGAAAGTGTCATGATGCCATTTCTAACCTTAGGTCCCTGGGCCGGACCCGGAAAGAAATGTGAAAACGCCAGAAATCAAAGAAAATAAAAATAATAATAATAATCTTACACATGCTCATTACGAATTTAGAAAAATGTTCATTTTAATCTTTTTACCTCAAGCTAGACAACAAAGCTACTAAGACGCAAGTGTCAGAGAATATGAGAAAAAATTATTAAGAATAAGATTGAAGAAACTGTCAGTATATAACATACGGTTAAATCTAGCCGAATCGACTGTAAATTGATGAGACCTTTATTCTAATAATAGTCATTCAGTTATACGCCATGCGCGATAAATGCTTAAGTGATCATGTATCTTTGGATACATGACTGACGAGGCAGATTTTTCCCCACAGTAGTTTGTCATTTCTTTCTGCGGTAGGCTATAGAATAGCTTGTGGGTGAAGAAGAGGATTCATAACTTTCTCAAGAATATTAACACGTAAGTGAATGTAATAGATTCGACTGGAATTCGAACTCTGCTCTCCGATTCCTCACTCTGAGCCGCTATCCATTACTCCATCCTGCCTTTTCCAATACTGTCATTAAATTCATAAAAAAAAACTAGATACGATAGAGGAAATTGACATTTATTTTGAAAATTGCAAAACGTGGCTCAAGTCGAAAAGGGGTGAAAGGGAAGTCTTAAATCTGTGTTATCTGAAGCTTAGCTAACCACAATGACTGACCCAAACATGCCACAGTTTTCCTTACAGCAAAACAACACATTCTTACTTACCATTCTTACTACAGCCACCATAATAACTCAGAGTCTCTATGAAGTCCTAACTAGTTCCCATATGCACAATTTCTCTGTGGAGGTGAGAAATAAAAATAGCGAACTTTTCAAAATGAAACCCTAATGAATATTTACAATGATTACACTTTTATATAATCATTGTAAATATTCATTGGGGTTTCATTTATGATAGAAGAAAATTTAATTCAACAATTAGCATGAAAGCATTTATAGAAAAGGCACAGGGAATATTCATTACGGCAATGGAAAAGAGATTGTAAACAAGATGCCAGGTCAGTACCAATAATATTGCAGATTTATCTTTGGATTTTATCAAGAATTTCTAAATATATAACAAGGACATTAGACCAATTGTGGCAGCACTATTGAAAGCAGGGTCGAATGACAAACTTATAAATGTATTAAAATGTAAAAATTGGTTTGCACAACAGAGTGACAATATTTATATAAATATTTACTTTATTAAATGTGTCAGTCTGAACAAAGACAAAACTCAGATAAATAATAAAACCAATTGAAGATGAATTTTGTTTCGAATAGGTAAAAAGTAAATTCCAATGAAAAAAGCTTTTTGGCCCCAAATAATCTGATTTAATATATCGTTTAATGAGCCATTTCACTTGTCATTACTTTCTGAAATGTTTTGTACGTTGATAAAGAATCTGTGTCTGAATATAACTTGCAAGTCGCTACGGAATAAAAAAAAAGGCGGTTAATCAGAGGTCTAAAAGAGAGATCTGCATTTGATCTATGGTAAAAAACGCCGAGGAAAAAAATCCAGTACACAAAATCGTTTCGGACAAAGTCTCAGAAAACAAAATTCCAGCTGTCAAAAACGCTGTGGAAAACTACCAGCCTTTTGTTCCAAATATGGACACAATCCCTGTCTCATATAAGATTAATGAATAAGATTAGATGTAAAGATCATTCGCCTCTTATTATATATTAAGATAGGATACTTCCACGTTCTGCAATGGTAAACCTGTCTTGTTAGATCTATTAAGAATGAGTAGTGAGTTCGATCCCCATCCGGGTGCCCCATACGTTCGGCTTTGTGCCATATTTAAGTTACGCATAGAAAAGCATTTAGGGCCTTTCGGCGTGATATAATTGTTGGAAAGCTTGTCTTGCTAGACCAATTACGACTGAGTAGTGATCGTCCTAGTTATGACGATAAACTACACCAGGCAACAATGCCACTGATCTAGAGATTGGAGCTTTTGTGGAGATTGGAACTACCTCTTAACTACCGTTGTTCTCAGGTTCATTCTAACCCAGTGTAGAAGCACGTGTTAGGATCCAACCTATGGGCAAATGGTAAAATCCAAACAAAAATCAGTACATTCTTATAATAAAATGAGCAACAATACATTTTTGTCGCAAAATGACAATCAACGCAACATTAAAAAAATATAAAAAATACATTTTATCGTAAAATTAATAACAATACATTTTATCATATACAATTTATATATGTAAAAAGAAACAGATTTAATCGAAAACTATAAAATTATGTACAAAATATATTCAGTTGAAGCCATATAATTGCATTCAAAATATTTAGATTTCGGCATTAAATAACACATGCAGTTGATATGCTACTAAACAATAATATAATTATTTAAGACGATTCGACCTCTTGTAATGTTTAGCAAACTTGTCTCGCTCGCTCATTTATGACGGAGTAGCGAATTCGATCCTCACCGGGCGCTCCTTAATCTCGGCGCCAATTAAGCTATGCTTAGTAAATCCCTATATTAGTACTTCAACGTGGTACAATGGTTAGTAAGCTTGTCTCGCTCGGTCAATTACGACTGATTAGTGAGTTCGATACTCACTGAGTACTCCACACTTTCGGCCTTCTGCCACATCTAGGCTATGTTTAGTATATCACTATATAATACTAAGATAACATATACATATATTGTCTGTATTTCTTTTCATTCAACCAAGGAAATACAGATTGTTGGGTTATGCATTGCTTTAAAGGGATCATTAATAATTATGTATCCATAAATAGTGTATAAATTTGTAAGTAGGAAATAACTGTATATATTGGATTTTTTTTTATTGCCTCTATTTATCGTTGACCTGAATATATGAAAATTACTTTCTATATTTGAAAATAATTAAACCATGTTAATCTTTTGTTCAGATCGCTGTTTCCATGTTATTTGGGCAACACTTACAAGTTTAATTCATAATCAGCCGTGATGCACTTTCCATCGCTTTTTATATGAATTTTAATTTCTTTTTTGTTCCTTTAATTCTAATCTTATCTAATGTTGTGCTTACCGATTTGATTAAATCCTCTGAATCCGAATTCTCCCCATCCTTTTGTTTTCTTTTTCTTTGCCTGCACCAGATTTTCTTCAGTATTTTATCATAGAATCCATGGCAATATCCCAGTGGGCAAGATCACTTGTTTTGATAGATCGATTACGACTGAGTACTGAGTTCGATACTTATTGAGCCCTCCACCTTTTCGGCCTTGTGCCACATCTAAGCTATGTTTAGTATGACACTATATTATACTTAGATAACATATACATATATTGTCTGTATTTCTTTTCATTCAACCAAGGAAATACAGGTTGTTGGGTTATGCATTGCTTTAAAGTGATCATTAATAATTATGTATACAATAGTGCATAAATTTGTGAGTAGCAATTAACTGTATATATTGGATTTTTTTTAATTGCCTCAATTTGTCCTTGACCTGAATATATGAAAATAAATTGGTACTGCCTGCATTTGAAAATAATTGAACTATGTTAATTGTTTGTTCAGATCGGCGTTTCCATGTTATTTGGACAATACTGACCAGTTTAATTAATAATCTTTCCGTTGTTTCTGATATGGATTTTAATTTCTCTTTTGTTTCTTTAATTCTAATCTTATTCAATACTGTACTTAACGATTTGTCCAAATCCTCTGAACCCGACTTCTTACCAGACTTTGTCTTTGCCTCCACCAGGTTTTTCGCGCCTTTTTTAAACATAAATTTAATCGAAAAGTACAAATTATATTCAGTTGAAGGCATATAATTACTTACTCAATTATTACTCGTACAATTTGCTGATCCTTAAAGACATCGGCCTGTCTCGCTTCACGGCCATATTGTTGAACGCGCGAAGTTTGGCCTGGACATTTATTGGCTTGATTCTTTCTGGATTTCAGCCAACGAAAATTGATTTAAATCTTTCTGCGATCTTCGTTTTGTCAATTTAATGCCATTGAACCTTTGCCGGGTAAGTCACGTTTTCATTTGTTGAGTTGAGGTTTCCTTAGCTATTTGGTAATTTTCATTTTATTTATATTTACAGAATAAAATAAAATCATGTAATAACTTACAGGTGATTTGCGCTGATTTTTAATGTTCATGTAAAATATCAAAAGAAAGAAAACCAAATGTGCAGATATATTTATGTTTTGACCGAGTTCAACATATACAGTGTAACCCGGATATAAGAGACCCGGATATAAAATAAACCCTGATATAAGAGATATTTTATCTGGTCTAAAATTAGAGCCTGTGTTAATGTAAACAAAATAGACCAAACCCGGATATAAGAGAAACCCGGATATAAGATAATTCTTCTCCGGCCCCGACAAATCTCTTATATCCGGGTTACACTGTAATTTGAAATGGTAACCTTGCAGAAAAAAATGTTTGCGCGTGATTGAATTTACAAGCTGTTCATGTTTATGAACGTGAATTGGTACTGTCTATATTGAAAATAATTAGATCTTGTAAATCGTTTGTTTAGATCGGTGTTTCCATGTTATGTGGACAACACTTACCAGTTTAATTCATAATCAGCCGTGATACTTTTTCCGTTGTTGCTGATATAGATTTTAATGTCTCTTTTGTTCCTTTAATGCCAATACTGTAATTCAATACTCTACTTAACGATTTGCCTAAATCCTCTGAACCCGACCTCTTACCAGACTTTTTATTTGCCTTCACCAGGTTTGCGAACCTTTTTTTAAACCACATTTTATCTTGTCGTACTTTATCTCAATTATATAAGATTAATTAAATAAAATCAATAAAATTAGGTATAATAACAATAGATTATCCTCATCTTTACGTGTAGTGGATTTGCAGGTTTTTTTTTTCGTTTCAAATGATCATTCATAATTCTGTATACTTAAAAGCAGCATCAATTTGTGAGTTGGAAATAACTGGATATATTAGATATTGTTTATTGTTGTCTCAATTTGACAGTGGCATTGTATATATTGAAATAAATTGGTATTTTCTGCATTTGACAATAATTGAATTTTGTTAATCGTTTGTTCAGATGGGTGTTTCCATGTTTTTTTGGGTAGCACTCACTCGCCCTGATACTCTTTCCGCCGTTTTTTATTTGCATTTTAATTTCTTTTTTGTTGCTTTACTCTCGTGCTTTTAGATTTGTCTACAAATTATCAGCACTCAACGTCTGTGATTTGGCAGAAGGCTTGCTAGCCTTTGTCTTTTACAGTTCTCACTTCCGGATATTTACCAAGTTTTCTCTACTCAGTTACTATTAGGTTTGTGCAAAAATAATGTCATTTTTTTTTACGTTAAAAATACGTCAAAAACCGACATTATTTTGCACCAACCTGATAGTATATCTCCTCCTTTAGTCCTTCTAATTTGCATATTAATAGACTCTTGGTGATATTTGAGATAATTATTATGTCTGATTGAAGATTTGTTTCTGGGAATTCTATTTGTTTTCAAAGATTTACTTTTTTACGCGAGGTTATATTTAACATGTTTGAATTCTTTTGCGGCAATGCTTCCTTTATAAAAGTGTTATATTCTTTATTTTTAAACAGTTTAAAATTGTAAATGTATAACGATCTAAGTTGTATGTTTAATACACGTTTTTTGAGGGAAGTTTATTTTATAAAGGCCAGGCGGTTTGTGTAAAATCTGTTACATTATCTCTCACTTTCACTCCGTAACGCTTTGTATTGATTTTCTAAGCGAGGCTTATGTGTGGCACATGGACGAAAGTATGGGGTACCCAGTGAGGATCGAACTCACTATTCAGTTGTAATAAGACCAGCTTGCTAACCATTACACCACGCCGAGGTGCCCCTCGGCAACGCTTTGCATGCTAGTGGCATTCTCGCCTTGTTTGGGGTGAAATAATTAAAAAAATATGTATTATTAATTATTTTGGGGTGATTTGCTGTTAATTTTAAAGTCCGGTGTAAACAGAGAGAGAAACTAAAAGGTTCGCAATATTTGTTTTTTTCTTTTGATCGATTCCTGAAATGTTGGCCTTTGTCTTTGAAAAAGTAGAAAAAATGTAATTGTGTACGAATAACTTTACAAATTTTTAGATTTGTAATATTGCTCTTTGAGGAAAAATAATTGAACCACGTTAATCTTTTGTTCAGATGGGTGTTTCCCTGTTATTTGGGCAACACTTAGAAGTTTAATTCATAATCAGCCGTGGTGCACTTTCCGTCGTTTTTGATGTAGATTTAAATTTCTTTTGTGTACATTTAATTCTAATCTTATTTAATGCTGTGCTTAACGATTTGATTAAATCCTCTGAACCCGAATCCTTATCAGCCTTTTTTTTCATTGCCTGCACCAGGTTTGCTAGCTTTTTTTTTACAACCACGTTTTATCTCGTCATATTCTATCCTCGAATCCATGGCAAATTTCCAATCTCGTAAGATTAATTAATAAAATTAGGTATAATGGTCATTCATCTGCTATCATATAAGATAATAAATCCATTCATCTGCTATCATCTTAAGATAACATATCCTCATCTAAAAGTGTAGAAGAGTTCCTGTAGGTTGTTGGAGCATACATTGGTTTCAAATGATCATTCTTAATTCTGTATACATAAATGCAGCATCAATTTGTGAGTAGGAAATAAATATATATATTAGATATGTTTTTTTTTTTGTTGTCTCACTTTGACAGTGGATTGGTATATATGAAAATATATTTGTATTTTCATATATACAAAAGCAACTGAATTTTATGAAATGGACAAAGTCCGACAATTATTTTAAACAACATTTACCGGCCTGAATGTCCGAGAAATTTTCACAGAAAAGATTCGTCCTCCGACAGGATTCGAACCTGTTTCCTATACGGAACCGTCATTTAGCTTGACGTGCTTTTACCGATTTGGCCACAGAGGCGCGTTCGGTTAGCAAATAAAAATTAAATTAAATATTTGTATCTATACAAAGAATGTATACACATAAAATGTCTTAAAATAATTGTCGGACTTTGTCCTATTCATAATGTGTGACGTCATTTGTTTACATTTGATACGCCATGAGCAGATATGAATGTACGTGAGAGATTCATAGAAGATTGAAGTTTAAATACAGTAAATTCGACCTGGCTAACCGAACGCTCCTTCGTGTCCAAATCGGTTAAAGGCACGTTACGCTATATGACGGTTCCGTATAGGATACAGGTTCGAATCCTGTCGAAGGACAAATATTTTCTATGAAAATTTCTCGGACATTCAGGCCGGTAAATGTTATTTAATACTGTTTATTATAAACAGAGCATTTACTTAAATACTTGTATCTATAAAACAAAAAATTCCCTTTAAATAATTGTCGGACTTTGTCCATTTCATAATGTCTGACGTCATTTGTTTACATTTGATACGCCATGAGCAGATATGAATGTACGTGAGAGATTCATAAAAGATTGAAGTTCAAATGCAGTAAAAATCGACCTTGTGAAAATTTCTCGGATATTCAAGCCGGTAAATGTTGTTTAATACTGTTTATTATAAACAGAGCATTTACTTAAATACTTGTATCTATAAAACAAAAAATTCCCCGTAAATAATTGTCGGACTTTGTCCATTTCATAATGTCTGACGTCATTTGTTTACATTTGATACGCCATGTGCAGATATGAATGTACGTGAGAGATTCATAGAAGATTGAAGTTCAAATGCAGTAAAAATCGACCTTGTGAAAATTTCTCGGACATTCAAGCCGGTAAATGTTGTTTAATACTGTTTATTATAAACAGAGCATTTACTTAAATACTTGTATCTATAAAACAAAAAATTCCCTTTAAATAATTGTCGGTCTTTGTCCATTTCATAATGTCTGACGTCATTTGTTTACATTTGATACGCCATGAGCAGATATGAATATACGTGAAAATTTCGACATGAAAATTTCTCGGACATTCAAGCCGGTAAATGTTGTTTAATACTGTTTATTATAAACAGAGCATTTACTTAAATATTTGTATATATAAAAAGAATGTATAAACATAAATGTCTTAAAATAACTGAATTTTTTAAATCTTTTGTTCAGATAGGTGTTTCCATGTTTTTTGGGTAGCACTCACAAGTTTGATTTACATTCCGCCGTGATACACTTCCGGTCGTTTTTTATATGGATTTTATTTTATTTTTGTTCCTTTGTTGTCGTGTTTCTCGATTTGTCTACGAATCATCAGCACCCGACTTCTGTGATTTGGCAGAATGTTTGCTAGCCTTTGTCTTTTACAATTCTCCCTTCCAGATGGTTGCCAAGTTTTCTCTACTCAGCTACTAGTATTATCTTGTTGTGGAAGAGACCATAATTTTCCTGCTTGCAAACACATAAAACTTCTCTACCAAACCCATATGGACACGTTACAGCTATTGGATATGTAAAATATCTATTTAATGCTTCAAACGATTTTATGAACACTAAATAGATAATACCCCTACGATGCTACTGTACTCCCAAAATTACATTTCTTCCCTGGGGGTGGGAGTCAGGTTTGGGGGTTGGTTGTGGAAATGTATCTTTGTTAATTCATAGCGTTATGCTTTGCTCCTTGCCGTATATAAACTATTTTCAAAACCTCGTTAGATACTAATTTATAATAATTTTACCACAAGCATGGGATAAAACAACTAAGACGCGATAAAAATAAAATAAACCAAGAAAATATAAAAAACCAAGATTCAAGCGGGTGAAAAAAAGATGATTGACTTTGCATTTAAATCAGAAAGTGTGACAGTGAAATCCGACGGCACAGTGGCATAGTGAATGATGCCTCCCAAAAGTTAAGCAAAATATTAAGAAACAGAAAAAAATCGTTAGGAACAAAGAAAAGAGTACTGAAATAATACGTAATATCAGTCCTCCTCTTTTGCAGTGAATGTTGAATAATTACGTCACAGTTGCAGAAGAGAATTGTAGAAACAGGCGTGTGGTTTTACTGAAGGATACTGAGAATATCCTGCGCAGAATATGTCGGCAACGAAATTTTTGTAAAATTGGAAATAAAAATAACACTGACAATTAACATCCAGAAGAGGCAGTTGAAATTTCTGACGCACATAAGGAAAGAGAGCTTGGAAAATTTGATAAACACATGAGAGTTTGAAGGGAAGAGGGAAACGAAAACAACGCATAAACTTCCGAACCAGCTTGAACAAATATATACATAGAAACATCTAAAAAAAATGAATGTAATAGTTGAAATTTTCGAGCCTTCCAACGTTTTTAGCATTTCTTATCTCTGCATAACTATAACTAATATAGGCGTTTTTAGGTACTCCTCTACATCATTTGCATATATAATTACAGCAACAAAAAACATTAACTTCAGCTCGAGGAGTCCTAAACAACAAAACACGTCACACAATTTTTTTTCTACTTAGATATTAATTTGGCCAACATTTTTCTGATATACAGGGTGTTTAAAAAAGAATACGCCAAAATCATCACGTGATGTGTCAAAAACGAAAAAAATTACAAAGCTCTAGCATGAACACATGTGTTGTATATACATTCAAGTTTCATTTCATGTTTCATAAGGGCTCAATGTGGCTACCACCGGCAGCGCGGACAGCATCAAGCCGATATGAGAATTCCTCCCAAACGCGCCTCAGCATGTCACGGTCCACCATGTTGATTACAGCTGTTATTCGATCTTTCAAGTCATCGATACTTGCTGGAAGTGCTGGAACATAAACTTGGTCTTTAACATACCCCCACAAGAAAAAGTCACACACAGTGAGGTCCGGGGATCTGGCAGGCCAAGCACAGAGAGTAAGATCTTTAGCATCTCTCCTCACAATCCGTTACTGAGGCACGTTTTCATTCAGATAAGTACTAACCCCGAGATGTCAATGGGGTGGTGCTCCATCTTGCTGAAAAATGAAGTCATTCGAATCTGCTTGCAGTAAAGTGAATAGCCAGTTTTGGGTGCTCTGTTCTCCAAATGCACACATTGTGACGATTGACTGTGCCTCTCAAATGGAAATTCGCTTCGTCACTAAAAACTAAACGTGAAAAGAGAGTTTCATCACCTTCCCCCATCTCCAGCATTGACTCACAGAATTTCCTCCGCATCACCTTGTCATAATTAGTAAGTGCTTGGACGAGGCTTAGTTTGTATGGTTTCATGTGTAATCGTCTCTTTAACACATGCCAGACAGAGGTATGAGGGATGGCAAGCTGAAGACTTGCTCGACGTACGGACTTACGTGGGCGGCTCTCAAATGCATCATGAATCCTCTCCACTTCCTCCTCTGTAACACGTGGTCTTCCAGGACTCTTTCCTTTGCACAGGCACCCACTCTCTTTAAACTGTTTAACCCACCGTCGAATGCTCTCACGATGGGGCGGATCAATGCCGAATTCTGTTCTGAAAGCACGCTGCACCGTGAGAATGGCGTTTGGTTTCGCGAACTCAAGCACGCATAATGCCTTCTGCTGAGGAGTCGCCATTTTGATTGATCTTCCCACAATTCAGCTGCACCAGAAGCGGTGAAACTGACACCCAATCAAACTTTGATAAGTACTCTATCAAATAACCACTGATTCAGTCCACTACAATGCTATAGACCTGAAAAAACAGCGCAATGATTTTGGCGTATTCTTTTTGAAACACCCTGTATAACAAATTATATAACACTACAAACATCCGTGAAAATGTCACGGATCTTTTATTGGACTATTCTAATGAAGGTTAATTCAATGACTGAATAAGCTCAAGGACCCTAAAATATCCATTAAAATTCGAATATCAGATCGTAAATATTTGTGCAAAAATAATGACGTAATAATGTCGTTTTTGACGTATTTTTTAACGTTAAAAAACGACATTATTACGTAATTATATTTTTGTTTAATAAACCATCTTCAGGACATATTCATAAAATATAATTAACATTATCAATTCAACATGACAAAGACGATGGACATAAGAACAAGACTTATCCAAACAGATAACTGAAAGTTTTATATGATCAGCGTCCCGTTTAAACATGGTCACGTTGTCGTCACGCTGATCTTGTAAAACTTTCAGTTATCTGTTTGGATAAGTCTTGTTCTTATGTCCATCGTCATTGTCATGTTGAATTGATAATGTTAATTATATTTTATGAATATGTCCTGAAGATGGTTTATTAAACCGAAACGTCCGACGTTGGCATATTAACATTAAAACAGCATAATTGCATATAAGGATTTTTGTTTGTTTTTTCCGTATATTTTTCTTCATACTGTCGGATCTATATCCATATATTTGCTTATATATATATATATATATATATATATATATATATATATATATATATATATATATATATATATATATATATATATATATATATATAAGTTTTCCTCATGCAGTCTACTTAGTTAAATATAGTAAGAATGTTATCTTCGCCATTCGTCTGTTAGAACTGAATGTGTTTCTTTGGCAAGTCTTGTTTGATGTTCACTTCATAGCCGCAGTTTAAAAGGTCAAGTCTTTTATTGATTAATCAGCTACGACTCAGGTGCATTTTGACGAAGAAAAGAGGTTAATTGCATAATTTTCATAGAAATAGATTCATTAATACTAAAGATGGCGCGTGAATATATTTCCTTTTGTTCTCTCGAATGGAATTGCATATTCGATTACACGAAACACGGAACGCTTGGCTTCAGGCAAATTATTGGCTTGAATCTTTAAAGCTGTCGCCAGTTAAATGTTTCTTTACGGTATTGAACATAGGTCTAAAATCTAAAATAATGATAACGCGTAAATTGTCACTCTGAATAATACTGCTCAAAAAATGCAGCCCCAAATATCCTTATTACATTTGATTCGGGCGTGCTGTTAAAATCCCCTTAAGTTTTATTTATCATTGTCAGTATTTGAAAGGAATGTGGGTAATACGGTCAGAGAATATGTTTCAGAAACTTAATACGTCTTGTCGATTGTCGCGTCGATATTTTAAGAAAGGCATGAATCTATCAATTCTGATTTCAATAAATATCAGTGAACATCAGGCTAGCTAAAATTGAGGGAATAAGTCTACTAGAATAGTACACTCGATTCAAAATCGAGAAGAAGCTACTACACTAATTTCCGCTATCAGATATGACTAGTGCTACACAATAAGCAAAAGGACAAGAAAATATATAAATTTATATATGTGAAAAAATTGACTTAAAATTACTTTACGAACAAATCGTGCTGCAAAAATAAAGCGCGTCGGAATTTATTATGCAAGTCACATTAACATCGAAAATTGGAATTTTATTTAAACGATTTTAGACAAATTTTAAACGAATAATTTATACGTCATAAAAAAGATCAAGTTATTTTTCTAACTACTTTCAACAGGTTTTATTAAACTTATTGGATTCATTACAAACAGTGCAGTATGAAGTGATTATGCAGATTAAACAAATATTACTTTAAGTCTTCTGGAATCTAATAAAAACTATATTTTTTCTGTTTTTCCATAATATACATGGCCAAGAGAAATTAGTTAACAAACGCTGAAAAAAAAACATACAATAACGAAGTTACTGAGTGGGGGAATGTCCATGTTGGAGATGTCAAAGAAGCGTCGCTTTTGAAAACATAACTAAGTTGAGAAATAGAGGCAAAAAGAAAAGGCTTTAAAGACAGACGGAAATCTAAATTAAATCTAGTAAGATTTAAATAAAAAAATGAAGCATTTACATCTTATTACAGTGAGACTGTGAAAAATACACCGAGTCAGATTCGACTTGTTGAGATTTATGTGATTTGCTTAACTTCAGAAGGACTGTAATTTATCATTTGTCATTTACTTTTATCTCTCTCTCTCTCTCTCATATATATATATATATATATATATATATATATATATATATATATATATATATATATATATATACATATATATATATATACATACATATATATATATATACATACATATATATATATATATACATACATATATATATATATATACATACATATATATATATATATATATATATATATATATACATACATACATAGATATATATATATATACACACATACATATATATATATATATATATATATATATATATATATATATATATATATACGAGGGTCATTCAATAAATAAAGTTAATTTTTCGGTATAAGGACTTCTAATACAGATAGAAGCTTATTTTTTTTATTTTTTTGTTTTACTTCTTTTTCACATGCATTTAATTTCTTTTGCAGATTAAAAAAAAACTTTGAGAGTTTTGTTGATAAACAAAGATGGCCGACCAAGAAGCATGCTCCAGGATTGAACAGCGGTCAGTTATCAAGTTTTTGGTTGCTGAACGGTGCAAACCAGTTTAAATTCATAGGAGAATGTCAACTGTCTATGTTGCCACATGTTTCAGCCAAAAAATGTCTACAAGTGGGCTAAATTGTTTAAAGAATGACGGAGTAGTGTTGAGGATGAAGACAGGCCTGGGAGGCCTACAGAAGTGAGGTCTCCTGAGGTGATCGAATCAGTCAATGACCCCATTCAGTCTGACAGAAGAACTACTGTGAATTGCTGAGGCAGGTCAAGAAAGACATAAAGAACAAACGCAGGTGTCATCAGTCAGAAGGTGTCATCTTGCATCATGACAACGCAAGGCCTCACACAGCAGCACAAACGGTGCAGACCATCAACGACCTGGGCTGGGAACTACTCCCTCATCCCCCTTAAAGCCTAGACCTTGCCTCTTCAGACTTTCACTCGTTTGGTTCCTTGAACGCGTTCACGAGAAGCACGAAGTTTAAAAGTGCCGATGAAGTCAAAAGTGTTGTGAGAGACTGGCTGAGACATCAGTCCAAAGATTTTTACGCTGAGGGAATACGGAAGCTTGTGCACAGATGGGTAAAGTGTGTGACAGTGCTGGGAAACTATGTTGAAAAAAAAAGTATGCTTCTATCTGTATTAGAAGTCCTTATACCGAAGAATTCACCTTATTTATTGAATGACCCTCGTATATATATATATATATATATATATATATATATATATATATAGATAGATAGATAGATAGATATGTGTTTGTTTGTAAGTGTAGCGAAATATACGTGTATAAGCAAAGAACTAAGTTAATCTTCAAACACGGATTTACAATTTCAATAATCTTTATTTCTTTGAGTATTATTTTTCTTTCAAATTGAAAGAAATGAACTGCAAAGATTCTCCGCAAACAACTTCACACAAAATGTTTTGTGTATCTTTTTACAGTACAACTGAATGCATTGTGTTATTATAGGATTAAAAGAAAATGCATCAATATGTGTGCATATATATGGCAGATCTACATTTTTTCACTCTGTTTATAAATTACAGGCTTTAGCCGCAGGAAAGCAAGGGATGCGACTGTTAGAACATATAGATAAATTGTCCCTAAGTCCTATTCTTATAATGTAGCATAATCAAATATGCGAAAGATGTGAGTAATTGTGAAACTTTCAGTTTCTTCTGTGTAACAAATGATCGAACAAACACCCTTGCCAAAGATTCACTGAAAGACTAGTTAGTAGGCTCCGGATGAATATAAAATTTAGATTTATTACTTTCAAGCATACTGGCTAATATAGATTTTTAAATATTCCTTAGAAGGAAGAAAAATATTGTCGATCATATTTTGAGGTTGAGCCTGCAAAATTTCATTTTAAGATATTATAACGTCTGCCAATTCAAAAAATACTGCGTGTCCCGCACAATGTCTCTGCTTGGCTAATATATATGAATACAACAATTGAAATATTTAGATTCTGTCAATGTAGGAAAATTGAGTTACTTACTCTGAGCCAGTTTTGTACAAAAATGTGTTTTCAGTGACAGTACTTAAATCTATTAGCATCTTTATACAATTTCTTTCACGAATGTCTTGGTGTACATAATACCTCATCTCTGAAATATAGACAGATATAAAATATTCCCACCAAAAACAGATAAGGCCATACTAGATAAGTCCGCCTCATTAGAACAAGAACAAATAAAAAAAAATATACTCGAAGTAAATATCATTAAACACTCCCGAAAATCATTATTATTCCACAACGAAAATGCGTAAATGAAAAATGTTTGAATATTTGACATTACAATGGGAAGCATTGATGGTGCAAAAAACAGTGAACTTATAGGTAAACATTTACTGTATGAACTACGTAAAAAAAATGGATAAAAATAATATAGACTTCACCAAGGACAACGGTCTCAAAATCCTAAGAAACTATATACCAGTACGTTTATATGTTGGCTTTCATGTCTGATCATACACACGCTTTTACTGATGTCTTTTTAGAGGTTCTATATATGTGGCCAATAGTCATGCGAAAGCTGTTTCAATATATTATATTTTGACATAAATCGGATCTCAACAAATCGCAGCAATTTCGTCGGAAATTATAAATATAAAATATGATGTTTTTCTTCATTACACGGTTATGATAGAAAATCGTTAATAACTTTCTCGGCTGTAAAAAATGTAATAAAAATCTGAAAGAATAGCGAACGGCGTCAAATAAATGGACATAACAGGCGAAAAGAAGAAAAAGAAAGAACATTTTTCGAAAGGAAGAAAAGAAAATAGAACAAAGAATTCGAAAACATAAAGCAATATATTTTAAGAACAATTTGTTATTGCCCATCTGATATCAATGAGGGATATTATCCAAAAAGAACCATCGTATAAAAAACAGCTATTGACGCCTGACGACCAAAGAAAAAAAGTTTCTTAGCTCAATAAACTCGCCGGAGAAATAGAAATAAATTCCAGTATCTTCAGGTTATTTCTGTTTCTAAACTGAAACATTGTCAGTAGTATTTAATATTGTAGTTTCTTTTATATCACTATATATTTGGGTCAAAGTTGTCTTAAACTTAACTTATTTCTTATATCAGGGCTCTCAACAATTTCCTGACATCCGTAGTTCTAAGCAATGATCGTCCTCCTTGTTAGACATTTTCATGACGGTCGTCTTCGAGTATAGAATCCAGAGGTTGGCAGTGAATATTTCGGAGACAGTAGGAAAGCGTAGTTCAGGTTCGCAGTGGATATCTTAGCAGAGCGTAGTTCTTCCTTCTATCCTCTTCACCTGTCCAGTTAGCACTGGTCTTTCCAGTAAGTTAAACAAAGATGGCCGCCTTTATACACGACGAATACAATGTTCTGCGGCTCCTGATTGGTTAAGCTTCTATTGGTAGACTATAAAGGAAGTTGAGTCATTTGGATTGTCTCACTAGTCATAGTTATATATACACAAAAAAACCGTAACACTCCTATCTCTATCAGTCGTTGATTTGCAATCCATTTACTTAATCTCATTTGGAGTGTTACCCGTTTTTTTCCCTCTCCATCATTTACCTTCAATATGTCCTCTGTGATTCAATTCTCCAAGCTCTCTTTCCTCAGTATGTTTCCCATGAATTACAATTATTATCTTCATGATTTAAAAACATCGTTGTTCCCATTTTTCTTAAAATTTGCTCGTTGATGACATTTTCAATTCATGGTGTTCTTGGCACCCTTCTGTTGTCTCAAGTTATTTCTTCATCTACGAGTGAACTGTTCAGCCGTTACGAAAGTGGGCTGAAAGTGTCATAAGCTGACTATGAAGGAGTGATTCTAGTGATGGGAAATCTTGCATGCCTGAATTTAAACTCTTCTTATTAATAAGTGCATTGATTCTTCCAAGTAACGAGGGTAGGCTGAAAGGTTGCTTGACTGATTATGAACGAGTAATTCTAGATCTGTGAAATATAGGATGCATTAATATCAACACTTCTTATTAATAACTGTATTGTTTCTTTTCAGGTACGAGACTGGGCTGACAAGTTCATAGGCTGATTATGAAGGAATGACGCTAGATTTGTGAAACTTTGCAAAAAGTAAGTCCAACTCTTCTTGTTTAAAACTGCGATTTTTCCTTCCAGATGCGATAACGAATTCATTTGCTGAATATGAAAGAATGATGATAGAGTTGTCAAATCTTGCGTGCATTAACGTCAGCTCTTCTTATTAACCGTATTGGTTATCTCCAGATGACCTCTGACTTTTCAAGGAAGACTGTTTATCCTGTTGGTTAAAAAATGTCATCATCACTGCAATCCTGGTTCCCAGTAAGGTTTTTTTTTTTTTTTTTTTTTTTCATGTTGGCGAACAGATGATAGTCAAATCAGGAGGATAAATGATTAACCATTTCAAAGTCCCAGTCCCGCAGATTATTGATTATACGCACTTACAGAAATTTCTACATTCTATTTTTTTGAATCTTCTGTTAATGTTTTTTTTTTTTTTTTTTTCCAGTAAATTTCTTCATTGTCGTCAGGGTGCCAATTAATAATGGTATTAGGTTGGTGCAAAAATAATATTTTTTGACGTTAGAAAATACGTCAAAAAACGATATTATTTTTGCACCAACCTAATATAATCTAAGTTTAAGGCATCACATTTCTTTACTTTCAAGATCTTTATATTTACTTATTTTTACTGATATATATTTTATCTAGTGGCAATGCCAAGTCTCCAAGAAAGGACATTTGTCGTCTTTAATTTTTATTTCTCTTAGATTAGCTTTAATAAGCATGCCAATGTAAGGTTCTCCATTTCTTTGGATTCTTTGAAGAATTCGGGGTGACGCTTATTTTTCTGGTGTATACTCATTTCTTTCCGGGTCCAAACCAGACGCCTCAGGTCAGAAATCAATACATTATTGTGAGCATTTTTGAGTAAAAACACCCCATCAAAAAAAAAAAAAAAAAAAAAAAAATACATAGATAATGCCCTTAGTAAAGTTCAGTTTGTACTCGTAAGTAAAATTGTTTATTTCTTTAAAGCTTGGGCTAACAGGAATCCCTTTAATGAGCCTATGAGAACCTTTTCCAATCAATCCGAGGGCTCCAACTACAACTGGAATTGTTAATGTCCTCATGTGCCATTATTATTATTATTGGCCATAAGACTTTCAGTAACTTTTTCTTCTGAAGAAATTATACATATGATGTATTTTCTCTCACCCGACCCTTTAAAAAAAGAACTACATTAGCAATATAAATATATCCATATATACATACATAAAAACCCTTACACACACGCAGACGAGCATGCACACACATACACATATATATAAGTATAATTGAGAAAATTATCTAATATATATATATATAAACATATAGATGAATTTTCACAATTTTAATATATATATATATATATATATATATATATACAGACACAAAGACGCATAGACTGACACACACATATTTATACTTAACAACATTAACTAATATATATATATATATATTTATAATTAATTATAGTTAAATTTTCACAATTTTAATACATATATAATTTTATTAAGTATATATATGTGTGTGTTCGTGTGTGTCTTTCTTTATCTCTGTGTGTGTATATGTATTAAAATTGTGAATATATATATATATATATATATATATATACTCAATTATATAGTTACATTTTCAGAATATTAATATCTGTATACACACGCAAAGACACATACTCACTCTCACTTACACACATACATACATATATTTATTTAACGAAATTATCTGACATATATATATATAATCAATTATATAGTCGATTTTTTACAAAATTACACACACATATGCACACACACACATATATATATACATATATATATATATATATATATATATATATATATATATATATAGATATAGATATACTTGTGTGTGCGTCTCTATATCTGTGTTTCTGTCTGTGTGGTTGTGTGCGTGTTCATATTTATTGGCGTCGATATGTGTGTGCATATAAATTAATGTTGTAGGAAAAGATGGAATCAATCCTATTGAATTATCTCAATTATAAAATTATTTTCATTTCACCCTTTGTAAATAACAATCTTTTAACTCGCCCAAATTCAAGGTCGCACGCATGAAACAAAGATAATTCCGCAAAAAATGGTAAACAATGCAATATTAAATTAAACCACCAGAGAAAACCCTACGATCCAGAGAAAAAAAAAGAGTTTTGCGTTTAAAACCAACCCCACCTCAGCCCGAGGAAAACTAGATAAAACTGACAATATGCTAGCTATGAGAATTCGAAAGCCATTGTTTACTACACAGTCCTATGTCGCTTAAAACAAAAGGACCTACTTGCTATAGACATGCTGAATTTATTATTGCTCTAAAATACATTATTTTCCATTGACGAATTCTTTTGGCAGTAGACCATGCTTGTCAGGATCAAGTTTCAAATATATATTCACAATAATAATTCATGTATCTTTTACCTTTGATTCAGTAATGACTTTTCATAAAATTAAATTCTGTTTAAATCATCCGTTATATTATTTTAGGAACTTTTACTAATTCGATATACCTAAGGTTTAAAATGAATTTTGAAAAATGTAAAAAGCTTTCTTGATGTCAAGAAAGTTTCGTTAACATTCGACAATCATTTGAATTTTGCAATAATTCCAAAATAAATGATTTTTTTTTTTACCAAAAGCAACCACAATCTTAGGCTGACCGCTGTTGGAAAGAAAGAAAGAGAGAGAGAGAGAGAGAGAGATGTTATGTTTTGTGATGTCAACGAACATTCGTTAGCACTTTTGTGATGCCAACGAATATTCGTTGTCACTTTTTTAATGCTCGTTGTAGTAGAGACTTTGTAATTACAACTATAGTAACGCCGTTGAACAATGCTGGTGTCAGACGCCTTCGAATACCACTCGCACTAATAGTACTTGCTCGATAATACACGCTTGAATAGTAACCACCGAATAGTGATCCAAATAGTATTCCGTATAGTGATGATATTCCCTAACCGCTCCACGCGGTCGGATGTGGCACAAGGCCAAATTTATTGTGGGGTTCCCGAGCGCATAGAGTCGGCCCAAAATTCCCCGTTGTTCCCGTAAAAAAATGAGATGAGACTCTGGCCTTCGACATAGCCTGGAGACAGAGAGTTTGACCAGCACACTCAGAAGTAATCCGGATAGTGCCAATTCCCATATACATACATACATACATACACACACACACACATACATATATATATATATATATATATATATATATATATATATATATATATATATATATATATATATATATATATATATATATATATATATATATATATATATATATATATATATATCCT
Source organism: Acanthosepion lycidas (assembly GCA_963932145.1). Taxonomy (NCBI): domain Eukaryota; kingdom Metazoa; phylum Mollusca; class Cephalopoda; order Sepiida; family Sepiidae; genus Acanthosepion; species Acanthosepion lycidas. The sequence goes on along the minus strand of OZ010609.1, from coordinate 50,768,971 downwards.
TTATCATCAAGTGATTTACTTATTCTAAAATGGGATTGCCTGTGTTTTCTCTCTGGTGATCAGTGTTCAAACTCCAGTGTCGGCAGTGACATTTTATTCCTATATAACACTATGTTTCAGCAATGTTATCCATCCTGACATTGCATCTCGGTTCCAGTCCTATACTCGCCACCGTAACATAGCTCCCCTGTATAAATATTTTCATGGTGATTGTTCTTATAAGCATCGTCATTCGTATCTCGACTTTAACAATTTAAGCGCCGTACTCTATCATCTTTTTCATAAGTCTGATCATTTTATACTTAAAAAGACTAGATGTAACCCAAGTTCAGTTCTAGGAACATTCGCTGTAAACCTTTTTGCCGTAGGAAAAACTCGCCTTAGGAATTTTCGCCGTAGAAAACTTTGCCGTGTAGTATTTTTGCTGTTAGACAATTTCCCCGCCCTTTTTTATTAAGCGAAGTACCTTCTTATCAAGTATATCTGGCAATCAACAACAGCGTTGAAGGCTTTCACAATTCAGTATAGAATTCCATGACTAACACGCATCCAAATTTGTGGAAACTAATTACGTATTTGAAAAAGGAAGAGACATTAGAAAAATAAAAATAAGTGTTATTTGGATCAAGGAAATGCAGCAGAAATGAAGAAAATTTACATTAATATAAATGCAAGACTTCAGCGGAAAATGTTTCATTATAGTCCAGCACTAAAAGCACATTATTTTCGAAGTTACTTAGAATTTACACGTATTTGAAATTATTTCTTTGTTAATTTTTGGTCTTTTATTATTTTTTAAATGTTTATGTGTTAATTTCTTTTGTGATGTTTGACCCTGTAAAAAAGACATCCATATTTACTTGATAACAAGGGACTTCGCATATTAAATTAAACATTACTCCAAAAAGGATGTCCAAGATAAATGTATCGAAAAAAACATACGGCGAAATTGTCTTACGGCACAAATCCTATACGGTACATTTTCGTGCCAGTTACGGCAAAAATTCCACCTTGTTGTTGTGAATATATATGTATGTGCGTGTTAGTGTGTGTGCATGTATGTTATCTACAGGCAGACTGTTTCCGTGTATTACAGCTCATCAATGTAGCTAGATATCCGATTGTCTCAAGCCAAGATTGAAACCCAACCGATTTGGTATCTATCGGAGATTATTCTCCTGAGCAATCAGCTCCCGGCAGAGAGGAAGTTGACTTTTTATGTAAGCATTTTAGAATGAACACGACAGTGACTCGGAGTGCTCAATTCATAGAAGAGCTTTTGTATCAGCAGTGGCAGTCACTGTTTACAAATTCGCGCTAAAGTGCTCGACCGAATTTTATTTTTTCGGTGGGGAATATATAGTCACACACACACACATACACACATAGATAGAGTCACACACACACACACACACACACATAGTCACTGACGTGCTTATCTAAAAATAATTACACTTAAATTCATTTTCATCCTTGTCGTGCACTAACGGCTTAGGAGTAGATCCTCCAACTGAAACCAATTCAACCGCATTTCCAACCTAGCTAGAGGCAGCCGGACGTCTATCCACACTGATGAGCTGTGATGCAGCGAAACAGTCTGTCTGTGGATGACGATATAAGATTTTTGCAATAAAAATCGATGATATTTATTATATATTAAACTTTTGACTAGATTGAAACAGGAAGACACAAACGCACATATAACAATAAGAAATATAAAAATTTTCAAAAACACCGTGTTGTATATTAATAGATTTTATTTATTTATTTCAATAGGCTCTTCGACTAGTTTCGGCCAGCATGGCCATTATCAGGAGGACAAAATCCCTACTTGTTTCTAGCAGTGAACTACGGGAGTGAATGATGTTTTCTGGAGAAAGTGAACTTTATCTATAGTTTTCATTAGTTTTTTTTCTTTATCGTTAGTTTTAGTCAGTCCTCGAGTTGGTCAAACGGCCTCTTTCAACTTGTTTATAAGATAGGATATTGGAAATTCCTGGCACTCAGTATTCCCTGCTTAGTCATTTTGACAGTTTTATTGCTTGCTGAGAATTAGATGTGTGTGTTAAGTGTATGTTATCTTTTAGTTCTTTGCGAGTGCGTGCGATGTATGTGCATGTATTTATATGAGTGTGGGTATAAGTGTGAGACCTCAACACATCTGAAAGTATGTCTGTCTTACGTGGTTGAGAAATGTTGGTAAGGCCTGATATATGAGGTTATATATTAATTCTATCTATAATGTTAAATCTATGGGTAATCCCGTCTGGAAGAAATGTTTTCAGGCGCAAAATCCATTCGTCTTTATGTTACGCTAATATTTTTCTATTTCTATGTTTTTCAATTATAGTGAATTTGACATGACCTTCAAAATCATGTTTATCTCGGCGGAAATGTTCTACAGGTAATAATCTTTTGTGGGGAGCCGACTTGATCCGATTCCAATAATTATTAATTTTGTAGTGAAATGATTATTCAGATTTTCTGGGATGGTGTGCATTCTAATAGATAACTGGTGTTATGACTTCTACAGATAGAATTGAGCTAGATTTTGAAAGTAGATTTAGTGAATGAGCTAATGAAAGAATTGGTATCTCTAATGTGGTTGCAACATAGGCTATTTATATATAAATCATATGCTTATATATATATATATATATATATATATATATATATATATATATATATATATATACAGGAGACACAGAGAGCAGCGTCAAGTTTCAGTTTCGAACAATTGGTTGTCTCATCAATCATCAGCGCTTCAAAGCCAAGACACACCTTCGTACAGAGATTATTCGTGATTTGTGGTTTGTAGATGATGCGGCTCTTGTTGCGACATCCTTTGAGAAGGCCCTTCATCTAATAAAGCATTTCTCTGCTGCATGTAAAGCCTTTGGTTTTACAATAGCATAAAGAAAGCTGAAGTGGTGCACCAACCTTGTCCTACTCCGAAGTAATTCTGTGGTGAGAAACAAAAACCACCAGTTTACAAATAGCCAGAGAGACCATTGAAACTAGAAGACAAAGCCCTGAACTATGTAAAGTCTTTCACCTATCTTGGTAGCAAAGACAACTACAGAGGACCTTTAGATGATGAAATCATGCATCGGATTGCTAAGGCTACCAATGCT
>OZ010609.1:50755837-50760837 GCA_963932145.1 Acanthosepion lycidas | reverse complement strand
CGCCGAAATGAAAATAACATTACCATCTCATTTTTAACAGATATATTTATCAAAATTACACAAAAATATCTTGAAATACTAAATAAAATAGCCATTTATTTCAACCACTGCCTCCAGACGACTTTGGAATCTCCTGCAACTCTTCTAGGCGGCCACTTTGTTTAAATTAGTGAATGCTGGCTTAATCTTTGCCTTCAGTTCATTTTTGGTGTTACAAGAAGTTTTGTTGGTCTCTCTCACACCAGCGTCGCACGCATAATAATCAACGGCTTTGCATTCTTAGGAGTTATGTGGCCAGGTGTAAGGGGTGATGTGGTCGCAGTGTGGTATGGTGCAGAGTTCTGTTGCCAGACACAGGGTCTTCTAGCAGCCACCTTCTTCACACAGGGCAGCACTACCTCTTCAAGTCACTTGATGCAGGCCTCCGTGTTCGGTCTAAGACATTGTGGGAAGATGAATGGAGGCATAACGTCGCCATCACGTGTGATCACTCCGGATACCATGATGTTGACTGAATACTTGGTCTTCAACTTTGCAAATGCATCTTTTTCTTGGGATACAGCAAGCCATCGGTGGTTTGGTATGTTCACAATCTTATCCTGGCAGAAATCTTTCTCGTCTTAGAATAAACAAATCATGTTCGGTTCGAGGGTATACTTGAGTTTGTTCAAAAGCTTCGTAGCGCAGTTTTTCCTCTTGTTCTTCAACTCAGATAAAAATTGGCCCTTTCTTATCTTGTATAAGAAATACTGAATGCCTTCATGCTTCACCAGACTGATAAGAAACTCAGATACTCATGTTTTCCTCGCTATGTGTCCGATTGACTTGGAGGGATCGTTGTCAATCATGACCTGGATCTAAACAACAAATTCAAGAGTTGTTTCTTATCCGAACAATCAGAGTGTTTCTTTCGAAATTCCGTACCTTCGTAACCACCATTAAACTGTTTTAACTCTGTGCAAACCCTCTGAAGTCTCCACAGACTGACAACCAAACTTGCTGAAGTATTCATATTGGAGCTTTCGGCGCGAAAGCCAAGAGGTACGGTATGACGTTTCTAAATTTCTTGATGATTGATCTGAGACAGGGAGCTCTTTTTTTTCTCATAGATGTGGCAGATTGACCATACTATACTGTGCAGTAGACAAAATCAAAAACAAAGCGCATGCGCGAAGTTAAATAAATAAAATGGTGACACTTTTTTCTTATCGCAGCCTGTATGTATAAGTGTGTGTCTGTGCGTAAGTATATGTAGATGTATTTATGCATATTCAGGCAGCATATCTTCATTTAGACATGTTTCATTTAATAATATAGATATGTCTATTGATGTTTATGATAATCCTTTCTAGATATCTAATCAGTTACTTGTTGTTAAGATAAAATTCATCAAGTAAGGCGCCGGAGTTTTAAAATAATTATAACAGAGCGCGTGTTTTAAAATTTCTTCGTTACAATGATCACAGTTCCAATTACTTTGTTTTTGTAATTCTCCCCTGAGGATGATCTCGGAAAAGATCAAATGTATTCGGGTAGGAAATAACTACGGCACCTTCCTTATTGAATTTCATCCCAACATCAAGAAACTTATTAGAGAGCTAGAATCTTTATAAAAATAAATATGTCTATATTATAAAATATAACTGCGTCTATATTATAAAATAAAAACATGTCTATATTATTAAAAAAATAGCTATTTCTATACCATATCAAAAATATTTTCAAAAAAAGAATACGTTTGAAGGAAGATATATATATATATATATATATATATATATATATATATATATATATATATAATATTTAAGCATTCACACCTAGCAAGGCGGGAAGCCACTAGCACGCAAAGGGGTTACAGAAGATTTGGAGTAAGATCAGATAGGAGTGATAGAGGAAAGGATGACGAGAAGGATAGTGGATAGATTAAGACAACTGGAGATATTGATTGACATTACATTTGAATTGTTGGAGATTATAGCTCTCAGGGAAACAGGAATAAGGAAGGGAGTTCCACAGGCGAGAGGTGCGAGATATGAATCAATTGGAGTAGAAGAGGCGAATAAATTAAACAGTTTCAACAGTGAACGGGTGAGATCGGGATGCCAGCCTCGTGTGTGTGTGTGTGTGTGTGTGTGTGTGTTTGTGTGTGTGTGTCTATTTAGCTAAATGTATAGCCGAAAGCGCTCCGAAAAAAGAACATTCGGATATATATATATACACACACACAGACTGCGTACTATAGCCTTGTATGGCACCTGATCGAGAAAAAGGACAACTCTGAATTCAAAACCTACAATGGGTCGTTTGGGTACCCTGTGGCATATAGTGCACCAGGTCTCTGTATTCGGCCTTTCTAAAAGTGTGGATGGTCCTGCAGGAAATCTTCACCACGATTACTCAAATCTCATTTGCTGTTGTAGGAGTCTGTCGGTTTCCTAGGAACTTATCTGCTTGATCCTCATACATCGAATTCAACGGGAGAGTCGAGAGAGTATATATATATATATATATATATATATATATATATATATATATATATATATATATATATATATATATATAATCTATTTTAGATTAAATTTGGAATATTTACCCAACAGGGACCGAAACTGCATCTCCTTTGTAGAGAATTTTCTCCTTTTTGAGGATTATCTTCTGTCAAAGTATTTTCTCTAAAGCTTCGTATCTGCTCGATATCGTTATCCGAAAGGTTACACAAGCAATTTCTAAAGAATTAATGGGTTTGTTTCATATCGGACATATTATTATTTCAAGCGTTTTATAGTGTATAATTCGTATTTAAAAAAAGACTCTTTCCATAATCGCTATATCTCCAACCATAAACACAAGCACTTTAGATTGGTTATTCGCAGCTTTTGTCTGTTTCTCATGTTTCATATGCCCAGGCCATTTTTCATCTAAATACCTTCACGAAATTTAAAGTCTCTTTTTGCTTCGAAGTATTTGTTTTGTTTATTTTTTCCTTTAAAATTTTTAAATTACAAAGACACACACACACATATATATATATATATATATATATATATATATATATATATATATATATATATATGAAGAAATATAATCTTAAGGTGTGCTATATTTATCGGATAAAGTGTTCAATATCCTAGATAGAGCGTGTGTAAATATAAAAGTGAATATAGAAGTGAACACTTAGAGGCGACACTCTGTTTCATGCTAGACGCAGTCGTCAGGCCACGAGGATTGCGTCTACCATAAAACAGACTGTCGCCTCAAAGTGTTCACCTATATATATATATATATATATATATATATATATATATATATATATATATATACACACATTCAGACAGTTTTCGTTAAATAATTTTGACGCGATCTGTCTACTTATTTCCGTTTCATATTCGCGAATAAGATTTTTGTGCGCTAGTTAAAAATACGAGAAGAGAACACCGGCTAATATTGTATTTATTCCGAGAAATTTCGGCATCATCAGGGTATTGTTAAATATAGACTAAGTATTTAGTATTCATGGTGAACGACACGAAAGAATAAGCAGAAACTAAAAATTCTAGAAGCTATTTATCTAAAAAAATTGAAACCAAACTTCAATAAAATTAATTACGGATACTGCACCATTTTAAAATGTGTACAATAGATATTCGTTAAATGTCAGCGCTTGTCATTAATAGATTTTTCCTTATCTGGCAACTATTCAAGCCCATAACATTTTACCTAGTTACCTCCCCTTAAAAACATGTCTGTCAATCAGGCATGACAAAACGTTCGTGACTTCACCTATAAAATTTGTTATCTTCGGATGACCACAACAATTTTTGTTCTTCACAAACATGAATGCTTACTCTATATTTAACAACACTTTGACGATGACAAAAGAATGTGTCGAAAGTACTCATAATAAATTAAAATATGAGCCAACACGTAAGATAAGTAGACAGAACACGCCTAAATTATTTGACGAAACGTCTCTGAATGAAAACATGTTGTCGAAACACACGTATATATATATATATATATATATATATATATATATATATATATATATATATGTATATGTGTATATATATATATATATATATATATATATATTAAAGATGCTCATAAATATTCATCAGTTTAAATGAAATGTGTAAGCATTTAAACATTAGATTACGTAATTTAGTGTATATATATATATACATATATATATATATATATATATATATATATATATATATATATATATATATTGACCTGTGTGTATCCGTGTTCCTTTCGTCTCTATCCAGCCAACGTCACTAGCTGTTAATTTCAAATATACACACCTGACTCTCAAATTATCATGGGAATGTAGGAAATATATATCTACAGCACTTAAGGTATTCGAAAAATCGATATTTGTAAAGACTTTCCAAGACTTGAATAAATTATACAAGCACTTAACCATTGAGACATCCAATTTCGATCATAAAACGTTAAGTCCTAGCGAAAATCGATCAGTCATTTTATTGTAGGTGAGTTAAATTTAGAAATATTTTGCTCATGTTGCGTAGTGCAGTATCTATCTATCTATCTATCTATCTATCTATCTATCTATCTGCTTATGTTTCTATCCCTCTATATATGTATCTGTCTATCTGCTTATGTTCCTATCTATCTACATCTGTATTTATGTATGTATGTATGTATGTATGTGTCGATCTATCTATCTATCTATCTATCTACTTATGTTCCTATATACCTATATATGAATCTATTCATCTCTCTCTCTCTCCCTCTATCTATCTATCTATATTTATATCTATATCTATCTATCTATCTATCTATCTATATATATATATATATATATATATATATATATATATATATGCGTTTTTAAAGGAAAAAAAGAAAACGCTTCACAGTATGTGTAACTTATATTTACTCTTCGAAGTAATCGCCATCGGCATCCAGCACCTTCTGCCAACGTGTCTCCAGCTGTTCAATGCCCTTGCGGTAGAACTCGGGGGGGGGTGACG
>OZ010609.1:50743337-50750837 GCA_963932145.1 Acanthosepion lycidas | reverse complement strand
CTTTGCAAAATAGTTCGATGAATCCCCCTCCCCACATAAACGTACCTTGGGCTCTTCAAATCATTCAGTATAGATTTTGATGCTAAGGAAACGCATCCCCTGACGTGTTGTTCCACAGAAATATTTTTCGATACTTGAAAGCCAACACACACAAGATCACATTTTACACTGCGAAAGCTTTTCACTCAGCCGTCTTCAAACATTAGACAGTTGTGTCATGCGTAATTCACGCTTAGGCGATCATGTATCTTTTCAATACCTGACTGACGAGGCAGTTTTTTTTTCCCCGCAGTAGGTTCTGCAAATGAACCGTTTCCGTACAAGGCAATAGAACCCGATCTGTCCTGCTATTTATCGATAGCTGGTGGGGAGAAGAAGAGGATTCATGCTTTTCCCAAGGCTATTAGCAAATGAATGTAATGGATTCGATGTCACCTTTCCAAAAATGTATATATATCATATGTTTCTGTTGCAGGAAGAAAATCACGTGTTCATTTACATGACTTTGAAGAAAAAAAATTAAAAGTGTTAAGAAATTTTATTCCAACCCAACATATAGCAGGCTATAGATAAACAGATGGGAAGAAAACGACTGAGATAGATATATAGATAGATTACTAAATTGCTAGATGCAATTGGTAAATAATAGTAGAGAGATAGAGAATTAAACATTTTCATTATAGACAGAGAAATGTGAGTGACAAACACATGCAGATAAATATAATTAGAGAATAAAAGTTGATACTATATGTCTATATTTCTGAGATGAGGTATTTTGTACACTATTTATATTATTCGGACTATTGTCCTCATCTTTGTCGCCATATTTATTACAACGTTTCGGCCGTTGTACGCTCTTGGACTTCTTCAGGTGGTTGGAATGTCGAACTGAACCCTTTATGTCGCTTACTGGGGTAGAATGTTCTAGTTCCACGTGCCATGTCTAATGGATGTCAATTATATCCTGTTAATTCCCCTCTCGAATTTCTCTACCGCCTTAACCAGGTATTGAACTCACACACTTTGTGTCCTGTCATAGGATCTAACCACCGGCCTTATCCACTGTTCCATGTGTCTTTGAGGAGATAGATGGAATTAGAGAATAAAAGCTGAGAGGGAGATGAAAATGTTCATAGAGACAGAGAATTATGAGCGATAAACACACACACACACATATATATATATATATATATATATATATATATATAGATAGATAGATAGATAGATTTCAGTAGGATAAGCTAGATATCTAGATAATGAGCTTGCTAAATAGATAAATATGAATCGGTCCGGGTAAATATTAGGTTGGTGCAATAATAATGACGTAATAATGTCGTTTTTTGACGAATTTTTAACGTCAAAAAACGACATTATTACGTCATTATTTTTTGCACCAACCTAATACGTATGCATATGTAAAGCTAGATAGATAGAAAGAAACATATTCTGAAAATATAATCTTATTATTTGAAATGAACAAAAAATACGACAGAGATGATATAAATGTAACGCTTCGCTTTCGTCGAAGTAAAATCGATTAACAAATAGTTAATTAATCATATGCTGACATCTCAGGCGAAAATTGCATTGGGCATCATCGTAATTAAAATTCCTTTTGCGAAATTCCATTGTTCGGTTCGATGTTAGGAAAAGCGTCAAGCACGAGCTGGGAAGAGGGGGATATGTGGAAATGACTGAAAACGATGGTCGCAAGAAATACGAGACGCCATCAATATTCTTCACTGATAGGTGTGAACGAAAAGAACGATCGATAGAAATTAACTTTAACGACTTCTCGAACCTATTATACTTATTGCATTAAAAAATAAAAGAAACTGTCAAATTTGGCGTATTTTTTTTCTAATATTGGAGACAGAAGAATTGAAGCAACATTTTCTGCATATTTTATATTAAGATCAGATAAAAATATGGTTCAAATAAAAAAAAAATGTCCACATCACGTTGAAACTCCGATTTCAGTACGATCACCGAAGTTAAGCAATATCTTGATGGGTGACAAATTGCGAATATCAGGTGGTGTAAGCTTGGATGGGGTGGGATGTAATGGATAATGACTCAGAATTGTTCATCGCAGACCCAAGTTCTAATTCCAGTCTGGTTCGTTATATTCCCTAACGTGAACATAAGTTTGGGCAAGATATGAATCTATCTCCTCCCAACAGTTTTGGGCTAACTGGCAACACTTGTATTACTAAAACCGTTATTATCTCCCAACACAAAATAAAAGGAAATTACTTGGAAATTATTTAGATTTTGGCAGTAAGTAACCAATCTAACCTGATATATCATTAAATAAAAAACAACCCATTAAATAGAAAAACAAAATAATTATTAATTGAGAGCGGATCTAATGCAGGAATCTTCACCAAAAGAGACAAACGAAATGGCGCAGACGAAAAAAAAAATCAAGAAAAATATTCAACTATTTAGATGTCCCTGTGTATAACGATAAACTACATCCGCGTCCTGGGTAAGATGATAAACTATATCCGCGTCCTGGGTAGGAAAATAAACTACATTCACGTCCTGGGTATGAAAATAAACTACATCGGCGTCCTAGGTAAGACTATAAACTACATCGGCGTTCTGGGTAAGACGAAAAACTATATCCGCGTCCTGGGTATGAAAATAAACTACATTCGCGTCCTGGGTGTGACGATAAACTACATCGGTGTCCTGGATAAGACTATAAAATACATCGGCGTCCTGGGTTAGACTATGTGACTACATCCGCGTCCTGGGTATGACGACAAACTATATCCGAATCCTGGGTATGACGATAAACTACATTCGCGTCCTGGGTATGACGATAAACTACATTCGCGTCCTAGGTAAGATTATAAACTACATCAGCGTCTTGGGTAAGACTTAAAACTACATCCGCGCGCTGGGTATGAAAATAAATTATATCCGCGTCCTGGGTAAGGCAATAAACTACATCTGCGTCCTAGGTATGAAAAAAAACTACATCCGCGTCCTGGGTATGAAAATAAACTACATCCACTTCCTGGGTATGACGATAAACTACATCCGCGTCCTGGGTATGAAAATAAACTACATCCACTTCCTGGGTATGACGATAAACTACATCCGCGTCCTGGATATGAAAATAAACTACATCCGCGTCCTAGGTATGAAAATAAACTATATCAGCGTCCTGAGTAAGCCGATAAACTACATCCGCGTCCTGGAAACGACGATAAGCTACATATATGTCCTGTGTAAGACGATAAACTATGTCCAACAGCAAGATCTCTGATCAGGAGGCTTCGAGGAGCGTGGAACCACAACTTAATTGCTCGTGTCCCCAGATACACTCTAACCCGGCTTTGTAGCACCTGTTAGGGTCTCAGCTTTGGGCAAACTGTTAGCCCCCAAACGGGCGTCAAAAGACTATGAAAGTGTAAAAATACGTTTTAATAGCAATGAATTTTGAAGGAAAAATTATTACAAACAATATATTTTTGACAAAAAATACTAGAAATATAAATCTTGTTGGCCTTAAATAACCTATTGAGGTTGATATACCGTAAAACAAACCAAACCAAACCAACTATTTGGGTAATGTAGACATCCGTTCACAGTGTGAACAAGGCTGTGACTTCTTTAGTTTATGCAGTGAGATGCTTCTGAGAGAAGTAGAAGTCCTCCCAAGATTCATTAATAACGGCGACAATCTTAACAACATGATGCACATGACAGTGTTGATAGCAGACTTGCAAAGCAAACAAAAAGAACTCCTACAGAAGGTAGAGAACAAAATCGAAAACGAAGGACTAAACATCAATTGAAAGAAGACGGAATATACGATTAACAAAAATAACAGTCTAAAATATAAATTACAAATCGGAAATAGCAAAAATAAGCAGATGCACAAATGTAGTAATAGGTGTTTCAATAGAGGTCGGAAAGTGTGTAACTGAAATTCCAAGGAACACTGGGATAGCCAAAGATACGTGCCAAAAGGTAAGAAGAGTATTAAGAATAAGCAAATTTTCGTTAAAAACAAAGAAAATAGTAATGAAAGATTACGTAATAACAGTCCTCTTATATAACAGCGAAAGCTGGTCAATCTCCTCAAAGATGAAGAAAAGACTTGCCCGAACGGAAATGTAGTTGAGAAGAAGCATGCTGAGGGTACTATGCGCAAACATGTGAGCATTGACGAAGTTTTAGAGAAAATGAAAACAAAATGGATACTTATATTTAAAATCGGGAAGAGGCAGTTGATATTTCCGGAACACATAATGAGGAAGTACGTCTTGGAAAATTTGAGACCCACAAGGCAAAGAGAGACAAAAGAAACTATAGTATAACCTTAGAGAGGAGGCACGGTGGAGTAAGGTGGCACGGTGGAGTAATGGAGAGCGGCTTGGATTGAGGAATCGGAGAGCCGAGTTCAAATTCCAGTTGCTAATCCCCTTGTGAAAGGTGTGAATCCTCTTCTTCTCCCTCCAGCTATGGGTAAATAGCAGGACAGGCTGGGTTCTATAGCCTTGGAGTGCAACTGGTCTAGGAAAAAGATAACTCTGAATTCAAAACCTGCGGAGGTTCGTTTAGGGACTTTGTGGCACGTAGTGAACCAAGTCTCTGTAATCGGCCCTTCAAAAAATGTGGATGGTCCTGCACGAAACCTTCACCACTATAATCAAATCTCATGTGCTATACATGCGGCTTGGGACCGCTTGTGAATTCCAAATTCTCATGAAACTCCAAGGAGCCGGCTCAATCCACCTCGAGTGAATGACGTTATAAGAGAGAGAAGAAAAGAGAGCTTGAGTTAATGGATAGCGTAAATAGGCAAGATGATAAAAAGACAACAAAATACAATAAATTGTGAAGAAAATTGATAGTCTACGCCCAGAAAGGACACGTCACATACAAGAAGAGGGCATCGTTGATCTCATGAGATAGTATCGCTCTATTTGGGCAAATGTCAGTCAGAAACTTCTCCAACGATGTAGAGCCGGCCGATGCTTTATAGCGGGCGGGCGCTTCCCAAACAACGTGATTTCGCCTCTCTGGGCCGTATCGACAAGATTCAAAGTAATATAGAGCATTATAACTTGAAATCTTATGGCATTTGGGGACGAATTTTTGATTTGATTCAATCTTTCTAACCAAATCCCGAAATTAAATATATATTGAACGGTCATACTTCGAAGACATTTGGGGATTTATACTGATCTTCAACGGGACATTATCCTTGGACTTGAACTGTTGTTTGTAATTGTCCTCAATGATCTTCTCAATGTCATGCATTCCCGCTTCCGTAACTATACTGATGACAAGTATTTATTCCCGTCTTAATGGTAAGTCTGAGAAGTTCGATAAGGTCAATATATCAACCTTCAATCTGTTGTTAACCAGAGCAAGAAATTATTTATTAAATATAACAATTCAAAAACGAAACTATACTCTTATAATCGTCTTAGAAAACCTTTTTTTTTTGCCACTGACATGCGTCTGCTTGGGCTAACATTTACCGATATCGTGAAGTGCAAATATTACATTGATTCAATTGTTAATTCTTTTGCTAGAAAGGTTGACTGCCTGCGTCGCTGCTACACAATCTTTCTTGCCAGAATCTATATTAGACGTTTATATGTGAACCATCAGTCCAGGAATCGAATCTTGCTGTTACGTCTTTTCTCGCTTGTGCAACTCTTATCCGGCTTTAACAATTATTATTATTATTATTATTATTATTATTATTATTATTATTATTCGTTCTCTGTCCCTTCGTTCCTTAATCATCATAAATCGTTACAATTTGTCATCTATTGTAGCTCTTAGTAAATTTCGTATTTTGCTAACTCAAATAAACCTTGCTCCACCCTCCATTTTATCAAGCTCATTCATCTTCTATGTACCCTGTCTCATCAGGACGTTGGTAATCATGGCTCTCCACAATTTCTTGTCCTTTGTAGGTCTTAGTAAATTTTGTCTCTTTGCTATATCTAATAAACTCTATTCTGGCAACTTAATTAGCTACGTTCTTCCTCGCTTTTCACTGTCCCACTTGTCTTCATTTTGTACTGTGTGTATCAAAGTGTCATTTTGCATCCGTTTTCTCTTAAACTCCGATATTGCTCACATGTTCTGTCTGATATTCTCAGAATCCTTCTTCAGCACCACATCTCTGCAAGTCGCTTATTCATATACGAGGAGGATGTCCAGCATTCAATGCCATATAGAGGGAGTCATATTACAGATTTCACATGATATTTTTTTTTATTTCTTAATTCATTGCTTAGTTTCGGAATGCATTCTTTCCTTATTGCAAGGCTCCTTCAGATTTCAGTATCATAATTTCTGTCGTCTATATTTGAAATGAGCTATTGAATCTTAGAGAGTTGTGTCCCTTTAAGTTGAAAAAGTGTGACACAGTGACATTTACATTTATTATAAAGATTAAATCGTCTGTCAATTCCGTTTGAATTCAAATGCTCACTTGTTGTTTTGTCTGGAGCAAAAAAAAAAAGAAGTAACGAATATAACGGACAATCAGATAGATTGATTGGTCCATTTTTTACGACTTATCAACCCTTTGAATTTTATATAAAACCAGAATTTTTTTTAGATTGTAAGATGTCTTTGTTTTTATTGGAGAAAATAAGTGTTACAAATCTTATTAATTAACCTTTCCCAACGGTATTTGCGCGGAATTGAATATAACGAACTCAACGGAAAATGGGACACGACTCTCCGATTAACATTGCAATATATATATATATATATATATATATATATATATATATATATGTGTGTGTGTGTGTGTGTGTGAGTGTGTGTGCGTGTGTGTGTATTGTAATGAATCATTCATACAAAAAGCAAATTAGTAAAGTTTATGATATAAAATGGCGAAACTATACCCAAATATTTAAATTTTTAGTACTGGCTTGATTTTTCTGTTTAGCCCATTTGAAAATTGCATGTTGGGCTCTTCCTTTTGCTAAAAACCACAGACATTTATATGAAACTATTCCCTTATACTGTCTGCTGCATCAGTTCATGGCTCACTACAATTTATTATCTTTTGTTGTTTTTATTAATGTTTGATGTTTTCCTGCCCCCCTTTTGCGTTAGCCACTGTTTTCCGCTGTCACTCTTAGATCCGATGTCGTATGAAGTTATGAACTAGATGTAAAGCCACCCTATCGGGCGGCATTTCAGCTAGCTCCTGCGAAGAGCACTTCGTTAGACATTCATCACAATACGTAGGAAGAAGCAGATGCGATAAGCAACAATAAACTAGAGAAGAACTCAAAATTGATCGCAGCATTTAAGTATTGCATCAATATTGAAGCTTAACTTTAAAAAGTTCAACAATAATTCTTCTGCCGCCACTTAATTTAAAGACTATTTGATGTACGTAGGTCTTTAATTTCCGTACAAACAATTATTTTTATTTCATGGGTGACTATTGCTTGAATTTCGCAATTAATTTTGATTATTACCGAACTTATTTCCAAATTA
>OZ010609.1:50718337-50733337 GCA_963932145.1 Acanthosepion lycidas | reverse complement strand
TAAAATACGACAGATGACTCGTAACAGTTTAGTGCTTTTTTCATTGTTTTTGGCAAAATTTTTCTATTTCTTAGTTCGCTGCTTAACTTTTGAAATGCATCTTGTTATAAATTCTTGACTGTTGTCTTCTCCGGTGGGTTCTTTCAAAGTCTGAAATGGACTTCTAGCTGTCGTCCTAACGGTAAAAATGCTCAACGGAACCTTTTGTTTTTCGATCTGGTCTTCCATCCACTTAAACAGCATTTTTTTCATTTCGTGGATGGACCGGATTTGTTGCTTCGGTACAGATCACATAGGTACAGAACCTTTCACGGTAAGTGTTATGGTCCGGTTCCTTGTACCCCAGTGATAATCCAAGGTAGAACCAATAAAGAAGAACTCTAACACGGATATGGAATAACACAGATATATTACAAACAGTAATATATACAGAGAAGAAGAAAGTGTTAGTACGAACAATCAGGTTTAGCAGTAATTGTCTGAATGCGACTCTGTTTTGGATTGCCTCTGACTCGACTGACTGACTCGCTCGCTCTGACTGACTGACAGACTCCTGACAGACTTCACTCCAGACTTCAGACTGAACACAGCCTTCAGACGGAACAGTATATAGTCAACCCCCCCACACACACACGAGGGCATCATGTCGCACAAAGCCGGTTTAACGTGGGATCTCCGAGACCGTGGGCTCAGCCAAATATATGCCCTTTGAACCAGTATGAACGTGTTCAGGGTCGGTTTACCTTCCCGAAAGAGACTTCGCCTTTCGGCGTAGACTCGTTCGTGTTCCTCCCCGACCGAAGGCAGATAGTTCAACCGGTCAGCCGGTAGCCCGACTTCGGACTAAACAGTATTTAGTCACCTCCCCCCACGAGGGCATCATGTGGCACAAGGCCGGTTTAACATGGGATCTCCGAGCCCGTGGGCTCCGCCAAAAATATTCCGTTTGAACCCGTATAAACGGGTTCAGGGTCATTTTTCCTCCCCGAAAGAGACTCCGCCCTTCGGCGTAGCCTTGTCCGGGTTCCTCCCCGCCCGAAGGCAGAGAGTTCAACTGATCAGCCGGTGGCCCGACTTCAGGCTGAGCGGTATTTAGTCACCCCCCACGAGGGCATCATGTGGCACAAGGCCGGTTTAATGTGGGTTTTCCGAGGCCGTGGGCTCGGGCAAAAATATGCCCTTTGATCCCTTATAAACGGGTTCAGGGTCGGTCTACCAACCCGAAAGAGACTCCGCCCTTCGGCGAAGCCTCCTTCGGGTTCCTCCCCGCCCGTAGGCAGAGAGTTCAACCGTTCAGGCGATCAGCCGTTCGCCCGACTTCGGACTGAACTCCCTGCTTCCTCTTGAGGCGCAGTATTTATTACGTATGGAATAGTCCATTATATTATTATTGGTAAGGTCCCCTAACAGTAAGTTTGTTTCTCTGTCCTTCACAATCTACAACACGATAAATTGAGATAACGCCAGACTCTTGAGATCACATTCACTTTTTTTCCTCTTTCGTACCTCGAGTATTTTTTTTTTTCTTTTTCTATCATGCATACTGTGACGTATTCAAAATATTACATAGATCGTGTCTTTTAAGAGTGATTTTATGTTAAGGTATCATAAAAAATTGTGATTTTAAAAGAAAATTAAAATTTGCGCCCAAAATAACTGTATAAAAATTTAGATATCTGTTGCGTATACGAAGAAAGATTATGCTGAATTAAGATGACCAATAAAGATAAAATATTTTTATTATTTCTAAATTCTTATAAATTTTACGTACATAGAACACTGAAGGTAAATTTCCAAATGCCTAAAACCCCTCCACAGGACCTAGCCTAATGTCCGCCCGAACGTTAGATAAACTGTAATATCACTTTTACATGATTTGAAAAATTTTAAATTTATTTCTAAATGTTTATACTGCGCAACCATGTACTGAACAGTAGACGTAATAAGCAAATTCGAAATCCAGCCCTATATTCTGTGCATCGGCTTGCAACAAATATTATCAAAGTATTCTTGAAATGTACAAAACTGACCAGTTATGTAATAGATAAATCGTTTTTAATATTTTTGTTGTAAATTCTCAAGAACACAAAAGGCATGTACGAATTCATTTGCATAACATGTTTAGCTTTTATTATAATTCTAATCACGCCTTTTTAAAATAATAAATCAAGGCGTGACTGTAGTTAAAAATAAAAATGGTGTCAAAGAGAAAGCATCTTTTTGGCAGTGTTCCAAACACAAAGGTCTATATTGGCCACTATGTTTTCTTTACTATAAAAGTGAACTATTTCCTAAATGTACTACAGGGACAATTTTTAACCATTACACTGGTGATTCATTTTATATTAATGAGTTTAAACAAGTTTCATGTCTTGAGATATTTAGTACCACCTAACAAAATACAGTAGCTACCAAGTGTCTACAGCTCGAAGGAACTCGATGTGTGTTTATTGCTTTATGGCGATCCCAATATGAAGTCGGCAAGCTTTAAGGAATAACAATATTTTCGGTTTCGCAACAGAGTCTCAGAGGGGTCAGGTGCATTAACATTTCGAAATAAGGGGTGGCTTCATTGCCAGCAGAGTACAAAATCATGCCTCAAACCATATCATTGACCGTCCATGACATCTAAACAGGTGTTTGACTCAACTTACATCTGCACAAGTGGGATGGCAGGAGGTTATATAATAGATTATGTAACGTTATCTACACGATGACAGTAGGTTATATAAGAGTCCCAGCCGAGAGGGAAACGTTATCCATCCTCGCTTGAAAAGCAAAGTTCGAAGAAATTCCGACAAAGACGCATAACCTTCCGTCATCCTTACGTAACGAAAACAGAAGTTGAATCAGCAGATACCTGACGTATTAAATATTTAATCTCATATACAAACGTGCATGCACCACGATAATGTTATATTGATATATATGAGCCATATTTCTTTTTAGAATTAATCCCCTAGATTTGTGAAACTTAGAATAAATTCGCTTTCAAAGTTCATATCAGCTGAATAAATTGTAATTATAGCTATTCTTCACTTTCAAATATCCTGATCGTTAAATGCGAATTTATATATAACCGCTATTTCAGGCATACTTCGCGTGTAACGGCATTGATTTTAGATTACTTTAATATCACTTTTACATGATTTGTAGCATTTATAATTTATTTCTACTTCCCCTCATGTTACAGCTTTCTGCTGTTCTTGAAGCCTTACTTTGAGTGTTCGGCCTGTCTTTCCTTTATATTCCTTTCCGCAGCTGCACGGGATAGCGTACACACAGTCTTTAATCGTGTTCTACTCTATGGGGGTCTTACTCGGAAGAGATAACTGGAAAGTGTCGTCAAGCTTTTGAAGGTTGTCCTGATGTTATATGGACCACAGATTCTTTTGTATTTTCTCTGATAACCCCTTCACATAAGGCAGGCAGACTGTTTTCTGAGTGTTGTTGTCCTCCTCATCTTGTACCCCCTATCCCAGTTTTTGAGGGCTGCTGCCATGTACCCAGAGTAATTGTTACGTTGTAGGGTAGAAAAATCAGGGGTGGCTGAACACATATGGAGAGAAAAGGGAGATAACCGCTCTCTGTGGGATCATGTTGAGATCATTGACAAGGAACACCATTGGAAAATTCGTAAACTTAAGGATCAGCACATATGCTGAGCCACAAAAATCTCCTGATCCGACCAAGCATAGAAATAAATACAATATGGGAACCAGTAATAAGGAGTGCTACAGAAAAGCAATGATAACAACATAGTTGCAATATGAGCTCTGGTAAAAACATGGTACGATAACAGCAAAATTGCAATATAAGCACTGGTAAAAATGGTTGCTGAAGACATTAGGTTTACCCAGATGTCGTCAAGGACAGTTGATACAGTGGATAAAGGCGTTGGTTAGATCCAATGACAGGACCCAATTGTTGTGAGTTCAATACCCGGTTAAGGCAGTGGAGAACTTTCAGAGGGAAATTACCAGGAGATAACTGATAACTGACATCCCTCAAAACATGGCACGTGGAACTAGAACAGTCTAGCCAGGGAGCGAAATAAAGGGTTCAGTTCAACATCCCATCCATCTGAAGAAGGCCGGAGCGTACAACGACCGAAACGTTGTAATAAATATGGCGACAAAGATGAAGACAATAGTCCGAATAAAATAAATAATATACATAATACTTCATCTCAGAAATATAGGCAGACTCTTATTTCTAAATGTTTATACAGTACAACTATGTACTGAACAGTTGATGTAATAAGCGAATTCGAAATCCAGCCCTATATTCTGAATTTTGAAAAAATCATGAATAAAGTATTCTTACAACGTGCAAAACTGTCCAGTTACTTAAATCTAAACATATTCAGTTATACAGGGCATAACAATAAAATTGTCCAAATCGTGTAAAATAATCCGATAATTGTACATCCCACTAAATTTTTAATATCTAAAAAAACACTGAACTAATTTAGTTTCTCTTAATCCAGGTTTTCAGTTGAGCTGCTTAGCCATCTGGAAACCTTTCTTCGTAAGAATCATTAAAAAAAAATCCTTTGAGTTATTCAGAGAGAAAGAGAACATGTTAAAATCATTTTGAGTCAAGCCCACTGTCTTCCCAATCTCTTTAATATATATATCATTTAAATATATTAAGTGTCATGGGGTCCACCCCTTTTTCATATAAGTTGACTCTACCAAGTGTACGTGGACTGTTGCTGTTAAATGCCCAGAGTTATAGTCAGTGAGGTTAGTCGTATGGCAGTCGATGTCGGACGACCGGCTGAACGGTTGAACTCCCTGCCTTCGGGCGGGGAGGAACCCGAACGAGGCTACGCCGAATGGCGGAGTCTCGTTCGGGGAGGCAAACCGACCCTGAACCCGTTTATACGGGTTCAAAGGGTATATTTTTGGTCGAGCCCACGGGCTCGGAGATCCCACGTTAAACCGGCCTTGTGCCACATGATACCCTCGTGGTGGGGTGACTAAATACTAGTCGTATGGCAGTCGATGTCGGACGACCGGCTGAACGGTTGAACTCTCTGCCTTCGGGCGGATTCTCTTTCGGGGAGGTAAACCGACCCTGAACCCGTTTATACAGGTTCAAAGGGTATATTTTTAGCCGAGCCCTAGGTCTCGGAGATCCCACGTTAAACCGGCCTTGTGCCACATGATACCTTTGTGGGGGGGTGACTAAATACTAGTCGTATGGCAGTCGGCGGTAGTAGTCGGTGGTTGGCAGTCGGATAGAGTGAGATAACCTCTTGTAGAAGTCAGTTACAAGCACGTAGACTCTAAGGAAGTCCTATTTCGAGACTGTATATATCTATCTCTATTTGATACTAACCACGTTTCTGGACTTACTAACAGTATTACTCTTTGTATGATTGCGTAAATACATTTTATTTCTTATATTTAATTATTGCGTTTGTCATTCCTTGGAGACCGAATTCATCTCGGAATCCACAACAACTTGGCGAATGAGGATTCGAACTCACGCGGGCAACCATAACAATAAGTTTTATAGTAGTTAGTTAAACAAGGGATGAACTTTTGCCAGCGTCTTTTGAACAGGAGTAGAAGTTTTTTCCTGTTTAAGCTTAGGTTTCCAATTCCTTTCAAAGTTTTCTCATTTTCATTCGCCCCCAGCAACTTCTTGTTTCCTTGTGGTATAATAATGTGTGATCGATTTTTAAAATTATTTATTGTATGGTGTAAGTCTAAGGATGTTTTTAAACAGGTAAATTGTAAAGTGACGAGTGACTATATAGAACTGACCACATTTCTGTTCTAATTTTGAATGGTACATTTTTTATGATAAACAATTTTTGTTCTACAGAATAAGCAAGCATAAAAGAATTCTATTATGATTATGCTTCTTTCCCCACTTTGTTAGTTCACATGACCGGAAAGAAAGGAAGATTTCAGTTTCATTCTTATTGCCTTCATCTTTGTCGCCATAATTATTACAACGTTTCGGCCGTTGTACGTTCCGGTCTTCTTCAGGTGGTTGGAATGTCGAACTGAACACTTTATTTCGCTCACTCGGGTAGACTGTTCTAGTTCCACGTGCGATGTTTAATGGATGTCAGTTATCAGTTATCTCCTGTTAATTCCCCTCTCCAAGTTATCCACTGCCTTAACCGGGTATTGAACTCACACTCTTTGGGTCCCATCAGTGGATCGAACCAACGCCTTTTATCCACTGTGCCATAACGGGTTCAGTTCGACATTCCAACAACCTGAAGAAGGCCGGATCGTACAACGGCCGAAATGTTGTAATAAATATGGCGACAAAGGTGAGGACAATAGTCTGAATAATGTAAATAATGTACATAATATTTCATCTCAGTAATATAGACAGATAATAAGTTCTTGAGTATATCCTTGTATGTACTTGACTGTTTCTGCGATCGAAGACGTTGACATTTCTCTTAGCAAGCGGAAACCGATGTATAAATGATGTGATACAATGAAATTCAGGGAGCCATTTTCGCGCCTATCTGTGAGGCCCGGTGTTTTGACCAATAATTGCATATCCTTAAGATCAATCACAGATAAACTGAAGTATTATGCACCAAATACCAAACACCTGGTACTATTATAAATATAAATTGTAGTCAACATAACAAAGTTAGAGAGTTTCTAGTACCCGCAGTATAGCTTCTCCCAAAACAGGCTCCTTAAACAGAGAAATTTATATCCGGATAATGCAATACAAGCTAGGCATAGAGGAGACTCGATAATTGATTTTTAAATCATGATAACTTTAAAACTGTACTGAATCCTCCGTGTAATATTAATCCTCCTATAGAGACTTGCAGCAATAGAAATGTCCTAAAGAAGGATACTGAGAAATCCTTTGGACCAAACATGTTAGCAATTACAAAGTTTTAAAGAAAATGAAAATAATGAGACAGCTGAAATTTCTCAAATAGATAATGATGAAAAATTTGATACACACTGGACAGATTGATGGCAAGAAAGACGGAGGAAAACAACTCATTACCGAGTTAGCAAACGTAACGAAATGGATAACGGAATAAGGTTTAGGGAAGATAACAAAAAGACAAAATTAATAAGAGATATAAAGGTTAAGAAATTGTAGAGAGCCATGATCACATCGTATACAAGGAGGTACACATCTTATACAAGAGGAAAGAAGAAAACTTCATAGGAATCGTGGATCTTGTACTGTAAACATATCAAAACAGATACCTTCCAAGAAATGTCTCACGGTATATGCACTGCATATTATCTAGCATTGTTTTAATAATAAACATTTCGTGCGGACATAATGAAAAAAGCATTCATCTGCTAATTAACAGAGGACTCTGAATTTTGACTCCAGCGGAGCAAGGTCTAGAATATGGCGATTACTAATAACCGGCTTATGTAAATGCTGGTAAATGCTGCCTATGTTACTTTGAGGTGAATTTTGCTTGTGATAAAAAGTCTTTGACGCCAACCGTTTGTCAGGAGCTTTTTGCCGAAGGTATCAGCAGATAATTGACGCGATGCCTTTTTTTATTTTCTTCCAACTCTTCTGCGGGGCTTAATATAATATTAGGTTGGTGCAAAAATAATGACGTAATAATGTCGTTTTTTGACGTAACGTCAAAAAACGACATTATTACGTTATGATTTCTGCACCAATCTAATAGTTGTGACAAAAATCAACAAAGAATAAGATTATAGAATGGTTAATAAAAATGAATATCAGGAAAGTACTCTTTTCTCCCCCACCAAAGGAATCCATATCCTCATTTAACTGGGAGCTACAACTATTTTAAATAAATATCCATTATTTATTTTCACCTAAATGGAAAAACTGTTCTGTAGAGATGAAAAGGCTTTATTAATTGACTTTTTCAGTGCACCGGCACCTATATTCATGAGAATATGGACCGTTATAACAAAAGGTAGGCGACAGAAATATTCGTTGATTGCGAAATAATCAATTCCTGGATACGTCGCTGTCCGTATGAAACCGAACATGACAACCAAGCACAAACCCCTTATTTATTAAACAGGATGAAGGTGATCAATATGATAATCGATAAATCATTGTGCATTGCGCTGACGGAATGAAAGTGCAAGTGAATAGTACAGCGAATTTGTTCACGAAGAGAATAAACTTTGTTAAAATCTTTTGCACAATGCCCCTTTACTATATATACGATGTTCGGCTGAAAAGTTCATAGTCTGACTATGATGAATCATGCTAGAACTGTGAAATCTTACATGCATTAAATTCAGTTCTTATTAATCACTGCCTTGTTTTTTTGACAAGGTAAACTGGCATCTGACTGTTCAAAGAAGACTGTTCATCCTGTTGGTCCAAAAAAGTCAACAGCAGTAAATATGGCGTCATCATTAATGAGATACTGATTCATAGCCAGATGTTGTTTTTTTTTTTCAGTCCATCAGCATTTGGAAATTTAAATGCTTTTTTATACCCTCAGTGATAATAAAGATTAGACTCAATTTACGTAATCGCGATCAACGTTAGATAATGTTCTTGAGGCGGGTTAGACTAGTTTTCACTTCCGTTTGCCAAAATATATAACAGGAAGCTGACGCCAATCGCAGAACTATCAAAAGTCATAAGTCCCTGTTCAGAATTTTAAGGCAGTAAAACATTTGTTGACATAAACATTTCTTGGTTCAAACATAATTTACAAAGAATGTCTCCATTTCCAGAAAACACAATAATACTGTATACCAGGGAGTTAAACACGACTGAGATGGTCAAACCTAGATAAAAATATTACATTAGAAATAGCTACACCGTTCCGGCGAACTGATTAGGGTTTGTGCAGTTCTTACGTTGTTTTGTTTGAAGTGACTACCTTCCACGTTAATAGTTCATAGTCTGATTTTGATGAATCAAGCTAGAACTGTGAAATCTTACATGCATTAAATTCAGTTCCTATTAATCACTGCGTTGTTTTTTCACCAGGTAAACTGGCATCTGACTTTTCAAAGAAGACTGTTCATCCTGTTGGTCCAAAAAAAGTCAACAGCAGCAAATATGGCGTCATCATTAATGAGATACTGATTCATAGGCAGATGTTTTTTTTTTCAGTCCATCAGCATTTGGAAATTTAACTGCTTGTTTATACACTTAAAGATAATAAATATTAGACTCAATTTGCGTAATGGCGATTCGCGTCAGATAATGTCCTTGAGGTGGTTTAGACTAGTTTTTCACTTCCGTTTACCAAAATATATAACAGGAAGCTGACGCCAAACGCAGAACTATCAAAAGTCATAATCAGTCTCTGTTCAGAATTTTAAGGCAGTAAAACATGTTGACATAAAAATTTCTTGGTTCAAGCATAATTTACAAAGACTGTCTCCATTTCTAGAAAACTCAGTAATACTGTATACAAGGGAGTTAAATACGACTGAGATGGTCAAAGCTAGATAGAAATATTACATTAGAAATAGCTACACCGTTCCGGCGAACTTATAAGGGTTTGTGCAGTTCTTACGTTGTTTTGTTTGAAGTGACTTCCTTCCACGTTAATACTGTAACCAAGTTAAGAAATTTTGGAGATTTGAAACTTAAGAGTATCGACGGAAAAGTTTATAGGTTGACGATGATGAAGCTGTAATATATTGCATACATAATTTCCATACTTCTTATTAATAACAGCATTGTTTCCTTGCAGGTGAGACTGACTGTTCAAAAGAGACGTCATCCTGTTGGTTAAACAAGTCATAAACAGCAGATAGGATATCATGATCATCTCAGCGATACTTGTTCCAAGCCAGTTGATTTTTCATATTTGGGAACAGTTGATAATAAAATCCGTAGAATAGGGAGAATGATATCTACCAACCGCCCCACGCGGTCAGATATGGCACAAAGCCGAATTTAATGTGGGGCATCCGAAGCCGTAGGCTCGGCGAAAAATTCCCCGTATAAGACGGGGTCGGATGCTGTTTCCCCGAGACGGGACTCTGCCCTTCGACATAGACTCGTCTGGCGATCCTCTCTGCCCGGAGTCAGAGAGTTTGACCAGTACAGCTGGAGACGAATCTCCAACTCTAATTCCCGAAGCAAGGATATCTACCAACCGCTCCACGCGGTCAGATGTGGCACAAGGACGAGTTTAACGTGAGGTATCCGAATCTGTAGGCTCGGCCAAAAACTCACCGTGTAAAACGGGATCGGGTAGCTGATTACCGAGAAGATTCTCTGACCTTCTGTCTGGGGATCCTCATTGCCCGGAGTCAGAAAGTTTGACCAGCACAGCTGGAAACGAATCTCCAACTTTAATTCCCGAAGCAAGGATATCTACCAACCGCTCCACGCAGTCAGATGTGGCACAAGGACTAATTTGATATGGGGTATCTGAACTTGGCCAAATATTCCTTGTAGACCCCGTATAACCCAAACCCACCGTCACCCACAGCAGCCTTCGTAACCAAGGTCGTGTGTGCTGGAGCATTGTCTTCATGAAAAATTCCACAATCGTCAAATCTCCTGGGCTTTTAGTCTTGACAGTATTTTGTAACTGCCTAAACAATTTGGCAGAGTACGCTCCATTGTGTGTCTCTTCTGTGTATACTCAATAAACACGACGCCATTTGCAGTACAATAAACCTCCCTGTATAGGAAACAACCTTGGCCTTCTCTGGAGCAAATGATTAATGGAGCTTTCACTGCATGTATTGTCTCTTTGTCGTTGGCTCAACTTAATGAAGCCAATGCCCATTCTGTGTTAGGAAACGTTCAAGGAAACAAGCTGGATCTGCCTCAAGCAAATGTTACATTTTCCCCGTGATATGCACTTTTTTTTTTAATCAGATGTCAGAAGACGTGGCACTCACCAAGAAGAAACCTTCGTCATGCCAAGGTTGGCTATTTGATTTATAATCAACAGCCTGTTATCCATAATCATGGCTGCTGCAGGAGGTCCAAACATTGGGTACTATTAACGACTCTCACTTCCTCTCCTAAATTCGGGGGCCCTCTTTTACACTTACACTTTTTGCTTTTTTAAAGCCGGGGTCTCATCCTGTAAAGTAGCAACCATGTCAGCATGAATGTGTTTTGGTTGAAACCCCGTTCCTGTAGATACTTGACAACACCATGTTTCTCCATTTCCAAAGGAAGTCACTACTAGTTATATTTAAGATTTCTTTGAGCAGTCAAATGTTAGTTTAGCTGCAAATAAACATTGGGGTTATTTTTAAAAAAAAAAGAGCTGAAACTAAAGCATGAAAGATTTCACATTTCTATCATCATTCATTCATAATCAATCTATGAAATTTTCACCCCACCGTTGCACTATTCCCCTCGTAAATAAGGTGTTTGGAATATTCGGGTATAGTGGTCGGAAATCTTTTTTTTTTCTCCAAATTTAATATGCAGGTTAATTTGAATAAGCAGTTCGATTTTCTTGTCTGTTACAACTATAAAGATTTTAGAAGACGATCCTCGTGTGTCTTTGAACATTTGGGTCACATTCTCTTTAGTTTATCTTTAAACATACCAAGGATAATCCCAAAGAAAAAAAACATTTACAGAGTGCCCAATAAAAAGCAGTAAATTCAGAAAGGTGTAGGACAACCGTTAAAAACTGGTGACTGAAAAATCCAGGAGGAATCCGCACGTCGGATGTTCTTCTTTGAAAAGTACGATAAACTGATGCTCAAAATCAGTGGATTTTTTAGCCATGCGAGAAGGGTTGAACGAAAGACGAAAGTTGTCTGCAAATAATCTTTTAGCCGTGGGTGACGTTGAAATTAATTATACCCCCGTTATATCACTCACGACCTTACAGCCCTCACTGTTTACACCCGTTATTCATGTGTGTATGAATATCAGTGAGTACATAATTTTCGTACACCGTGAAAATCAATGACACAGCTTTATCTTCATCTCTTTTGGTTATTGTCATGGGTCTTTACCTATAACTACAGAATGGACTCTTCCTAAGACTATGTATACTACGCCTCTCAAGAGAGAGGGACAAATCAAGCCGAGCTTCTCGGTTTGACGTCGAACTCTCTGCCTCTAAGCAGAGAGGAACCCGGACGAGGCTCCGCCGAAGGGCAGAGTCTCGTTCGGGGAGGTTGACCAACCCGATCCCGTTCATACGGGTTCTACGCGCATTTTTTGGCCGAAACTACGGGCTCGGGAAACCCACATTAAACTTGGCCTTGTGACACATGCAATCCTCGTGGAGGTGGATAGTTACCGAATCAAGTCGAGCTTCTCGGCTTGTCGGTCGAACCTTCTGCCTCTGAGCAGAGAGGAACCCGGACGAGGCTTCGCCGAGGGGCAGAGTCTTGTTTGGAGAGGTCATCAATCCGATACCGTTTATACGGGTTCTACGGACATTTTTTGGCCGGGCCTACGGGCTCGGGAAACCCACATTAAACTCGGCCTTGTGTCGCATGTAACCCTCGTGTGGTGGCGGGTGGGTGGCTAGATACCGAATCGAGTCGAGTCGATAGTAGTTCACTTCAAACCAGACTGACAGTCATACTAACACCTTCCACACCTTGTATTATTATTTCGTGTAATATACCTTCGTTATTTCTACTCTTTGTGTTCGTGTTGTTCTTCCTTCGTGCTAACCTGGACCATAACATTTATGCCTTTTGGACAGCTGTCAGAAGTAACAGAAAAATGCCTTCGCGATTCCGACATGGACTCGAGTTAGCTTAAAAATAATGGTCTCTTGTTTCAAATTTCGTTCAAGTAAACCATCTCTTTATTATCTTATTTAACCTAGATATGACGATAAACCACAGGAGACTGGAGGATTTGAAGGCCGTGGAGCCAATTTTTACCAGCTGTTAAGTTCCCAGCTTTAGGCAAATCGTGAAACTCCAATCAAACAGTACATTTTTTTTTATAATAAAATGACCAACAATATATTTTTATAGCAAAATAAAAATCAATACAGCACTAAAAAATATAAATATATATTTTATAGTAAAATTAACAGCAATACATTTTCTATAAAAAAAAAATACGTTAATACATTTTTATAGGGAAATTGCCAGCAATATACTAAAAAAACAAATTACAAACAATACATTTTTATGATCTACAAACTATATATCTAAAAACATACCTTTACACTGAAAGTATAAATTTATGTACAACTTATCTGTAGTTGAAAGCATAAAATTACATAAAAATTATTTAGATTTCGGCAGTAAATACCCCATAGAGATGTTGATATGTCGCTAAACAAAATAAGACAGGGAGTTCATTATTTTGTGAGGTGGAAGATGTTGCTAGCTCAACATTTCTAAATGTTATTCATTTTTTTCTCTTTCTTTGCGTGAATTGAAGGCAAAACGGGAGTTGTAAATTATGCTAAAGGGAAAAACATTGCTGATAGCTGCAAGTGACTGGATATTGCGGAGATCCATGATGGCCCACATTAACGGCACATAGAAGATGATCGGAAAACTTTTCAGTGTTGCTCGAATATTAACATTCCTATTGGCTATAATACATTGTATTAGCCAGCGCCTTACTGAGCTCACATTCACTCTTTGGTCTCCATAAAACTGCAGCATGAATGCAAAATGATAATATTTCTACAGGAAAAAGAATTCAATAACAAAATTCTGTTGCGTGTGCACATTCATGTCAGATGTCAGACATCATTTTGCCAGCGTGCTATCCGTAAAAATATAATTGAATGTAGTTCATTGGCGAAATGTGTCACGCTCTACTACCATACCACCGATATCTGCCTGTGGCAAAATGAGCCAAACTAATACACTGGGAGACATTATTTTGAATAAAACGAACCCATTTGGATCGCGGATCTCCGATTAGAAATTCCTATCCAATATCCATTACACCAGCCGCACATCAAAGATTACTGCGCCTGTTATTCGCAAGCAGTTACCAACCAGGGTCAACGTTGCTTAACTTCGATGATCGTAAAGGAACCGCTGTTTCAACATTAAGCCTTTTACATTGAGTAGTATAGTGTAAATATATATAAAATACTTCCGGTTTCTCTGTTTTTATTCCGGAAGTTACTTCCAAGGCGTGTTGTAGTTTAGGCAAAATCATAACTCCTTGCTGCTATCATCTTTGCCTTCATATCGGTTTATTAGTGATTTGTTGTTGTCAGAAATTTTCTTAATAGCTTTTATATACTTTACCATTCTGTCAAGGCGAGTTAGTAAGTGCATGATGTTCTCCAGAGTCATAGATAAACAGATGTAGATAAAGGACTTATATATATATATATATTTATTTTCATACAGTATTTATATTCATAATTACATGTTAGAAATGTTGTACATATCAATAAATATTTCCCCCACCCGCCAATAATACGTTTGATTGAACGTTACTTCTCTGCTGGTCTTCTCTCTTTTCAAGCTAAGAGCAAATCCCTTACCGCTGCCGAACGACTAGATTTTGCATTTCCACGCATTAACAAATTTAGCTGCATTTCAAGAATATTTCTTTCTCCAGTGTAATTCGTAATATAAATATTGTATGAGTTAGAGAAGTCAATTTCCCACACGAAGCCAATCAAGTAATTCATAATATTATTCCTTTCAATTTTACCTGATTCGTCAAAACTTGCTTTCGAAAAAAATCGATTTGTAAACGAATAAAGAAATGGGAATTTGAGATTGTCAAATTGGATTCAACTTACAAATTAGCATCGTATTCGAGATGAGAATTATAGAGCTATTAACATATTCGCCTTCCTAATTGTTGTCATTTTGCAAATACGCTTTTTTTTTTCGGTAAATCTTTTAAACAGAAGGACGACAGCACATTTGGGCAAATGATAGCCACTTCTACGTTTGGCACAGTGTCGACTATAATTACTAGTTATACAACATAATGAATAAAATTTCTCAGAAATAGATATTTTTTTTCTGAATTATGTCTCTAGCGAGCATAAAAGATTAGCTAAATAATATTTATATTATATATAATATTAAATTATTAATATTAATATTTAAACTGGTGTAATAGTTAGGAGCTCAG